>OZ007496.1:97471882-97937882 GCA_963931805.1 Microdon myrmicae
GTCGTCGCCGATCGCATAAACATTCATGGTTCCTACGGAAGATTCACCAAGCGAAATGTGCACGATCAGCAATAATGCTTTACCCAGTCGTGATCGTGTCCACATTTCAACCCCTGTACGAACTTGCAATCATGTAAATTCATGTCCCTTGTCTGCATGCTGGGGGATACGCACGTAAGCGGCAGACGCGACTATCGTGTGTATGTTTTCACCTTTTCCTTTTTCCTTGTTCGCCTGGCCAAAAGGCTAAAAGCGCACCATATATGGTAGTCGAAGCAATGGTCGGGATTTGTTTTGTGTTTTAGCGCTGTGTTGGAAAAAGGGAAGACGAGGGGATTGGAAATGAGGTAACCTTTGGGGATTCGTAAGAATTAGGGCTTCAGTCGTTGAGAGAAATTGAATAGGTGTAGCTAATGCAGTCGTGGTGCGCCGTATCCTTTAAAACGGATATCTACAGTGTTCCTAATAATGAATTATTTCCTGTGTTTTACCTTAAATTGAGAATTACGAACTACATGTATATTTTGTGATTATCCCTGATGTTAAGCCATAATTGTAAATAAAACTAATGACATTTATTTGGATAAATAAAGTTCGGTTCAGAAGACGTATTATTTCTTGTGGAGTCAGATATTGGACGGAACTAGTGGGCAAACGTGGTTAACCTGTGCCCCTGTGGACCCTATGTGACACACCACGTAACATATACCATAATCCAACAGCCGATCGAGCAATCCTTCAATTTTTTGTTTGCAATCTGCAAAAAAAGCGGTGAACCTCAAATGAAAATACGAGATGTTTACGTCTTAACAGATGAGTGTAGAATCACATTTATTCTCTTTTTTTTCAAAACTGTATTTATTAACCATAATTAGAATTCGTACATTAAGTAATACAGTGACTTAAAATTAATTTTGTAACAATTGCTTACATGTAATTATTATAATAATATATACGTTTTCCAAACAATATTTTATGAGATATAAGATAGATGCGTGTTTATAAATTTAGTGGTGTTATCTTCCTGGAAAAGGTCAGAAAACCAGGAATTTGTTTTTTCAACTTTACTTAATCTAAACTTAATCCTAATTATATAAATAACTTAACCTAATTTAGCCTGATTATAGTATGATTTTCATAAAGCCATAAACAAAGTTTTATAATTAATGGGATATATGAATTAAAGGATGTGGAATGAGGTCAGTTATGGGTTTGGGGAAGAGTATTTCTTTCCGGTTGTTCGTTGGAAAAGCGTAGGATGTTGGAAAATGGTTGGACGTTACAGTATTTGAACTGGTTAGGGGTAACTTCGGTGTTGTGGTATATGATCTCATTTGAATCATTTACCAGTCTGCTTGAGGCGAAGATAGCTCTGGTGTGGAGACAGTTGGGATAGTTAGTTCCGATATCTAGAGGGTTCTCTAAGAGCGAGGTTATTATGGGATTGGGATTATTTTGTAGGGGCTCCTCGATAGTATAGTGGTTAGTATACCCGCCTGTCACCCGGGAGACCGGGGTTCGATTCCCCGTCGGGGAGCCCCTGGCGCAAGACTAATGACCTTGCCCAGACAAAATAAATCATTATGGAAAATTTAACAAGCCTCAGGACTTGCTAAATAAGGCCAAGACCGGTTCCCGATTGTAGTGCCGATGATGATGATGATGATGATTATTTTGTAGGTTTTCGATAAATTTGATAGACAGTTCGAGGAATCGTCTATCGAGGCGCTCAATACCAACGGTATTGTAGAGCTCGACGTTACTATAGTACTTATAGGAGTTAGGACAACGATGTAACCCAGAGACATACCTAAAGCATTTTCTTTCGAATACTCGTAATTTCTCCATTTGGGAGGGAGTGATATGGTACCACAATGGGCACGCGTACGTGAGTGTGGGCCTGATAATTTGTTTGTAAATGAGCAGTTTGACTTTGTGAGAGAGACTATTAGGTTTCCACATTACTCTTCTACAGAGATTAAGCTGAATTGTGGCTTTTTGAAGGGAATTTTTAATGTGGGAGGAAAAAGACCAGTTATTAGAAAAAGTGATTCCCAGATATTTTAGGGTTTTGGAGGGTTTTATCAGAGTGTTGTTCAGTTGAATCTTAATTTTGTTGTGGCAGCGTCTAGTGTTTTTTGTACAGTGCTCGTTTTTGCCCTTGAATACTATGAGCTGCGTTTTATTTGGATTAAGGTGGATTTTCCACTTATTAAAGTATGTTGATAGGTTAGGGAGGAAGTTGTTAATGCGGTTTCTTGCAGCCTTAACAAATTACTGCTAGAGTAAATTAATGTATCATCAGCATAATTCAGCATCACAACATTAGGAGATACGGGTTGAGGAATATCTGAGGTATATAACAGATATAAAATTGGCCCTAAAATGGAGCCTTGGGGAACACCCGCGGTTATGGTGTGGGTTCCTGAGACAGAAGAATTTATTCTCACAACGTATTTTCTGGCAGAAAGATAAGAGCTAAGAGCTTTGTTGTGTGAGAGTTTAGATTAAATATGGAGTGCAGTTTGTACAGAAGCCCTGAGATCCAGACGCAATTAAACGCCTTAGAAATATCGAGAGATATACACACAGCAGGGCTTTGGTTTTGGAGACCAGTTTTAACATCGTGTGTGAGTTTTAGTAGAGCATGACATGTGGATTGTCGCTTAAGAAATCCGAACTGACAGTAAGGGATGAGGGCATTCTCATTGGCAAATGAGAGAAGATTTTGGTAGATCTTGCGTTCCAGTTTCTTACTTAGTGTACTTAATAGGGATGTTGGACGATAATTGCAAGGGCTATTACTACTACCGGGCTTCTTAGTAGGAATTACTACCGCAGTTTTCCAGTTCTCTGGGAAGTGCGATGCATTAATTATATGATTAAGAAGAATGAGGATGGGAAGTAGATTCGGTGGGCGTAACATTTATTCTCAAAAATATTTTCCTTATATACAAAATTCTAAAACAACGAAACTTACTATCTAACAAATACAATAGGAAAAAACAGGATTACTTCCTCTGTACCTATAATAAATTATCCAACTCGTATGGCGACGAGCATTATCCCATCAAACGGATATACATTCTCTGTCCACGTCAAAATGACGGGTCGCAACAATCTCTTAATTACTATGCTCTTTTGTTCGTTTCATGTGCCATACAGTCGATGCTGCCGCGGCTGTGTCTGGGAAAAACCCTTATTGGAAATTCTCCTTGCCTGTGTCATAAAAAATGTGCGCATCGAGGTCGTTTCGGAAAATGGTAATTATCTGCTGAGATAATTGCCGGCGAAATGTGAACCGTCATAAAATAATGGCATTGTATGAAGGAATACTTGTAATATTGAATGCAGATAATTTGTATTCGCGTAAGGATGTGCGATATTTTGAGATGCCATATGAAACGAACTTAGCCTAAGAGAATTGATAACAATGCGTAAGTTATAATACTTTAAGGTAAATTCTTAAATTATTTTAATGATAATGCTTAACTTAACAACCGGTTTTATAAGTTAAGCCGAATATTCCAGCAGTTTTTTATTATATTATACTTTTGCTTTTCATCAAATAAATACATTCTATGTAGAAGTTAATAGATTAAACTCTCAAAGAATCCCACAAAACATTGAAATATACCTATAGCTCTTGTCAGCTTAGCTACTGAAACAACCTCTCTTTTAAATTATTACTCTTTTACGATTCAATATGATTGGAGATCATTATAGTCCATTTGTGTTCATTGCCAAGCCGATATAATACTCACAGAGATATTCTTAACTAAATATTTGTACACTGAACATCACATCTATTACTAAATCCAATAAGGAACAAAACTTCATTCATTGATAAGACTCAGCTAAAGTTGCCGTTCGCAAATAACTTTCGGTGATTTTCTGTTTACCTCCTTTATCCCAGTTGCGGGGCAAAAATATTTCAATACAAAAGTTTTCGCCTTTAGCAGAAGAAAAGAACGAGCTAAGAGGAATAAGAGGAACTTTATAATTCCTTTCACTTATCTCATGGGAGTACAACTCCGAGAATCACTGAGGAAGAAGCAATAATTTCCAGTTCCTGTGTGGGCCACTGCAAAGGCGGAAGTTGAATCGGAAAAAGAAATTTAGGACGAAAAACTATAAATATATCAACGGTTGTCAACTCCGTTTTACTGGTTCCGTAGGTTGCTATTATAAAGGATGTGCTTATGATTCGTGATGATAGTTCGCGTATTTCGTCGAGAAACCATAAATTTAAACGGAATACAATTTCTAAAATACGGCAAGGCAAGCAGTTATCAGGATTGACGTGTGACTGTCAAGCGCCTTATTGGAACTAAATAATATTCTAAGCTAGTTTTCAAGCTATTCGGCTCAGGACCAGCGCATGGTTTTCATATATATAAAGATAGAGGGTAGCCAGTCCACAGCAAAACATTTTCTATGAAGATGATAAGTGTGTATGTATTATTTATTATTATTCATGTATCCATATTAATAAATATTTTAAATTAGTCGTGTGGCGGTTATATTTTAGACCGCTAAATTTTCAGTTGTAGATTAATCAGACAATTGTAATTAACTAAAAATGAAAAATAAAAGACAATTGTAAACCAACTGCCATGTAAATCAGAATTGTGGAATAACCACTATCTAGCATTCACACACACACACACACACACACACACACACACGCACGCACGCACGCACACGCACACACACGCACGCACGCACATAGAGAGATATATAGGAGAGCTAAAACATGGTGCGGTCGTGTTTCTGGTGCTCCAAGTTAAACTAAAAAAAAAAGTGGTGTTATCAAAGTGGTGACTTAATAAAGTGCATGCGGAAATCAACACACACCACGTTGATTCGTTGAATTAAACTAGGTAAGCGTTTTTGAACCATAATTATAATGAAAAGTAAAATAAAAATAGCGGTGAAAGGACCTGTCAAAGACAGGTGGTGGATTTTGTTTTAAATCCACACGTGGAACAAGTAACGTGTGGAACGTGAATTGTTTTCAGGCGCCTTAAAGTAGGCTAGAAGTTCTGATAAAGCGAACATAACAAACACAAACAAAACAGGAAATGAGTCTTGCCTCAAAATGCGGCAGACGCAAACCAACCAATTAGCGACGTGGCAAACTAACCAGAGGCCAGTGGGGACAAATGAACAGGACGAATTGTTTTGCCAGCTAGGCAAACAAATTAAAAGCCTTGTTGAAATGCTGGAGGAATCCAACAGGCGTACTATCCACCAACCGATGCGCAATACAATTGGAAGCATCAGAGTGCTGTATGAGGCACCGGAATCCTGGACGGCAAAAAATAAGTCGAACGCGGTAATAAAAAAGGATACCGAGACGCAGACATTACCTCTGCCGCCAGTGGATCGCGCCACCAGAAGAAAGGGACAACGGCCAGCATAACCCCAGAAGGAGAGCAGAATCAGTCTTGCCCTAAAGCTCCAGTTCAGAAAGAGAAATGGACAGTGGTGCAGAGAAAGGCACCAAAGCAAAGAGCAGGCGAAAAAGAGCGGAAAATAGGTGCTACCAAGGAGGCTGGCCGCAAGCGAAACACCCCCAGCAAGGGAAAAGCGAGTACGAACTTGCCAAAAAAGAAGCAACTGAGACCGGATGCCATCGTCATCGAAGCAAAGGGACAGATGTCGTATGCGCAGATCCTAGGAAAAGTTAAGGCGGATCCCAAGCGGGAGACATTGGGAAAGCGATATCGAAGATCAGGAGGACCCAAAAAGGAGATCTGCTTCTTCAGCTCGGTGGATCGTGGGAGAGAACTGCTGAATACAAAAACGCACTCAGTGAGGCGTTAGGAGACCAGGGCAGCGTTAGAACGCACACTCACCGTACAACTATCGAGGTGAAAGACGTCGACGAAATCACATCTAAAGAGGAAATCTGTGAGGCCGTGAGAGCTCAATTTGGTTTAGAGATACCAATGGCCGACATAGTAGCATTGCGCAAAGCGTACGGAGGAACTCAAACAGCGACAGTAAGTCTTCCAACAGAAAATGCAAAGAAGCTGCTGGGAGGGCAAAAAATTAAAGTTGGATGGGTTATCTGTCGCATTAGGGAACAGACGGTGCTACGAAAGTGCTACAAATGCCTTAAGTTCGGGCACATTGCCAAACAAAGCAACTGCGATGAAGACCGGTCCAAGCTATGCGGAAGATGTGGAACTGAGGGCCACATAGCAAGAGACTGTAGGCGGGATCCCCTATGCATGTTCTGTAAAAAGGACGACCCTGACGAGGCGAAGCATATAGCTGGCAGCAGTAAACGCATTGTATTTAGGAGAGCAATCACGGGGAAACAAATATGAAGATTATCCAAATTAATCTCAATCACTGTGAGGTAGCTCAGGACATCCTGAAACAAACAGCTAGGGAGGAGAGAGCTGACGTCATTCTCATCAGCGAACCGTACAAGGCTCTCAGCAACAACATATGGGTGAGCGACAAAACAAATACCGCAGCTATATGGTTAGGTGGAAGACATGCGTTTCAAGACGACTACAAACAAGCCGAGAGCTTTGTCATGGCAAAAATTAATGGCATACATCTGTGGGGCTTTTTAGGGCCCGAAGAGCCATGCATCGCTCGATCCCCACCATTTCCAGCAATGCGACTTACCTTGAAGTCGAATCTTCAGCAAGATTATACAACCTTGCTACGGCCTTAACCGCCAACCAATTTGCTGGAATTAATTCGGTTATCCCAAAGGATAACCGACATAAATACCTTATAGGCAGCTTACCTTTCTTTGAGGGGTTTTTCCAAACCCCTTCTCCACGATCATTCCTGAAAACATTAAGTCCACGGCAAGGATTATCACCAAGCCGTGGCATCAAAAATTTCACCCTCGGGCATGCATTGTATCCAGTGCATCACGTCCCTATTACCTTATGCTACCCACGTCATGCCATGAAAACAAAATCAACACAGAGTTCCTAATATGCTTGTTTTGTTTGTCCATGTCACCTCTAAGCGTGCGGCTACCAAGTCTCACAAGTTTGCCACCGTCGACAAGGTTTCGGCCGACGCAAAGCAAACATTTCCCGCATTTTCAGCAACAGCTGGTTTTCCATTATCGGTTTCCACCGATCATGGACCGCAAACAAGCAACGAATTGGATGTGGCCATCAAGTGTTTACTTTTAACAACTGGCAACGGCCGCACCCTATATTCGTTTGCAATACCTAAACGTCGCATCCATATCTTCCGGATTGTTTATGGTACATCGGAATTTTCTATTAACGGCCGCCAACCGTCCGCGGACCTGGAAAACTGCATGTCCATCAACCGAATGTTGATTTATGGCATTGTTTATGAAAAATAAACCAATGTGATCTTCACTCACACATACCACAATGATCAAGATTGACGAGTGATCTCTGCATGAAATAATTATCGTTGAGTCAAATTTCATCCTTCGACCCGAGCGGGTCGCGGCTCCATCGCTACCCTGGTGCGCACAGGGAAGCGATAATGGAGGATAATCGTTTGTGTCGTGTCTTACATAAAATTAAAACACAATTTTAAATATTTTTGGCTATAACTTAATACCCTAATTAACTTAAAAGCAACCAACAACAAAAAACATTTAAAATTTATACAGTTGTTTAATAAAAGGAACCTTATAACGTGACTCCCAGTGTTTCATTCTCACCTGTGATTGATGTATGCTGCTTCCCTCGGCGATCATTCGTTTGTTTTTTTTTTCGGTGCCAAGTATAGTGGAGTGTTAGTGGGACGAAGTAGAACTCGCACCCATGCCGGTGCCATACTTCCTTCCTACACATCTTTACAGCTGTTATGCCAGGCCGAGTTGGTCCCTTAGCCAATACCAGGCCATGTTGGACAATTTGGTGGCAGATGCCCAAGGAAGGCCTAAAGTGATTATAGCCGGCGACTTTAACACATGGGCAGTGGAATGGGGCAGCCGATCAACAAACACTAGAGGCCGTATGCTGTTGGAAACCTTTGCATCTCTGGACATCGGCATTGCAAACAACGGGCGGGTAAATACATACCATAACGGAAGAAGAGGATCGGTCATCGACATCACTTTTGCGAGCAACTCCCTCCTCAGTAAGTTAAAATGGCGGGTCAGCGAGGAATACACGCACAGCGACCATCAGGCCATTATAGTCAATATACAACAAAACAAACGTAGAAGGAGTCTCCAAGTAGGTGGCCCGAAATGGAAAGACACATTCTTTGACAAGGACTCCTTTGAATTAATATTGAGTACCAACGATGTAACCAATGCTGAAACAGCCGAAGCCCAGTCACAACAATTCATACGTGCTGTCACGACAGCGTGCGATGCAGCTATGCCTCGGAGATCTAACGGAGAATTTATCACACCTTGTTATTGGTGTAATGAGGAAATAAAGGCACTCAGGACTCGCTGTCTACAAGCCCGACGCAAAGTGCAGCGGTCTAGGAGGACAGCCAACTTCCAAGAGCACTTGGACCAGTTCCGGTCAGCACGGCGCAATCTACAAAAGGCGATCAAGGACAACAAAACGAGGCCCTTCAAAAGCCTATGCGAAGGAGTCGATATAAATCCATGGGGGACAGCGTACAAGATGGTAATGAGTAAGCTGAAGGATTCCAGGTCCCCGCAGATATCATGTCCAAAAATGCTGAAGTCAATAGTAAACCAACTATTCCCACAATGCACATCCCCACATTACGACTTAATATGCAGCTGCATCCAATTATCACGGATCACCACTGCTTAGGCAATCCTAATGTATTTTCATTGGCTTGTTCAAACAAAGCCGCATTGTTAACGCTTATGCAATGGATCCCATTTCAGTATTCAATATACCCTCTATTGTTTTGATAGAAATGTTAGGGCTACCAATGCTAATGTGTGAACAGCTGAATATCTCTTTTCAATTCGTTATTCAATGCAAGTTCGTTTGTCCTTCCTTCCAATAGAAAGACATTCGTTCCAATAGAAACGATCTTATGCATGAACTTTCCAATGGGACGTTGATGGGCTCCCATTGGTCACTGCTTAACGGAAGAGATGTTTCTCCTGCGATGGCGTGCGTGGAAACCCATCGCAGGCATTGAGGCTGGTTCAATTTCTTTTAGAAAAATCCAGTCAGATTTGATCCTTCGAGGAGCGTGCACGGAGATTCACCAGTCGCTTCGTTTCGTGTGCGTGTTTTTTTTTTTTTTGCAGTACCAGGTGTCACCGAGTGCGTAATTGGTAAAGTGTCATTTAATTTATTGGCCATCAATAAACTACAATAGACTTTACCACAAATTCAAAACGTATATTGCCAGACTAATACAAGTGTAAAGTTGTATAATTTCAAAAATATAGTTACTGAGTCAACAATTGTGTTTAGTGCAGCAGTACGATTGTAACGTGTGCGAACTTGGAACTAGTGGCAGTGTGTTGGTGCAGTGTCAAAATTCATGTAACTTTTATAATCAGTGTGCATAAGGATATTCTACGATATCAATAAAAAATCATCACCATACAACTACGGAGTTTTAATTTTCTTTCCACCAGAAGAACAGTTTCAGTGACACGCAGCGGAATTTTTGGACACCTTAATAAAAGGACTTAGTATGTGTTTCTGTTTCCGCCATCGTTTCCTGCGCGATTAGTGTTTCGTCTTCGACATCGGTGGTGTTTTTATGCAACCTGTATCCTTGCCGATGCCAACATAAAAATAACACTACAATATCCTTGCGGACAAGATGTCAAGAATTTACAACAGGAGAACGTCAAGGCAACTGGAACCAACAGCAGTCAAGGAGATCAAGGTGGAAAAGAAAGCAACCTCATTAACCATATGGCAAACTCGGTGGGACAACACTACGAAAGGCAGATGGACGTACAAATTAATCCCATCTATCGCCACGTGGATGAAGAGAGACCACGGTGCCTGCAATTACCATATTAACCAGTTTCTGATCGTCCATGGTGGATATCGCAAATATCTGCACCGTTTTGGACACAGCAGCTCACCGTTGTGTCCAGCGTCTCCAAACCAAGAGGAACATACGGAGCATGCGGTGTTCCACTGTAGACGCTTCAACGAAGGAAGATCCAATCTCCCAGGCCCGCAAGACCTCATAGAGCAGATGCTATGCTCCGACGATAACTGGATGGAGATAAGCGCATATGTGACCAAAGTGCAACTCGAACTTAGAAGAATCGAGAAACTAAGGCAAGCACGATCAGCCGACACGGAGAGAGCAGCTTAAAAAGGCATAAAGCTAATCAGCTCCGCGAAGTAATACCTAACGGCAGTCCCGCGGGGAGAGTGGTTGACGGGAGCGAGGGCGTGGTTTAGTACGCAGGTGTGCGACTTGGAACCGTCGTTCCAGTTACACGAATCGTACATGCTAGTAGCATGGGCTGCTAGTATCTATGAAGACTCCACATCCGTTGAAGCATCAAAAAAAAAAAAACACCCAAAACCCCAAAAAAAAAAAAACCCAAAAACATTCCTCTCTAAAGAATAATACTCAATTTGAGAAGAGAAAGTAATAGTTACACGCCAAAAGTCTTTTTTGTGTAAAATAATAATGCTTTTAAAATACATGAGTCCTTTATTCAACCAATTTATGTTTTCATCTTTAAAATATTCTACTCATTTTAATCGCCAGATCATAGAATTTCTTTTGTAGGGAGTGCATGTTATGTCTGTAACTGCACATAACGTGTTTTCATAAATATTGCGCTGCTATAAATTTAGATACCTTTCCCTCTCGCGTATATCAAGACCGGGTTTAATGTGTTCATGAATGTAGATCTTCTAAGGGATATACAGGGTAAACAATTATTTAAATAAAGTGTTTTGATTATTTTAATACTTTGTTGTAATTTTGATGAAAAATTGTTGCCGTCTACTTGCTACGGTTATGAAATGGGGGCAAAACAAAGTCGACCCGGATCATAAAACGCGGTCTGTACCTGTTCTTACCTCACGAGCTGGCTTTCTTACAATATTTGTTCCACGTGAGAACACAGAACACGTTTGATAGAATAAAGGTCGCTTAAAAATTGTAATATCGGTATTTTTAAAAACATTACGAGAATTAGGCAACTAGTCTTTTATATATTACATTTCAATGGGCAAGGAAAGGTTTGTGGGCGGAAACACTACTATAGTCACCATCCATTCACACTGATCTGATTGTTAGTATCATTAAATTCTAGTAATTTTAGTCCTTCGTCATAATAACCATCATAAAGGCCATCATCGTCCTATGGACTGAACTTGTCTGGAAAAGTGTATCATTTTGTCAAGACTGGAATATTTTATTTGAAAAAGGAACGGAATGTCCCCAAAAAATGTGAGGGACTTGTTAACTTTGTGGCCTTGGCCACGCACAAACCCAGTTAAGGGTATCTGACAAAATTGGTCCGTAATTTAAAAAAGGGGGAAAATCATACGGCATGAAGGTTGTCGCAGGATTCAAATCTCGGATTATTCTATTGGAACGGCTCTGACGGTTGGCAAATCAATGGAGTAAAAATTTCGTGTCATTCTCAATTTAGTTATCCATCGATGAGAGGAGCATGGTCTGTTCAAACAAGCTTTTCTGCGTAATTCTTTGATAGGAATCTTTATTTTGAGATATCGATGTAAGAAACCAAGGTTAACAGTACATGCGCCTTTCAGATGTCAAAAGTATCAACAGAATCCTCAGAGTTCGGTCGGTCTACCTGTGAAATGTAATCGTATTTCATTTCGCTTCATATCGCGTTTACCTCACATTCCCGACCATGTAAACTCTGTGTATGAAAAGCATCAGATTCTCAACAGTTAGTTTACATTGCTTAGAATAAATCCCTGCATAAACAGATGCGATGGCAGCAGAAGCCAGTGGATACAAGGTTATACCTCGAGACAGTCAGCAGAAAATAAATGTCCTTCAGAAAATGGTTGTAGAAGCGAATATCCTTTACGTACGGTCTCAATAATGATGTGTAATTTTTTTTATTCATGGCTTTGGTATTTTCAAATCTTCTCATCCTTCGTGGTTATAACACCGTTACAAGTAGGTAGTCATTCGAATTTATGTCTTCCACATGGTGTAGTCCTTTCTTATCCAACGAAGGATGAGATTGCACTAACAGTTGCTTGATATGTAGAACATTCATTTTAAGTATTTATCTAATGTTCTCTTTCTTCTGTTCCTTTAATCTTTTTTACACGTTTTCAAGTCGTTTTAAGCATTAAACTGGGATGGCACCATCCGTAAAAGGGTTTTATAAACTCCGGTTCGGTGCGAACAGCTCCTTTGGAAGGAACTTTACAGCTGCCTTCATGTAGGTCTTATAATATTCGTGAAATTGATTTTCTGCCACTATAATAAGACCAACAACAACAGCAACAGTGGGAAAATGTTGTTTAGCTGCGAATTGCATTCTTTCATCATATTGTGACAAGGGTATGCCACCTAAACAAGGATGCAGCTGTACGACTCTGTAGATGATTTGCAAAGAACTTGTATCCAAGGGGATTTTTTGAAGACACCAAAATGATTTATATTCAAGCATAACGTGGCAATGGGTAAAGTTTCTAAAGGAAACTCATGGGTGGTAGGTTTGCCTATAAAGCTGGGTCGAGAGGAGGGCATCTGACGAATGGACTGGAGAGGTCTATTGTAACGTGTGAGTGTATATAGAATCTGTGATAAGTGGAATTAAATTCGACTAGCTGACTTCGAATTGCCAAGAGCCCACACAAAAAGCTTGAGTATTTACGTCAATAGATGGTGAATGTTGCAATTTTATTAGGTAAGGACAAAAAGCAACTTCATTACGAATGTCATCATATTCTAACGTAGCTAGCAAAGTGTTCGGTAAGTCACTCGTACCTTTTCGAATTTGGTCACTATTTTCAAACAAACTTGCTTATAGATCCTTTTTCGTTTGCCTGATGACTTCTCTATCAAATTCAAACTAAATGAATAGGATATCCGTAACATATGAGAGTCGAGATTTAAATATTATTATTACCAACCATCATCATCGAGTGAAGCGATCGATCATCGTCAGGAGGTACATGTAACCTCTCGACGGCGTAAGCGGTCCCACAAAGTCGATGTGTACATGGGCGAATCGAGCCTCGGGGAGCTTAAACTGTGCTGGTTGTAGCACGTTGTGTCGATCGACTGTGCAGCGCTGACATTGTTATGTCTTTGGCCATATGTGGCCAGACGAATTTACGTCGGACGGCTGCAGCGGTTGCGCGTCCGCTCCGGTGGGCTGGGTTATGGAATGTTTCGTACACATTCCTTCGAAACTTTTCTGGGATGTAGGGTCGAGCTGTCCCTGTCGATACATCACACCAGACTTCATCTTTTGAGTCGTTGAAAGGGAGTTTACGCAAAACTAGTGCTGTCTCCGCTTTCAATAGGGACTCGAGTTGATGGTCCTCTCCTTGCGCTTGTGCCAAGTCGGCATCATCGATTTGCGCAGGGAGTTTAATTGCATCGATACGCGAGAAAGCGTCTGCAATTACATTGTCTGCACCTGGAACATATTCGATTTGGGTACTAAATTGCCCGATGAAATCCAGGTGCCGTTCCTGTCGTGGGGTTGAACTTTCCGCTTTCTTTCGGAAAGCGTACGCCAGTGGTTTGTGATCAGTTTTGATCGTCACCTAGCGTCCTTCGACCATGTGCCGGAAGTACTTTACTGCGCAGTAAATCGCTAGTAACTCCCTGTCGTAGGCACTGTTGCGTCGCTGGGTCGGGTTCAATTTTTTTGAGAAAAAGCCCAACGGTTCCCATTTACCATCGCACTCTTGTTCGAGTACGGCCCCAATTGCAGTGTCGGAAGCGTCACACTGTATGGACAATGGGCTCCTTCGATGGGATGTCGCAGTAAAGTTGCGTTCGCCAGCTGTTCTTTCGATAAGCGAAAAGCTTGATCAGCTGACTCGGTCCATTGAATCGGTCGTTTGTCGCTTCGTTTGGCTCCTACTAGGTATTCGTTCAGAGGAGCCTGGGCCTGTGTGGCGTTTCGAAGCGTTGGGCGATAAAAGTTTAGCATGCCCAGATAACGCCTAAGTTCTCGCACATTCGTGGGGCGAGGAAACTGCATTAAAGCATCCACCCTGTCTTGTAATGGGCGGACGCCTTGGCCGTTTATACAATAGCCAAGGACTTCCACTTCTCCGAGGTGGCACTTGTGTGAATTGATTACCAGGCCGAGATCTCGGAGGCGTTCGAACACTTGCTTCAATTGGGAGCGATGTTCAGTCATAGTTTTCGATGCTATGAGTATATCATCGATATACGCGTAGCAGAAGTCAAGTCCGCGGAGAGCTGAATCAATGTAGTGCTGAAATGTTTGCGCTGCGTTCCGAAGACTGAATGTCATCACTTTGAACTCGAATAGTCCGAAAGGTGTGGTTACCGCGGTTTTTGGGATGTCTTCGGGAGCCACCGGAATTTGGTGACCCTGCAGCTTATAAGAAAAGTCGGGCAGATTTGCTATTGGGTACCGATCGTGTGTCGTCACCGCGTTCAACATTCGGTAATCACCGCATGGACGCCACTCGCCGTTACTCTTTTTGACGAGGTGAAGTGGGCTCGCCCATGGGGTGTCGGACGGCTGGGAGATTCCTAAGTCGAGCATATACTCGAATTCTGCACGAGCCTCGCGCAATTTTTCGGGAGCCAATCGGCGCGGGCGTTGGCTTACTGGGGGGCCGCGTGTTTCAATGTGATGAAAAACGCCGGCTTTTGCGCGTCGGGGATTACTAAGCGGATCAGTTATGTCCCCAAAGTCGCGCAACAGATGGCTGAATGGTCCGTTTGCAGTCGTGCATGTCAACGTCAGTGTCTCTCCCGCCTTTGCGTTTACTGGCTGAGAAAGGGAAGTTAATGGGCCCATCAGTCTGTTGCGGGCTACGTCCACTACCAGTTTGTAGTGTCACAGCAGGTCCGAGCCTATTAGAGGTTCAGTCACATCGGCCACTACGAAGTACCATCGAATTGGTCGACGTAAGCCTATTTTCAGGGTTACTAATCTTCGTCCGTAGGTTTTAATTGGCGTATTGTTCGCGGCGAACAATCTCAATTTACCCGGCAACCGATTTGCAGCTGCATATGAGCGCGGAAGAACGGAAATATCCGCACCTGTGTTAATAATGAAGTCCATATTTAACTTTAAATCATATGTTGACAAGCGACTTATCTGGGGATTGCCGGTCGTTTGCGCTTTTTCTTCGGTCGGCAGTTCTAGTTTAAAAAATTAGCCTGTATTGCTGGAACATGTGACCAGTTGCAGGGTTGCCTGCACTTCCTGGCCTGTGCCCCGAAACGATGGTGGCAGTAAAACCTGCCCAAGGTGTTTTCGTTGGTTGGCGTGCGCGATCTGCCACGCCCGCGTCTAAAGTTTTCGCGCGACCTGCCTCGGCGTCGCGATCTGTCACGACCAGGCCATGAATTGTTCCCCACGCTGAGGTTATTCAGTTGCGCTTGCAACTGCTGAACCTGCCTGCCTAAGCGTTCCAACTCATTGCTCGGCTGTGTTGCATGAGTGCAAGTTACCGTGGAGGTTCGTGGTTGGGGCAGAGGTGGATTCTGCACGGGGTTCGTTGCCGGAAGAAGTTGGAGATCCGGTCGGGATCCGTCGTGGCCATGACTGCCTCGGTGTGTCCCGCTAGCTCGTCGAGACCTGATTCGGTTAGAGGCGCGACGATTGCCTGAACGTATTTTGGCAAAGATTCTCTAAATATAGCCGTTAAGGCTGTTTCGGACTTGTCCGTGCCGGCTAGTGCACGGAAATAGGCGGAGCGCTGGGATGGTCGCATCCCAGAGGTGTCGGTTGACCGTAATAAACGTCGCAAGCGATTTTGCGCCGTTTCGCTGTATGCATTAGTTACCATCTCTTTAAACGCGGTGTACGGTTGCGGAAATGGGGTTTTAATTAGACACTTCGCATACGGAAGCAATTTTGGGTCTAGTACCCGTGTTACCAGGAGGAATTTCACCTGTTCGTTGGTGATTCCTTCGCACTGAAAACTTGTTCGGCGTAACCGAACCAGAAGTCTGGGTCGTCGGACGTGAAGTCCGGTAATATTAAGTTACGCACTTATGGGCGGTGGTCCGCCTGGATTGAAACGTCGGCTTCTTGATGGAGGGCAGGAGCCTGCGATGTCGTTGGCGAAGGTCCGTCGTCGTTTGCCATTGTCGTTTGTTTTTAAGCCGCGGTTTTCGACCTGGCGGTTAATGTTGACTTTGGGAGGTCTCGCGTTGATTTCTTTTGTGGGGGAGCGATTATGTTTCCCATCAACGTTTTCGCTTTTTGAAATGAAGCTTGCGACCTCGTGGTTGGCATCTACTATTGCAGGTTCGCGTCGTAAATCCGTCGCTCGGTGCGTGGATTGCTTGTTGGTGGGGGTTCGCGTTTACTTTTTCCGAGAAGTTTTTCGAGTGGAACGCGGTAAAACGACCTGCTGATTCCAAAGATTTTATTTTCAGGGATGGGCCTAGCACAAAAGGATTCTATCTACTTTCCTAAGATGATACAAGGATGGGCCTACACCAGAGGATCCTACGTGTTGTTCGACTGTGCTGGGAGCGGACAGAGAGAAACTTTTCCGTTCGGAGTAGGACAAGAAGTACGAGGAGGTGAGAACTATCTCAAGTTTTTCGCGGATGCGCAGCTGTTTCTGCGTTGCCTTTATTGCGGCGATCAATTTCGCTTTATTTCGCGGTGGTTACAAGAGAGAAATGTCAAATGTGTCGTCGGTTCGCGCGTGTGCATCGTTGCTCTGAGGGAGCTTACAAAAATGTTTACTTTTGAATCTTTTATTCGAATGTTTCGTGTAATAACTACTATACGTTAAACCATTAAAAGGATGTCGAATAATTTGCTTTTTGGTATAACTGAAATCGACATACAGAAACAAAAAGAAATTAAAGTCTCCGGTTGTAAATGCTTTCTTCTTGTGATTTGATATCCCTAACACGCTTTTCGTGAATATTCCATTTACTTAACGCGCTCTGTAGTAATTAAGAAAATAGAGAACAAGTTTTTTTTTCTTATTAAACTTATGTTTCCTAATATGACTGCACGACTCCATCTTTTGGCGGAAGTAATTTTTCGTTTGAAAAGGTAAGGAATCGTCAGTTATTCATTTGTGCCTTTTGTTTAAAATAAAAAATTAAAAAAAATTACTAGGAAGTTAAATGTGTTTTAGTTTCACTGTGTTTTCGGGGCTCCGAGGGAGCTTACAATTTTCCCGATTTGTTCTTCAATTCCTATAATTATTGTGCCCCTTTGGCTTAATTGTGTACTCGTTACTTTATATTTTGTCGTTTAGTTGTCACTTATGCTTTGAAATTTAGTTAAATACAATAAGGAAAAAGAAAGAGGAAAAAAAAAGAAGAATATAAAAGAAAATTGCTTTTTTTTGTAAATTAAAGGGAGGGAGCTAAATAGATTTACGCTGATTTCTCACTCGGTCTGGCTCGGAAAGAGCTTAATAAATTAAAAAAAAGTGATTTCTCACTTTTCGGCTCGGAAGGAGCTTTGTAAAGGATACAAGAGAAGGAATTTAGCAAAAGCAAATTATATATATCTTTTTTTTTTAAATATGTGAAATGGAATAACTTGGGGCTTTTTCCGTTGTCCTGTGTCCGTGGGCGTCGTGATGAGTCCTGGTATCCTGTCCGAAGGTGGGCGGCAGTCAACTGGGCACTGTGGGTGGTCGAGTCACTTTCCACTGTTCACATGCGCTGGATGTCACTGCAACTGTTTTCGTGTTTATTTTTCGGCACTCTGTCACTGTTTTAATTCTTTCCGCGCGTGTTCACTTTTTGTATTTGGTGCGTGTTCTTTTGTAAATTGTTTTTTGCGTGTTCTTTTACTCGCGTCGCGGTCACCACTTTGGCGGAAGTAAAGGTTGTTTAACTTTGGTGAATGAACCTGTCTATAATTGGTGCAGTGTTCCGCCGAACACTGTTCGCAAGAAGAAGAGAGTCACCAACGGCGCGCCACAGCACACTCCATGAAACACGGAGCACTTGCTTTAAACTTTATTTATTGTTTTCTTTTTGTTTGTAGTCAATTACACGTATTAACAAAGATAATTTTAGAGTGATGTTCTGTTGAACTATTCGCGTTTAAAATTTGCACACTGAATTAAAGCAGATCACCCTTGGTGGTGGTGATAGCATCTCATCTCACGGTTTTCTGTTTGTGCGGCACATCTGGCGCGCTGAACGGAGATTATTGTTAGGACGTATAGTCCGTGGGTTTATTGGCTTTGTAAACACACCGAAATCCATTAGATCCTTTTGAGGGTGTGAAATTCTACAAAGGAATCGTGGGACTGGAGTATTTCCTTTGTTGGCTTTATTCTCGTAAATATTCCGAATTATCTTGCTGAGATAATTACGGTTGCCTACAATTTGGCAGCGGATAGGCGATATGCTTTATTGCATGAAGTTGCCGTTTCTTTTGTTTGCCGATTGATTTGATGGCCTTTGTGCATCCGTTGGTCGGCTAATTTACCGAGGATAGCGATTCCTTGTAACGTCGTGTAGATGTTCAGGATTTCAGATTGTGCAGTGCTGGAGTGCGGCGCATTTCAATCTTTGGGAATAAGATGAATGGATGCTTTTACCTTTGTTTCAGGTATGCTACAATCGACTTGTTGAGCTTGATATTGAAAGCTTTGGGACGTTCAGTTCCTTGCTTCTTTTTATATCGGGTTCGCATTTTGCAGCTTCCTATGGCCCTTGTTACAGGTATGATTAGGAGCGTTGGGACACGTGTCTATGGGCATGTGTAATGATAAGGTAAGTATGTTCCTTGAAGGGTAGGAACCTTACCTGGGTGAAATTGTGCGTTCGTAGAACGCTATAGGTCTACCGCATGCAACTGCGGAGCAGAACCCAGGAACCTGGAGAAAATCTTCAACAGTTGCAGGCAGACATTCAGCGATTGGCAAACTTGTCTTATTCAAATATGACTAAGGAATTTCTGAACGAGGTAGCAATAGATGCATTTATAAACGCATTCCAAGATCGGGACATGTAACAGGCCGTTCGTTTGGCGGGAAAGAAGACGACTAATGAAATACTGGCGTTCGCATTGGCATATGCTAAACTGACTGCCAGAAGTACATATAGAGTCCGAGAAACGTACGTCGAGGAATGTTTCTGCCAAACAATCGGGCATGTAGAACGGAGAATCCCGAGACCCGATATGAAGTGTTGGACATGCGACGAAGTCGGCCACATCTCTATTGACTGTAGAAAACGTCGACGAATGAATGAAATATCAATTGAGAATTGTTGTTCATACGCTAATCACAAGAGAAGCCTTCAGGGTGATTCAGACTTGGACAGCACCACGACCGAATGTAAATCCTTGCATCAACGGATAATTGCTCTTAAGACCAGCCGAGAAAAGGTCATTGAGGAGAACAATCGTTTATCAACTAATCTAGCAGAGAGGCAAGCTGAAATTTCTGATCCTAAAGCGTCGCCTTCAGGATTCGGAAGTAGATATTGATCGCTTAAAACAAGAGGCGTACGACCTTCGAAATGTACAAGTAGAAGTACTAGATGGGTGGACGAGTGATGGTATTTGCGCAGCTCAACTTCAGGATGAAGATATGTCGCTAATCCTGGAACACAAAGAAAAGAACGAGCGGCCAACTTGGAACAATATTTCCGACAAGAGTGGAACATTTAAGGCATATTGTGCACAATGGAATTCCTTACTGGTGGAAGATGGAATTCTAGAGCGTAAATGGGCAGCCGCAGACGGAAAATCCCATCGAATGCAGACTCTAGTCCCACCATCAAAAGTGAAGGATGTACTAACAGAAATGTTGTTAATAAGTCACTTTCAAAATTACGATCACGATTCTACTGACCTCACATGAGAGATGACGTCGAGTCTTGGTGTAGGAAGTGCACAACTTGCACTGCGACCAAAGGACCAACAGCAAAACCAAGAAGCGCTATGAAGCAGTACAACGTGGGCGCTCCTTTCGAGCGAATTGCGATTGATAACCATCAGGGTCATTTTCAAAAACCAACGACAACAACAAACACATGTTGGTCATCATGGATTACTTCAGCAAGTGGGTGGAAGTCTTTCCAATTCCAAACCGAGAAGCAACAACCGTCATTGAACAGCTTATCAATAATTGGATCAGCAGATATGGAGTTCCCTGTGAGCTGCATTCCGATCAAGGCCGAAACTTCGAATCACAGATATTTCAAGGCATCTGTGCGGCACTGGGCGTAAGGAAAACCAGGACCACACCCTTACATCCGCAGTCAGACGGAATGGTCGATAGGTTCAACCGAACAATGAAAGAGTATTTATCGAAGGTCGTTAGTGATCACCAACGAGATTGGGACAAATATGTACAAACCTTTCTCATGAGCTATAGATCGGCTAATCACGATACGACGGGCCATTCTCCAGCAAGAATTATATTTGGACGAGAGATACGATTACCAGCCCACCTGCGATTCGGAATACCTCCAGACGCCATAGGTAAGACGGACGACTATGTAGCCGAATGGAGAAATCGCCTCGATGAGATTCATCATTTGGTTCGCAAGCAAATCAAGGTATCCCGTGACAAGATGAAAACTAGGTACGACGTTCGAGCCAACGCCTCCGGATTTAATGCAGGCGATAACGTGTGGCTTTATACCCCTCATCGGCAAAAAGGAAGGTCTCCAAAGTTGCAGCAACATTGGGAAGGGCCTGTGGCGTATCTACCAACGCCACTGCTACCTTTTCAATCTACCTCAAAATCTTCCCTCCTAAAGCTCCATTAATTTCATAATTTTACCATGCAAGCGCAATAACTTCCCCAAGCATTCTCCTACCGATTGCATTACCTTTCGGTTATGCAAATAGCATCCAACATCAAGCATCTGCCCATCAAGGACATTCACGCAATTAACGCGTTATATAAATTTCCCTAGAAGAAATTCGGTACGCCAGTACCGCATACATCAATGCATCTCAGCATTGTTCTAAAAGGAAAACATTTCGGTTGCCATACTAGTTAACCGAAGTGGATTATAAAAACAATCAGCAGAACCCCTGTCTGCCTGCATTTACTGTCCCACACGTGCGCAACAGATTTTTATGTTGCACCAGTACTCACGGCGGCTTTTATGCAATCTTCAAAGCACCGGCGCAATTCGCGCCTAGCTGCCAAGAGCCGAATTCAATGCCAGTGTAAATACTCACACTGGAATTCGACCCATGACTCCCTAGGATTGCAATACACAATTAACATGGTTGTAAACACAACCATCATTGTGTAATTATCCCAAATGTATCCTAATCCCTAACGTAGTATTTGGACAACTGCAAATACTTATCCCGAAGATGCTTTTTCAGGAATTTTCATTCCCACGGTTCGACCACCCATGAGCTCGCATCACGAGCCAACAAGGTGATCCGCGCGCAAAGTAGTTTAGTCGAGGAAAGTGTTGCAAAGGAGTCGAGTCTCCTGGAGTCCATTATTACCGTGAACAACAAACTAGGCTGCGGCATTCTTTGCACAAGTCTCCTAACTCCAAAACTATATTTCATTAGTGATAAGAAAGTCTACAACTGTGTTCATGATCGAAACAATTTATTTTCTGTAATAGTGCAGTTCCTAATTTACATAAAACAAATTAAGGACCGGTAATAAAGTTAATCTCAGAAAGAGCTTGTGTGTTTTACTTCTTGTGGACGGTCCGTCGCGGAGTTTTGTTTCCTTGGAGGACAGTGTTCGGCGGAACTATCGTGAGGAAATCTTGGTGAACCTTGCCAAGGCCGGCATATACCAGTGAAATACCCACAATTGGTGACCATTCGACGGGAGTAAACACAATTTTCTGATTCGGAGTCAGATCAGAACCGTGTCCTAAAAAATGTTTAAAGAACAGTGACTATTCGGTGCCGCGACTGTGACAGTGACAATCTTCCCGAACCGAGTGCTTCCGGAAACGCAGTGGCAGTAAGCAATTGTGGCGGCAATTGCCGAAGATCCATATAACATTCACCGGAAACAGGAACAACAGGAGCAACTACCCAACACTACACCAGCACCAGGAGCATCCGATCAATAACACCAGGGATTTAAGCAGGTATCCTTCCTTTCTGTTTTTTAAATTATTCGCTTGTATTTTAACGTACATTTCCTTTTTGTCAAAGTTTTATTATGTGTTTAACTGATTGTTTTGGAGATATTAAATAAAGTTTATAATAATTCTAAATTTAAGTGAGACAAAAAAAGAAGAGAAAGATCAATAATATTGTAACTGTAAAACGTTTGTTTCCTTTTTACTTTCGTGGCTGATTGGCAAAGATACTTATATGTGTAATTAGATTAAACGATGCTTAGCAAGGATTTCAAATTTTAATACAGATATCTTGGGTAGGAAAATGTATTATTAGCCTGGAGTTGACGAAATGTTGTCTGCAGTTATTTAAATAAATAAGCAACAAAACATCAGCCTATACAAATAAAATTAAGACAATTTGTGCCTTTTTTATTATTAACAACACGAATAAAATAACTCAAAACGAAATAATAGAGTATCTGAAATAAATGCTAAGTGAAAAACAAAACAACAAAGTAAACACGAAATTATTTACCAACATCTTCGTTAATTGTACTTCCGATTTAATATTTTCCTTTTTTCGACCAGTTGCTAATTGAGAACAATTCATAAAAATCATTCTTCCATTTGATCGCCTTATTATGATTATTTTTACTTGAACGCAACTGCCTACTTTGACTCCATTAGCATTACTTAGAAGCATTTAATAATATTCCATGTCAGTTTTTGTTTTTTGTTATAACTTTATATTTTAAACATAATTTTTTTGTCATCATTTTATTGTATCCTTAAAATTTTTTGCAAACAAGTATATGTATCTAATTTCTTCACATGATATTGACAACAAAATTAAATTTGTTTAAATAAAAGCCTGTGTTACAAATTAGAAAAGAAGAAATATATTTATATCCTTAAACAGCACGAGATAAAGGCAAAATAAAATAAATTTTGTAAGCCCCTTCAGGGTATTAAGTAGCGCACAACCTTTCTCAGCACGCACACGACTCAGCTCAACTTCTCGCAACTTCTTTTCGACACTTTTCAACCCCTTCGACTTATTTTTAGCTTCATCCGCCTCTTTTCAACACCACTCGACTGCAACCGACTCCACCAACTCTTTCAAGCTCGACTCCATTCAGCCGTCCGGACCACTTCACTTCGTGGTTTCTTTTCAGTCAGGCCGGATTGGACTAGCGCGAATACTCCGCCGTCCCAGTTTAGCTTCCAATTGGCCCCGAAAACTGTACTGCACCACCCCGGACGTTAGTCTAAATTGTTCCTAGTGTCACAGCCTTTGTTTCAGTTTAGGCAAGGTAGTAAATCCTTTACCTACCCAACTCCATCGACTCCCGTGACATCATTGTTCACGCACGCGCACCCTACCTTCAATTTCCTGACGTCGTTGTCTACGACGATTTACTCTGCCCGCTCCCCACCAAGCAATTAAATTCCTTCGCTTCTCTTCCTCTTATTCCGTTGCTAAACACCCACTCTTTCCAAATAGAAAAAATGGCCCACTCTACTAGGTCTAAGGCAGCTCAGCAAGAGCAGACCCAGCCGTGCTCGGATGATCAAGCGTTCGTAGACGCTTCCAGCATCGAGCACACCTCGCATTCCCATAGCATACACTTGCCTCCTTTCGACGAGAAGGACCCAGAGCTATGGTTCGCCGTAGCCGAACGCTTCTTCAGGGTTGCCGACATGCACGATGAGGAAGTCCGCGCAGTAGAATTGTTGCGAGTGCTAAACCACACGCAACGGACGCATGTTGCTCACATAATTGGGTCAACAGAACCAAATCCCTACAGCAACATGCAAGAGACGCTCATAAATGCCCTGGACGAGCCCAGGAGCAGCAGACAGCAGCGTTTGGCGAGCGAAACAAATGTTACTGGAATGAGACCGTCCAATTTTCTGACACATTTACGCTCAATAGCTGGAACCAAGATTTCGGACGACATAATTAGGCCTCATTTCCTGAGGTGCCTCCCGCAATATGCTCGCGCGGCATTAATAGTACAACCCAACCAGAGTTTGGGTCATTTGGCGAAACTAGCCGACACAATTATGGAAAGCTCAGACCCACCGTCTGAACCCCCAGCATACCAGGTCACGGCGATTAACCGACACGCCGTTTCACCTACACGGCATCAATCCTTATTACTAACAGCACCCCGGACTTCTCCAGTAACGCCTTTTACACAAGCCACACCAAGAGAGGTAACACAAGCTACGATTTCCTCCCGTGAGGAATTTCAACCGCGCACCCAGCAAACAAAACTCTCGAGATTCGAGCGAGACCTGAACCAAGTGCGGGCCCAAATGCGAAATGTCGAGCGCGCAATCCAAAACCGTTCTAATAACCAACGGCCACAAACGAGGAACCCCCAATGGCAGTTTAACACGCCCAGAGGAGCACCAATCACAAACGAAAACGCACCAGACAACAGGCAAAATACGCCTAGTGGCGCTCTGACACAGGCCCGGTGCATATACCACAGACGTTTCGGTGCAAACGCCAGAAATTGTAGGCAACCTTGCAGCTGGACGCGGCCAGCCCCCGCGCAGAACCTCGTTCGAGTGCGAACGGCCGGCACCCCTATTATAAGTCGCTTAACAATCAGGGACTCTAGATCGAATATTAATTTCACCGTCGACACTGGCGCCGACATTTCCGTCATCCCTAGATCTTTCGCCCCGCGCAACCGAGTGCCGGGCCACCTACAGTTGTTCGCTGCGAACAACTCCCCCATAGCCACTTACGGGCGGAAAAATTTTAAACTGGATCTGGGTCTCCCACGCCCTATCTCCTGGCACTTCGTGATAGCCGATGTCAGCGAGCCCCTAATAGGATCTGACCTATTAGGAAAACACAACCTGTTGGTAGACACTGCCAACAAGAGATTAGTTAGTCACAACGTCTCAACCCGTCTCTCCCCGCAAGCAGCTATAGGGGCGAACGACCCACCCGAGGACTCTACAGACCCAATCCCCGCGCTGTTGGAAGAATTTCGCAATTCAACAGTTCCCCTCTCCAACCAGCAACAACACAGATCCGGCGTGTTTCACCACATAGAAACACGCGGCCCACCGGTGAGCCAGCGCCCACGTCGCCTGGCCCCCGAAAAATTGCGAGCAGCCCGCGCCGAATTCGAATATATGCTCGAGCGAGGCATCTGTCAACCCTCGGTCAGCCCATGGGCAAGTCCACTTCATCTCGTCAAAAAACGCAACGGTGAATGGCGACCATGCGGTGATTATAGACAGCTGAACGCAGTAACAGTTCCCGACAGGTACCCAATATCCCATCTTTACGACTATTCGTACAAGTTGCGCGGTTGTACAGTTTTCTCAACTCTTGACCTCACCAGGGCATACCACCAGATTCCGGTGGCACCTGAAGACGTACCCAAAACCGCCGTAATTACCCCCTTCGGACTCTTCGAATTCAAGGTGATGACGTTTGGCCTCAGGAATGCAGCTCAGACATTCCAGAGGTATATCGATTCGGCACTACGAGGCCTGGATTGCTGTTACGCGTATATTGACGATATACTAATAGCATCTCGGAACCTTGCGGAGCATCACCAACACCTCAGACAGGTCCTTGAACGCCTCAGACAATTTGGCCTCGTAATAAACCCAGAAAAATGCCAATTCGCCAAAGAGCAAGTTACCTACCTGGGTTACCATATCAACAGCCAAGGCATCCGCCCGCTTCCAGACAGAGTGGAAGCACTAACCCAATTTCCCCGTCCCTCCAACGTTCGCGAGCTGCGCCGTTTCCTGGGTATGCTAAACTTTTACCGACCCACACTACGAAACGCCGCACACATTCAGGCCCCTTTAAATGAGTACTTAAAGGGGGCAAATAAGAACGACAAGCGCCCAATCGCCTGGACGGAAGCTGCAGACAACGCATTCCGTCAATCCAAGGCACAGCTGGCAAATGCTACCCTACTCCGTTACCCCGCAGAGGGCGCACCATTGGCCATCCAATGCGACGCGTCAGACACGGCCATGGGAGCAGTATTGGAGCAAGAATGCAACGGAAACTGGGAACCGCTCGGTTTCTTCTCAAGGAAACTTAATACGGCCGAGCGGAAATATAGCACGTACGACCGGGAGTTACTCGCTATGTACAGCGCCGTAAAGTATTTCCGACACATGGTAGAAGGTCGCCCCCTAGTAATCAGAACGGATCACAAGCCACTGATCTACGCATTCCGGAAGAGGTCCGGGAATGCATCCCCACGCCAGGAACGGCAGCTCGACCTGATAGGTCAATACACCACTGAGATCAAACACATCTCAGGGGAACAGAATGTTATCGCGGACGCCTTATCCCGCATCGATACCATTCAGCTACGCGCCGCCATCGCCGACGCCGACCTAGCTCAAGCACAGCAGAATGACAACCAGCTCGAGTCTCTTCTCAAAGCAGAGACAGCACTTCAGCTGCGCAAGTTCCCACTCGAGCAATCCGCAGACGAGATATGGTGTGATATCTCCACGGGAACAGTCAGGCCCTATATTCCCGGAGAGCTGCGAAGGGGCGTATTCGAGACCTTTCACGGTCCTGCTCACCCCAGCGGACGTGCAACCGCTGCAGCCATTCGACGTAAGTTCGTATGGCCTCGTATGAATAAAGACCTCACGAGTTGGGCTCGTGCCTGCCTTAAATGCCAGCGCTGCAAAATTAGCCGACACAACGTGTTGGAGCCAGCGCAATTCAAACTCCCCGAGGCTCGATTTACACACGTCCACATAGATATTGTGGGCCCCTTAACACCCTCGAGAGGATTCTCCTACATCCTCACCATGATTGACCGTTTTACTCGGTGGCCAGAAGCAACGCCACTACGGGTAGTCACCGCCGAGAGTGTCGCCAGAGCGTTTTACTCGACTTGGGTTACACGTTTTGGCGTACCAGCAACGTTAACATCAGACCGAGGTCCACAGTTCGAGGCCACGATCTTCAAGCAGCTTACTGACTTATTGGGCTGTCAAAGAAGTCGTACGACCGCATACCACCCTTCATCCAACGGGATGATAGAGCGTTGGCACAGGTCGCTAAAAGCCTCCCTAATGTGTCATAACGACACGCAATGGTTCGACGCCCTCCCCACTGTCCTTCTAGGATTGAGGACAAGTATCAAGGAGGATCTGGGCGCATCCGCTGCAGAACTGACCTACGGCACCAACCTAGTGTTGCCAGGCGAACTATTTGTGGACAATGAAGCTCCACACGACCAACTACAAAGCGTAGGCTACCTCCGCGACCTGATGCGGAAGATCAGGGCAAAACCCGTAGCCCGACATGGCACCAAAAGAGTGTTTATCCACCCTGAGTTGCATAGCTGCACGCACGTCTTCGTCAGGGTGGACAAAGTTAAGAAACCACTCGACCCCCCCTACGGAGGGCCATATAAGATTCTAAAACGATTCAGCGATCGAGTGTACGAAGTGGAGATCCAAGGCAGATCAACCACTGTCAGCGTAGAAAGACTGAAACCGTGTTTCTCGGAGGCCAACCTCCCAAAGGCCACCACAAACCCCGATGCTACAGAGGAGCTACCCTCAACTTCTACGGCAGGAATACCAAACAGAAATAGCGGCCCCCTCACGCGAAGCCACACCCGAGCGCCACCACAAGGCGCATGTACGGCCAACCTCACTTAACTACAGCCTTCTGAGTACTACTTCGCCCTACCAACAATATCGTGACTATGTCACTGGGGGGGGAGTACTGTGGCGTATCTACCAACGCCACTGCTACCTTTTCAATCTACCTCAAAATCTTCCCTCCTAAAGCTCCATTAATTTCATAATTTTACCATGCAAGCGCAATAACTTCCCCAAGCATTCTCCTACCGATTGCATTACCTTTCGGTTATGCAAATAGCATCCAACATCAAGCATCTGCCCATCAAGGACATTCACGCAATTAACGCGTTATATAAATTTCCCTAGAAGAAATTCGGTACGCCAGTACTGCATACATCAATGCATCTCAGCATTGTTCTAAAAGGAAAACATTTCGGTTGCCATACTAGTTAACCGAAGTGGATTATAAAAACAATCAGCAGAACCCCTGTCTGCCTGCATTTACTGTCCCACACGTGCGCAACAGATTTTTATGTTGCACCAGTACTCACGGCGGCTTTTATGCAATCTTCAAAGCACCGGCGCAATTCGCGCCTAGCTGCCAAGAGCCGAATTCAATGCCAGTGTAAATACTCACACTGGAATTCGACCCATGACTCCCTAGGATTGCAATACACAATTAACATGGTTGTAAACACAACCATCATTGTGTAATTATCCCAAATGTATCCTAATCCCTAACGTAGTATTTGGACAACTGCAAATACTTATCCCGAAGATGCTTTTTCAGGAATTTTCATTCCCACGGTTCGACCACCCATGAGCTCGCATCACGAGCCAACAAGGTGATCCGCGCGCAAAGTAGTTTAGTCGAGGAAAGTGTTGCAAAGGAGTCGAGTCTCCTGGAGTCCATTATTACCGTGAACAACAAACTAGGCTGCGGCATTCTTTGCACAAGTCTCCTAACTCCAAAATTATATTTCATTAGTGATAAGAAAGTCTACAACTGTGTTCATGATCGAAACAATTTATTTTCTGTAATAGTGCAGTTCCTAATTTACATAAAACAAATTAAGGACCGGTAATAAAGTTAATCTCAGAAAGAGCTTGTGTGTTTTACTTCTTGTGGACGGTCCGTCGCGGAGTTTTGTTTCCTTGGAGGACAGTGTTCGGCGGAACTATCGTGAGGAAATCTTGGTGAACCTTGCCAAGGCCGGCATATAACCAAGAGAAATACCCACAGGCCGTGTAACATTCTCACAAGAATTAACGACGTTGTCTATAGGATTCAGCGAAGACCGAACGCCAAGATGAAAGTGGTACACCGTGACCGAGTGGCGACTTTTGTTAACCCAGGAGATCAGTGAACTTAGTTCGGGACGAACTAATCTAGGCAGAGGATAGTGTGACGCATATGACAATCAGTACTAGAATATTCGAGAAAGTCCGAAACAAAGTACTAGAATATTCTGGAAAGTACTGGAAAACTGGAGACTATGAACAGTGGTATATTCAAGGCTATGGAACAGATGGAAACGAAACGCCGAATCAGAATGAGGAAAGGGTATAAATACGCCGCACACAGATCATGGAGATAAGTAATAAGTAAGAAGTAAGCAGTCAAAGAAGTGATAAGTAAGTAAGTAAGGAAGAAGTAAGAAATAAGCAATAAAAGACGCGATAATTACGGAAGCGATAAGTCAAGAAATCGTTAAGTGTACCGTAAAAGTAACTGTTGTTATTAACGGACTAATAAAGTGTTACATTAATTCAAAATCGATTTAACGGCTCTTATTTATTAAAAATAATTAATACAGCGAACCCTAAGCTCGCTACAATACAATGCATGTGAAAAATGTGCATTGTGATGTTCGGATTTTTGGAATTGAATTCAATGTTCGACAATTGAACGTTGGGTTCAATTTGCTTGACATTGAATTCAATGTTAATTTGGGGATATCATCATCATCATCATCACCGGCACTACAACCGGGAACCGGTCTTGGCCTTATTTAGTAAGTCCTGAGGCTTGTTACATTTTCCATAATGATTTATTTTTTCTGGGCAAGGTCATTAGTCTGGCGCCAGAGGCTCCCCGACGGGGAATCGAACCCCGGTCTCCCGGGTGACAGGCGGGTATACTAACCACTATACTATCGAGGAAATTTGGGGATATGAATGGGATTTTTTTAGGTAGGTAGATAGGTATGTGGGAGGAAAGTGGTAGGGCTTCTTGGAGCACTACATAGATTATGAGAAACATCATGACCATATAATGATTTGCAAGCTGGGAATACAGACGTATATCCAGATTCCCCAAATTTGATGTAGATCGCTCAAATACTACCTTTGCCAAAAAGTTCCCGCTACTACCTCTATGTAGTTAATAGTTTTTTGTGTTCAGTTAAGTCAGAAAACCCGCTAGGGTACGTGGGGTTTATATGGCGGTAATGAACGCCAAACAGCCCGATATCCTCCCTAATAAATAAAAATTGACAAATCTCGACGAATTGCATCAGAATTACAACTGTTGGAATATTCGCCTTAACCTATAAACCAGTCTCTCAACACACTTTTCGATATTCTCTGAGATATTCGAACACAAACGGGAGCAAGAGCAAGCATAGTTCATGCTTCTCAACGACTTTTTTTAGTAAAAACTGATGATGTGACAACTTTGCTCCAGTGTCCTGCGGGCCAAGGAAAAACTACCAGTAAGACCCTCGATCAGCAGTACAAAGATACATATTGAGGAGGCCTGGAAAAGTTAGCACCTCACAAAAAAGGAAGGGCAGTCTATCAGGTACGTCACTAAGAGCATAGCATATGCCTTTCGAAACTTCCAAGTTTAGTAAGGTTAGTATTGGTTGGTGAACAAATCAAGATTCTGTATATAGAGTGCCAACTTGCAAGAAGTGTTGATATCACAACATTCTTCCCTCCGAGGAGTCTCCACCAATGATGATGGATGGGAAAGTCATCGGACTTTTTTCAAGTGGCAAACCCAATAATGTGGCGAAGGTAGAAGTCCTCACCGCCGTCGCTAACCCCAGAATCCCTCCACCTAAAAATGGTACAAGTGAATATATATGGACCGAAGGGCCGTCGAAAGTATTAACTCTGCTGGATAATGGGTAAACTCCTGCATCCTTTCATCGTCAAGAAGATTGATGCGAAAGTAGTCAGTGGATACGATATAAAGACAAGTAACTCACATAAAGTGAAGATAAAAGGTATACATAAATACGAGGGCAGGTCAATAAGTCTTTAAAAAATGAAAAAAAATTAATTTATTTCCTCATTTCACCATCATTATCTGCACTACAACCGGGAACCGGCCTTGGCCTTATTTAGCAAGTCCTGAGGCTTGTTAAATTTTCCATCATGATTTGTTTTTTCCGGGCAAGGTCATTAGTCTTGCGCCAGAGGCTCCCCGACGGGGAATCAAACGCCGGTCTCCCGCGTGACAGGCGGGTATACTAACCACTATAGTATTGAGGAGCCATTTAGCTGGCCTAATAATGGCGTATAATACTATCCAGTTATAGTCTGTCCCTATTCCAAAAAGTCAATGAAAATAATACCACGTGGCCATGCCATTTCCAGCTAACTTCCCCGTCTGTGCCTTCTTTGTAGCCCGTTCGCATATAAAAATCCACGCTTTTGATTGTTCTTTCGTCTCGGAGGTGTAGCGGTGTATCCTTGTTTCATCTGTCGGGGTTCTATATATCACATGGAGAACCAGCCCACAATCCTAATCTAATTTCGACCGCTAACAGCGCGTCACATCAACCCCTATCGCTCCGTTCATGCTATTCACCTGAAATATCATGTATTCCCAAAGGACGCATAGCTAAACTCATTATACTATGCAGGTGATGCATAATTGAGTTTAGCTACCCTTTTCGGCCATACGGCAACTCCATTTTTGCTAGCCCATGAGATTTCCATCGGAAATCACATCATGTCGGTTAGCAACAAGTAGTCAAATCAAACGACGCTGTTGCATAACCATGCAACGGCTGGGGTAATTCCAAATTATTCAAGTTTGGTTTTCATGATAAATTACCATAGCCAATTTGGCGTCACTTCGGCTTTTCTTAAGATCATCTATTCGCCTGGGAACAATGATCTCTTTTCGCAGGTGAATAGCACCGGCTACATTTCCTCTCCTCCATAATTCTGTTTCCATGCGGTTCAATGCACTCTGAGATCACCACAGCCGTAACACTAGGGCAGTAGGTCATTCTCAGAAACTGTATTTGATACCAGCACACACAACCAAACCCACCCCGAGATCATCGTACATCATGTTTCTGTTCTCTCATTCTCCCATGTTCGTCGACTATCGAATATACCAATGTATTCACCACACATCAACGGGCGTAGCAATGAAAGAGCAGAAGTATGATCTCTATTGGTTGTCCTGTGCAAAAGTAAAATTACCTATCTTCATCCCCTTTTTGATTCAGTCGCTATTCATCCACCACACCGTGCACTGGGAGTTATAAATTATCCACGACGCGCACACACGCGTTACCACAGTTGAGTCAAAAGAGAAAAGTTCCTGCGCGAGTACCAGTGTATTTTTAATGTACAGGGATTTTCTCTAATATAGTGAACCTTATTACAATCGCCAATTATTTATTAAAGCCTACGGCAAGTTATAAAATTAAGAAACAATAAAAATAAGAAAATTATTAAACTAGACAACTGTCACCGCGTGTTTGTTATTTTTGCCCTTCCCTCGGTGCTTTTACTTTAGTATTATTTATCCGGTAACGTGGTGGGATAGTATAGTGGTTAGTATACCCGCCTGTCACCTCGATTCCCCGTTGGGGAGCCTCTGGCGCAAGACTAATGACGTTGCCCGAAAAAAAAATCATTATGGAAAATTTAACAAGCCTCAGGACTTGCTATATAAGGCCAAGACCGGTTCCCGGTTGTAGTGCCGATGATGTGATGTGGTGGGATAAAGTGACCCGTGTGCCCGTGTGTGGCATCTATACTACATCCCCACACATCTACACTTACTAATCCGCGCAAAAACTCTTCTGGGTTGCGACGCATGCGCTCCAAAAGTTCTCAGCTGAGAGCAAATGCGGCACCCATCTCGCAGATCATTTTTTCATACCCAATGTGTCATGCAAAATTGAAACATGAAACAAATTGAAAGTTGACAGATTAGGTGAGGAAAGATGCTTACTAAAAACAGATCAATAGCGATGCTACGACCGCCACCGTAGACGTTTCTAAGAACTTATTGACCTACCCTCGTAATACCAAAATATCAGTCAAAGTAAGAATAATCGACAACTTAAAGATCCCCAAGATGCGAACTTATGCAGAAGGTTCAAGGCTGTATCATCTAGAACAAAGAAGAGGCAGGACTACTCATGGAGGTAGATAACTGATTTATAATCAGGGCAGGGCTAAATAAGCGTTCGTTCACAAGTTTGGTTTTGGTGTATGCATTGCTAGAGAAAGTGTTTGTCGTCACCATCATCGACAATCAGAAATGCGTCTTCAAATGTAGATGCGGGAGGCTGCTGATGATAATTTAAAATTACTTTTGACGTAGTGAAACGTAGAGGAAGCTTGGAGAGTGTTGCATGCGGATTTTTGCGTGCCCACAATAATTAATAATCAAACAAGAACGCACTCACCTTTTCTTTTCTTTTTCGTTAGAGACTACACCTGTTTAATTTTAAATTATCATTTTTAGTTCTATCTATTTACACCCGGTTTTTTTATGCTGTTTTATCTCCCTTACACTAGGGTGTTAATGTTTGTTTTATTTTCTTTTACTTTGCTCTATTTTAGTTTACACTAGGTTTTTCTTGTTGTTTTATTTTCTTTACACTAGGTTTTCTATGTTGTTTTAACTTTCTTTAACTTAGTTCGCCATAGACCGTTTCAGACTCTGATCGCCACAGAGGTATCATCATCATCATCATTATTGGCACTACAACCGGGAACCGATCTTGGCCTTATTTAGCAAGTCTCTCCACCGGTATCCGGTCCTTAGCCGAGACCTGTGAAATGGTCCATAATAATTTGTTCTTCCGGGCAAGGTTATTAGCTTTGCGCCAACCTTTCTTAGGATCGCTGCATGCATTGGTTCAATACTTGGCGGGTGCCAAAGTAGCTATGCAGGGGTGTCACGTGGAGACTGCATGCCAACTTGGATTGAACAGGGACAAGGATCGTCCTGGCCTTCACCGGATTGAAAGCAGACTTTATCCTGTATGTTCGCTCCCCCCGCCACCGAGGTATACACACACGAATATCAACGAACAACCAACCACGACTTCTCACAACTCATTACTGACTACTGACTCTTGCCCAACAGCAGGTACTCTCCCCATTCGCACCCTTTTACCTGATCGCCCATTTTCTATCGCACACTCACCCTTACTTTCCCATTTCCCCGCCCACTAAAGCTGAATAATCCCAGCGAATTTATTCAACGGTCAATGAACCCAGGGAGAATGGGAACATTGCAAAGAAAAACAGGTTGGTTTAGGGGTTGATTTGGTTTCGCTTGCAACGAAAAACGAAACCAAAAGGGTGACCGTGTTACCTTGGTTGAAGCTTGGGTAATTCCCGGAATGCAGTGAGAGTTTAATTGACGGAAAATACAGTTCACTTCAAAGTAGCATACAAAAATGACATACCCACATCTGGAGAAATAATATGATGACACAAAAAAGTAACTATCCTTTTACGAAACAAATAGTGTTACTCATAAAATAACAAACTATGTAGGAACGACACCAATAAGATATACAAAAATGTCCTTGGTAACATTGACAACGAACGGACACTGGGGTGAGTTATTTAGGATCGTGGTACGCACATCGCAAGTAATAAACAAGTGGCGATCAATCAGAAATTGTAAACATTCATGCTAAATCTTCGGTAAATAAAGAATCTTTTGCGTTACCTGCATCTTAAGGGATGTTTAAATTACATCGAACAAGAACAACCATATATTAAGGGTAAGGAGAAATTGAAAATTTACCCATCGATCAAGATAAAAAAAGATCGTAGTGCAACCGTCGCGCTGGACGGACGAAGTTTAAATGACAATCAGAGTCGACATAAAGTCGTTGAGTGAAACCGTTGAATTTTTTAAAATATAAAATAATTGTCCGTGTTAAGGTTGTGGGGGTTGAAGTTATGATGCCGAACATGGGCACGGATTCACTTTACCCACCAACACAGACGTCGTCAAATTGTTCACTGTTTAATTTGTTGTTTTTATGTTCTTTATTAATCCCAGGGACAATTGCTCTAATTTCTTCCACTTTACATTATAATAAATTATCACTAGACTTAAATTGAAGAACTTGTATTTGTATTTACAAAGAAAGGGATCACGGCGCAATGTAACTATTGGAAAAGTACGGTTTGGCAAATAATACACCATTTAAGAGATAACTTTGGTGATCACGAAATTATTTTAAGACGAAAATATCCAACACAACAATTACTCAACATCGAGTTGACTCGGAACGTACGCGCGGTGTATTGATTGTGGTACGTATGCGGCGTGACCGTCCGCAATGATGTGTGAAAAGCGACTTAGGTCACTTGGGCACCGTATGGTGGACGATTAGTGACTCCGAAGCGGCGGCGTGACTGTCCGCTGTGATGGTTGAGATGTGACTGATTCAATTAGGGATGAAATTTTGGATTTTATTTTTGGACACAGGACAAACAATAGAGATCACGCTTCTGCTCTCTCATTGCCATGCCCGTCGAGGGATGGCGTATACATCGGTTAATTGATAGTCGATGAACATTGGAGACTGAGAGAACAGAAACACAAAGTACTATGAACCCGGGGCGGGTTGGGTTGTGTGTGTATGAATCAATGCAGCTCTGAGGTAGCCCACTGACCCAATTCGGTGAATGTGGTGACCTCGGCATCCATTGACCTGTAGGGAGACAGAATTATGGAGGAGAGAAAAATGTAGCTGGTGCTATTCACCTGCGAAAAGAGATCATTGATCCCAAGCGAATAGATGGTCTGGGAAAAGCCAAAGTGACGCTAAATTGGCTAGGATAATTTATCGTGGGAACTAATTAAATATTTTGTTACACTCCCCAGCGATTGCATGATTATGCAACAGCGTCATCTGATTCGACTTGTTGTTGCTAACCGACATGATGTGATTTCCGGTGGAAATCTCATGGGTTAGCAAAATGGAGTTGCCGTGCGGCAAAAAGGTAGCTAAACTCAATTATGCATTGCCTGCATATAATAATGAGTTTAGCTATGCGTCCTTTGGGAAAACAATGATTCCCAGGTGAACAATGTTGGTAGAAGAAATTGGGGAATATATATGACACGCTGTTAGCGGTCGAAATAAGGCTGAAATAGTGGGTTGGTTCTCTATGTAGGTGTTTACCAGATCGGTTGGTTTTTAATTATGTATTGCGGAAATCATTATGGAATATTCAATATTTAAATTCACAGCATTTTTGTTGATCTACTATGTAAAGACACGTTAAATGTGGCTTGTGTAATCTCGAATTAGTACCTGGTTGGGATACCCCCTTGGTAAACCAGGTTTAAGATTCCGTGAATATTTAATGAGTTTTAATGTAATTTAAACCAACATTTTTAATGTAGGTTGTATGTAAATCTACCATGATCGTGTATCTGTGGCTTGCTTAGCACGACCTTCCTGTTGAAATAGAGATACAATTGTTATTAAAAGTGTGGGGAATCTCGTGGTGTGTCGAATTCAGCTGGACACTAGAGTCATTCGTGTAGTTGAGTTCACGGACGATTAAGGCCTTTGTGACCTACTGCGGAAATCAAAGAGCAGAGACCACAAGTCGTGGTTGTATTCAAGTGAAAGGGGAACTGGCATGGCATTAATGAGAGGCGACTTGTTGTGCATTTAGGTTCACTATGTCAATTGCGTTGTCCACGGGACTTTGCAAAAACTGCGCGTATCGTTTGCACACTGCAATAATATCTTGACCTACTAAAAATTTGTTTGTTATGTTCCATTCTTCAGAATATTATGGAATCATAAAAAAGTCTTCAACTTATAAAATATCTTGAATCATACAACCGACATCATCGACATCAATCTTGCCAACCACTTTTTTCTATTAAATGACTCACAAAATGTTCACTCCAGGTCCAATTAATCAATTCTGTGGCTTGAGTAGCATTTTTTTTACCTTTGAAAACATAATAGAATGTAATGGCGAAAAAAATGGCTTGTCGACATCCATCTCTTATACAACTGATGCACACGGAATGACAACTTGTAAATGACTAAAACTTAGTCATAGAAACAGCAATGACTAAGCTACATATATCCAAAATGCTTCAAATATGTGTGCGTTCACATATGTTTTAATCCAATCAACTTCAAATTCGATCTTCTACTTGTATACCCATTATGCTCAGATTGAGATTGAGTTCTTTTTTTTTTTATTATACTTCTCTCTGGAGAGGCGAACCTATAGCGCCGACACGGCGCCCCGAGATGCCATTAAATAAGTGTAGCAGTTCTTCTTGAACAGTTGCAGGTTGTAACGCTCCGGAAACACTCACATGGGGAGGGAATACCGCAGCTTCCGCACTCTGTAACGGAACGAGTTATAATGCAGAGATGTTCGCGCCGTCGGGAGATGAACAGCGGAGTGGTGCAACCGAGATGCGCGGAACAATACCACGAATCTCTGAAGAACAGTACCGTTGATAATATCTGTAAAACTGTCAGGGGTCAGCTACACGCTTTCGATGTGATAGCGACTGTTTTCCCGATGTCAGCACTGTGTCCCCTATCAAGCGTATCGCTCTATGGTCTCATGTAGGTCGAGGGTATGTTTAGGAGCAGAGCTCCAAACTTCAGTGAAATATTCGAGCGCTGGTCTAATTTGCGATTTTTACAGGAATAGAAGTTGGGCCGGAGTAAAATATTTCTTGGCTCTAGCAAGATTTCCAGAGGCGGACTTGACGATGTTCGACACGTGTTTATGCCACGATACATTCCCATAGACCGTGTCGCCGAGAAATTCCATGCGTTCCCCAGATTCGAGGGCCTGACCATTCATCATCAGCTGTGGAACCGATGATTCGCTTTTCTTTGTGATAGTTGTATGTAGCGGTTCTACGAACCGCACAACCAACTATAGGTCGAGATGTCCTTTCCGCCAAGGAACATACTTACCTGTATTCATTACACGTGCCCTCAGACACGTGTCCTAAGAGTCATGGCCATTCCGGAAACAAGCAACAACGTTGAACCCGATACCAATACGCAAGGAACTTAACGTTCCAAAAGCTTCCAATATTGAGTTCAACGTTTCATCCATCATATTCAAAAACAATTGAAAAGGCAGAAATGCAGTGCATTCCAGAAATGCAGAGAGCCATAAACTCTAAACACTATCCCAGATAGATGTTTATGAGTGAAAGGCAAACAAAAGAATTACATTCCATGGTCCCTATCCCATCTGAATTGTATGGGACCCTTTTCTTCATGCCAGATGTGTTGGATAAACAAAACCAGCGAAAGATCGGAGAATAAGCCGCGGCATCCGACCTGTAATGAAAAGCAAAAAAAAAAAAAAGATACCGACCACCACCAGCGAATGTAATGATAATGATCACGAGGAAGATTTCTCCTTTTTCACATCCGATGGGAAATTCTCCTTTTGAGATGCAAAGGGAAATTTTATGCTTCTAACAGATACGATGGGAATATCTGTTAGTAGACGGGATGAAGGATTTTCTTTTGCAGAGCCGAGGAATGACTTAGAATGGGATTTTTTTGTATGGAAACAATTAGTCTACTTCGAGCATAGAGACCATCAGAGAACCCCGACGAGGAGGTAATCCGCGGAGTAAAATAAATCGAGTAAGAAACTGTCGACCGAAGTCTCGTAGACTCTTCGAATACACGAGTTAACTAAATTCCTGTGAGCAATTAATATCGTAAAATTTTGTGGTTTGAGCCGAGGTGTAAACGTAGTACAAAATACGCGAGTAACCGGAGGACATGTATTAATTGTAGTTCGTTGCGTTTCCGAAATAATGAATTGTTGTGCTAAAGAACCAAAATAAACTAATTTTGTGTATTAGACGTTAAGTGGCTCGAGTTATTGTTGATATATTTTGTAAGAAAAAATATTTTTTTTTGGAAGCTATGCCTCTTTATTTTATTTGTCAAATTACAGGTCACTATGAACACTCTCTACAGTTTTTCTATGCTATTTATACTTAAATTCTATCTTAACCTAGGAATCTCCTAATGTGTTTTTAATGACCCATCGTATAGATACATGTGTTTTGCTTCTTAGCATTTTATTTTGGGTTTTTTTGGATTTAGGTAAATGATGTCTAGACACAATTTTAGTGTTAAATATTTATATATAACAGCCGAAGGAAAACAATAAAATAAACAGATTAGAACGAAATTCAAAAGAACGTTTCGCGTGTTTTTTTTTTATGTGTGGAAACATTCGCTCCATGTTCCTGTGTTTAATTCGGCTTTTGTGTGGTCAGTGTTCGGCGGAACACTTCACCAACTATCATCAACATCCACCAAATGTATACTCTGTGTTCGCCGTATTGAGCTCGACGGGATTGGCCTTTCCCCACTGCAAGACTTTGTCCAGATCCCGAACCAGGATAAGGCTACATCTCAGCTGATGCGACGTTGATGCATTAATTGGCCGGTCACTTAAAAAAAGGAAACAAGCGCACCATCATCCGCGAAACTGAACACTTTGTTATCCGTTGACTCCGACAAATTATTTATGTGAAGCAAAAGAAAAGTTGAAGCCAAAATAGAACCTTGACCACCCCGGCATTAATACGATATCGATCCGACGACTCGCTATCCACAACACCTGGGATCGATTGTTTGTCGAGAAAGCTCTTCACCGAGTCGTAAAGATGCTGGGAACGTCCGTATGAACGATATTTACTCAGCAATGCCCCATGTGAGAGGCGGTCAAAACACTTGGAGATATCCGATGAGACCGCCATCGATATATCGGTTGTAAGGGTCAAAAGGTCCCTGTATTGATGATCAATCAGAAGTCCGTTGCATTACAAATACTTAATAAACTCGGCATTGGTGACCTTTTCCATCACCTAAGATAACATAGATAGTATACTAACGGTCGAGAATTTTGTGGGAGACACGTTTTTCCGCTCTTTGGGATTGTCTGAACTCGAGCGATTTTCCAGCAGGTAGGAAATGTCATCCGTGTATAAGTTAAGCGGAAGAATCTTCCAAGACCCGGCGATAGTTCTGAAGCACGGTTCTTAACGACTATTGCAGGTATTCTCTCCGGGTCCGTTGCCCTACAACAGTACAGTCCACGTAGAATGCGTTGAATAGTATGTGGGCGGAACGTCACATCCCTCATCGAAGACCATACCGGCACGAACACATGTGGCTCCAAAGGATCAACATCGAAGTTTGAATTCGCGGAAAGTCTTCGCGAATACATTAGCTTTATCCTTTGAATTTGTCCCGCTGTCCCTCACTAACGGGGGAAAAGAGGAGGAAGCGAAGCTTCTGCTGACAGCCCGTGACATTGACCAGAAGTAACGTGGACCATTTGGCACTCAAGGAGTTTATTGGTCACTCTATCGTTGTAGGCCTTCTTCGCGGTATCAATTGCCTGGTTCCACGCGTGTTAAGTGTATCAACGACGACCTAGATAAAGATGTACATAATGTCATTGATGCACTTAAACCAAAAAACGTCAACCGATTTTGAACCCGTATAACCCCCAGAGCGATAATGCACTTAATTGCCCCACATTTCGCCACAACCGTTGCACTGGAAATTGTGTAAGTGTACAGCAACATTTATTGGGTCACTTTGCAATTACGGAAGTTGAGCTGTGACGCATACCGATGAAGGTATATCGGCTGACGTCGCATTTCAACGCAAATGCAAATTGAAATTACTAATCAGGAAGTAGGTCGATGGGGAGCGAAGTTGCATTGTCGTCATCGGGAGGTGTTGACCCCGAGGTAACGAGAACGGGTACGAACAGAATAGGGAAAATCTGGTTTGAGAGTCGGTAATTGGAGGTCCATCACTAGTGATCAGTGAACGATAAGAGTGGATTCTGTCGGGAGTTATAGAAATGTAAATTCCACATTAAAAGTTGAAATTAATCGTAGTGAATAAAACTTCGAGAATTAATGTGTATTAAGTAGACTTAAACCATAAAATAAATGTAAGGACATTACTAAAAGTTAAAGTTAAACCTAGAGAATCGAACTTAGTTGAAAGAATCTGCATTAAGTAAAGTTGAACTAATAAATGCATGTAAAGATAAAATGAAGAGTTCAAATTAATATTAGTGAGTAACACTTAGTGAATAAATGTATGCTGAAGAAAGTAAAAACTATTAAGCAAATGTAAAGACAAAATTAAAGGTTAAAATTAGGCTAGTAAATAAAACCGTAAAATAAATGTAAAGAAAGTACTAAAGTTGAAGTAAAACCTGGTGAACCAAACTTAGTTGAATAAATCTGCATTAAGTAAAGTTGAACTAATAAGTGCATGTAAAGACAAAATGAGGAGTTCGAATTAATTTTAGTGAGTAACACTTAGTGAATAAATGTATATTGAATAAAGTTAAAACTATTAAACAAAGTGTTTTTCTAAGCGGTAGGTGTTTTTGTTCGTCCTATCTAAATAGTAGGGGTAACAAACTAATAACATAACTCCCGTTTTTGATTCTAACAAAATCGGTTCTGTTAACATCGGTGGAGACTGGAGCGCCATTGTTTAAAAGCTCTATTTTTTGTCGCTGTAATCTGCTCGCATTTTATATCAAGCCAAGGTTTATCAGATGAACTTCGTTTGATGGAATGCTGAATGTAAATTTCCATCCCGAGCAGAATAATCTCTATGACCGACTCCGCGCATGCGTAAACATCGCAGTCTCCAAAGTACACTCCCAACTACGGAAAGGATTGAAAAAAATCTTGCTAATCGGCCCAGTTCGCAGCCCCATACCTCCATACATGGCGAAGCTTCTTAAATTGGTTATTTGTTTGATATACAAGTGGTCGTGCGACCAATACCACGCAGTGATCAGAGGTTTCCCCGACTTCCACGGTATAAATGGGTGGCTCAGATGCCAAAAACATATCCAGGGTGTTCGCATAATTATCTCGGGTATCCGGCACTCACATAGGTTCCTCCGCAAGTTGAGACAAATTGGGCGAACATCTCCGCCAGCCTGCCAGCCTCGTCGATTCTGTTAGAATGTACCAATCAGCCGGAGTTGTGTACACTAAAATCGTAAAGGAGAACAATTTCAGAAGCCGGGTGGTTGGCCTGTATCCAGTGGACAAAACGTGAAAGATGTTCGAAAAATGTCGCTGATCGATCATCATTCGGGAAATGGTAATGACAACGAAGAAATCTAATAGAACTCCTCAGCACTACCTTGTAATCCAAGTTATTGGGTTCCAACCTCTTCATCCATGGCAAGCGGACGGATACTCCCTACGATATCGCGGAATGTACAGCGTAAGGCGGTGGTATCTTACCTTAGGAACGACTAGCATCTAAACCAACCTTTTCTCGAACCAGTCCATCAGCCAAGCACCGAAAGATGGCCAGGAATTTCTCCCGACCATTTCACGGAGGCTATAGCTGGATGGGGTGGTATTGCAGCGGGCGTCAGGGCGTTGAGATGCCACCTACCACTCGGCCTTTAGTCGCCTCTTACGACAAGCCGGCCTTGCTGTGAGTATATTCTAACGCCCTACTCAATTTTATTTTAAAAAATAAATTAGTTACCTAATTTACTTTAGGTAAAAGATGATATAGTATTCGGCACGTAATATATGTGGTTACAATACCGCATCGTCGTTACAATCAGTCTCTATGTGGTTTATGCTCTCTCTGCAAGCCTCGCCTGACTGGACATTCTAATATGCAACTGAAACTTCGCAGGCTATATTACGAGTGGTAGACTTAGCATATGTTAGTAGGTAGATAAAAGTGATCTTTTTACGAAAATCACAACAGTTCCAGTTATTTTCTCATTGCCGTTTGATAAGCCATATATTTTGGCAAGTCACATATATACTAAAGCAAACAGAGGACACAGTAATCGTTGCCCCTGAATGGACAAGTTTGTAAACGCAAGTAGCTAAGGATCGTGTTACGCACATCTAAAGTAAACACGGATCATTTGCCTCTGAGAACATTGAATGCATTTCGAAGTATATATCTACCGGTGGGCGTGGGGGGGGGGGGGGGGGGGGGCACAAGGCAAGTTCTCTGCTTTCAATCCGGCGAAGGCCAGGACGATCCTTTTCCCTGTTCAATCCAAGTTGACATGTAGTCTTCACGTGACACCCCTGGATAGCTACTTTGGCACCCGCCAAATAGTGAACCAATGCATACAGCGGCATCCTGAGAAAGGTTGACGCAAGGCTGATAACCTTGCCCGGAAAAACAAATGATTATGAACAATTTAACAAATCTCGGATAAGGACCGGACACAGCTGGAGAGACTTGCTAAATAAGGCCAAGACCGGAATCCCGGTTGTAGTGCCGACAATGATGACTACAATTTTCTAGTTTTATATCAATAATGGTAGCATCTAAAAAACCAACTTGGTCGTGTGGTGGGAAAAATCTTTGAGCGTCTGGTTATTGACGCATACATGTGGACGTGGTCTGATGCTTTGATTCTAATTTTTTCATGGCGTGGGTTTGGAACAAAGCGTGGAGTTAAAGAAAGCGTTGGGTGAAAGAAATCATGGAGTGAAAGAAAGCATGGAGTGAAAGAAAGCATGGAGTGAAATAAAGCGACCACTGTTGGTGCCCTTATAACTACTCTCCCACTGAATCCTTGTAAACATTCAGGTTGCATACTTTTCATAAGAAATATTATGTCGTCCTCATATTGCCACCCCTCTCGTGATCGAAAATCAGCAGAGATAGTGATTTTTACGAGACACAAAAAGTGCAAAAATACAGGTGTTTGGGAAACCGATTGATTTTTGTCCAAGCTGTGGAGGAGGGTACGCTTTTTTTATACATACAGTAGGCATATGATTCAATCTTCCGTGTATTTATCTCTATCGGCAGTTCTTCGACTACAGCCAATCTCAGGTAAGTGTCCATTCACTAGATTTTCTCTTAACTGGCTACCAAATTATAATATGAAAATATTAACTGTCAGTGTTTTTGTTTCAAACTAATTAGGTGTATTTTTGGTTCAAACACATAAGACAAATATTTACACCAAGCGAAAATTTGTCGCCTTTCCAAACAGATGAGTTATCAGTACCCAATTCTTGAAACCTGAGCAATCTAGTTCGTCAGAACATACGTTAAACCCACACCATCCGATCCGCACTTCATTAAAGATTATTGGAGAATTATACACAACATCAGTGAAAGGCGCTGCAGGTACTCGTTGTCCATTACAGTTTTCGTCGTCCTTTCGATTGTTAATTATTTATTTTCCTCTCATTTGCAGGCTAATTTACACTGGCGGACGCATTGCGCACATACTCTGCCTTATCATTGACCAGCAGACAGGACGAAACTGTGTCGAGTAAGCAAAATGAATTACCATTAAATACCGGCAAGGATATACTTACGCGTATGGTCAAACAAACAAAATGACTAAAAAACAAAACAAAAGGAAAACAAAAAAACATAAGGGAAAGCAGAAAAGGTTAAATAAATATTTATGTTAATAAAAATAAAAACATATTTTTGTCCTTTATCCTTGGCAAATGTGGATGCGGGTTTTTAATGAATTCCGTTTTTGGCCGTCACCTGTATTAACAGTTTTGAGTGCAACTGTTGACATCCGGGGAAAGGAACTTGCAGAACTGTTCTGGCAATAAAGAGTGTCAATGTTTTATTAATTAAAATGCTTTTGGTCATAATAGACAAAAAGAAGGACATTAAATTAAATTGAAAGCAACGTCAGCAAATGGGAAATTGATTATTTGAGATCATCCATTGGATATGAGTGTGATAACAACGTGATGTCAACCGCGCAAGAGATAGCACAGCAGCATGGGATTCGATGCATACAATATTTAATACATAAATATTAATTTAACATTGGACAAAGTGACAAAAATAAAATTACTCCTGTCATGGAATTTGCAATAGAAAATATCATCACTCTTGGCAACGTTTGAAATTGTTAGTTTAATTAAAAAAATTATTAGAAAATATTGCTGAATGTTAAAGTAAACTGCCAAAAAGGGAATAAATTTGTATATTAATTATTCAGAACTGCACAATTGAATTCTTCAATGCAATAGAAGGAAGAAAAATAAGACATTTGGATAATCATCATCATCGGTACTACAACCGGGATCCGGTCATGGCCTTATTTAACAAATCTCTCCACCGATCCCGATTGCCATCCGATGTCATCTATTTTGGTATTCCTAGGCTCTGGGCGTCCTATGGCATCCCTCCATCGCAGACAATGTCTGCCGCGGTATCTCCTTCCATTCATCCTGCCACACAGGACTTTCCGGGCAGGATCCTCTTCGCTCATTCGAGCTAGGTGTCCCGCCCATCGGAGTCTACCGAGCTTATGTTTCTTACAACATTAACTTCAAGGTAGATCGCATACAACTCATGGTTGTAGCGTCATCAGAATAGTCCTCCCTCACATACGGGGCCAACAATTCTCCTTAAGACCTTCCTCTCGAACACGGCTAAGAGTTTTTTTTTACCTGCGTTACGGCAGGAAACAATAAGTTAGGTATTTTGTGTAGACACAATTCTTAGAGAGGATCTGTAAATGGGTATTTAATGACCCAAAATATAGGCATGCAATAAAGCGAACATTAGTTGGGAAATTTGTATATGTGAAATTCTTCGAGAATCATAAAATTGCAGGCATGCATTTTATGGTTCCGAAGAACATTTTTTTTTAATGATGCGTCTATGTGTGAGCGTCGAAGTTTCCACATTTCGTTTTATTTAAAGCTTTGGGAATTTGCTTTGGATTCAATTTGAGGATATGGGGGAAAAGGAAATGTGGGAGGAAAATGGTAGGAAAGGAAAGGTGCAAACTGTATGGGGGAGGGAAATGGTAAGGCTTCGCGGAGCACTACACTGCAAAATGTATTAACCCTGGAAGGCAAGTGCTAATTTAAATTAAATCTAGGTTTCGTAATGCATCACACTTGTTACGGACCTCGCGTCCATGTCCTCGCCCAAGACCCACTAATTTCCGAAAATGTTCCCTCTCTGCCTGTAAAGGAAAGAAAAATCGTCAAGTAGCTAATTTGCATAAACAAATTCTACTTGGCAGTAAAAATAATAAAAAAAAGGCGTTGGCGCTGAATAAAAAATAGAAACGTCAACGACACAAATAAAAATAGAATCAGTCTTCGTAAAACTTTCACGAGAAGGAATAATCGTAAAACCTTACAGGAACAAGGAGCTATAATTTTAAAATAAAATTAAAAAGTACAGGAGTGTAGAACTAAGTAATAAACCGTATAGAAGAAGTAAACTAGTTTAAGAAGAAATAAAGAAAATCTAAGAAAATAATACTAAGAAGAATTAAAAAGAAAAACGCAAAACCGATACCAACCATAATCAACAAACAGCCAGCTGAACAGGGGAGCACAAGACTCAACGCCCCTGCAACCTGTGTGGGGTAGGTAGTCGCGGCGCCTGTATGGGCGCGATTTCTGATTCCAACCCGCATCATCTCTAAGACAAAGTTCCGCTGTTCCGCCGGAACACTGTTCACCAAAAAGAACAAAAATAAAACACTTGTGGTTGATTTACTGCACATATAGCTTGTTTTATTTTAAAAAGAGTTTAATTGTTTTTATCGGGTATATATTTGTTGAGAATTGATCAATTGACAGCTGATCTTACCCAACACAACCTTGAACCTGTCCCAACTTCCTTTCTGTTCTTAGAGCCGAAGTTGGCTCTGATCGAAGTATTCGAAATTGCTGACAGACACAAAAATAGCGAAACTGAATGGCGAAAGGAAAACGTGCTCTAAACTGTAATCTCAATTTTGGTAAAGTATCGCGCATCAATCCGTAAATTGTTTAGCGACAAATTTGTTTATCAGAACAAGTGTTATTCGAATGTACAAAAGAATTTGTACTTTTGATAGTAAGTCAATAAATTAAATCACTGCCAACTCTGGACTTTTGTTTATGGAAAATCAACAAGCCCAAACCACCCTAAAATCATAGACAAACAATATTCTATGTAAAAATATCTATATCAACTTCGAAACTCCGTAAAAAAATTCACTGATGGTTTATTCGCGCGGCCGACTAGCACTATTCACACCCGACTGTTAGTTTCCCACACCGTACCGGCGGCGGTACGGTGGATGGCAGAAGACCCGACCGGTTTGCTGGTTGAAATACGACTTCCCGAGGAAAGAACTCCGACATGTATTCAATCCGCGGTTTAGGGTGAGATTTGTAGGTGAAAGAGAAAATTTTCTCTTTAGGGTGTGGCCACCAAGGAAATGCCAACTTTCCTTATTGCCAGTGACCAATTGAAAGGCGATCTCGCCGTGGTGTTCGTGTGTGATCGTATAGATCTTGGTTTACTCATGCATCGAGGCCATGAGAACGAAGCAGAATGACGGTAAGGACAAAAGGATCGTGAAGATTATTGTTTATGATGTGCATTGCGGCTAAATAAATAGACGGCAATGCATCGAGGAAATGCTAAAAAGAAAGATGGGACGAGGACATCATTAAAGTCTTGGATGAGTGATGCCCTTGCGTAAATAGATGGATAGCTATTAGAAAAAGGTGCTAATGGATTGGGATATTTTATACAATGAAAATTTTATATCGAATCTTGGGTCGGTAGCCGAAACGAATCCCCTGTCTGCATTTGTATATGCAGGGTAATTCGTTTGTGGCAACGAACGAAATCGGTGACTGTTTATTCGTTTAGACGAGGGATCGTGGTCGAGTATATTCCAGCTGGACAAACAAGTTGCCCGATGCTGCTTTGGTCGTTGGACAAGGGAATCGACAGCCAATGTGTGTGTAAGGACATTGTGGTACACATGTGAGGCTGGGAATAGCCGGCTCAAGGTTAATATTCCCTGATTATGTGGTTACATTATTTGTGAACCGAATTGTTTCTTTTCAGGAGTAATGTTAGGAATACGACGCCTAAAGAACTCTTTTAGGAAAATTTTTCCGATGCGTTGATGCATGGAAAATGTCCTTGTGGGAGAAATTCTTTTTACAGGAGCTTTAAGGTTATGCATTAGATAACCCTAATGCGTAAAGCTTTTAGAGGTGCTAATGCGATTGCATTAGCGGGAAACACTGGAATTTGAGAAGGTTCAGCACAGGAAGCGTGGGGGTAATTGGGCAAGTAGTTAGCGGCGTTTGGGGGAACCGCCACACCTGCACACCAGGGATAAACAAGGCAGACCGCTCCACGGTCCGCCCAAATAAGTCTCCTTGTTTACCACAACCTAATTTAAATTATTTTACATTTAAATAATATTATACAACAAATTTTGCTATATTTACCCCTCTCATTCAATATTATATTAAATTGGTAAAATATATATAACACACTGGTGACTTGCTTCCAATCGAATAGAAGGGGAATACAAAATATTAGTTTGGGGAAAAAGAAACCCATTATTTTATTATATTTACCTTTCTTTAAAAATTGTATCTACCATGGTTGAGTTTGTATGATTTGAACTTTCCTTATTATCTTGAAAGAATTTATGCCTAAATCTGTAATATGTTTATAGGGTAACGCTATGAGAAGTAGAATCTGGCAAAAGTTAGATACGAAACCCAACTCATCGAACCATGATCGCGAGTAGAGAACGATGTATTTTTCTCAACTGCTATTCTTATGTTAATAGTTATTGGATACGCTTCTGATAATTTATTTTTTCGTTTTTTTGTTTGTGCTTCGTCCTTCACTATGGTTTGCGTGTTCGTGTGATGTGTCATGTATGTTGGTATCGCCCCAAGTGTCACTGCTCATTTTTAAAACTCAGCACATACAGCTACGTATGCACTATTTTATATGTCTTAAACTAAATATGGTAATAGAATTGCAGGTTAGGGCGAATAAACCTTGTAGTTTGAAGCCAAATGGAAAGGGGTGAGTATTTCGTGCACCTGTATAGACATTTCTGAAATCGTTCTGATAATACTAATGGCTTAAAATAAAAATTCTCTATATAATTTGCCAGCTGGCAAGTGGCTCATATAGGATACGCTCATAGCCATTATACAGGATTCTCTTTTAAATATACTACTTTTCAAGTTTGCGAGAGTGCGACTATTTAGTCCAGTGTCTTCTCCGATAAGTTCAAATCGTCTAAAGATGCAAAGTAAACATCCTTTGAGGTGCGTTTATAACATGTGAGACATTGTTTGTATACCCCTGATTTTCAGGTAGGGGCGGTGGGTAAGGATGGCGGTTTTGCCGTTGAAAACTTGATAGTAGTGACGGTTAAAAACATATGTAGTTTTTACAACGGTACCGCATTAATTTCTTCATTCTCAAACGATCAGCCAGTTAATGCTGGCTGAGACTAAATCGGATAGATTTCGTACATTAAGCTGGGTATAAGATCTGAATGTAGGAAAAAGCCGATGTCAACCCGATTTATTCCTTTAAATAAGACAAGAAAATCTAAAGAGATACGGGTTATGGTGATTGCTCAGGCCAGTTAGTAGGAAGAACGCGTCGCAGACACATGCTGAATACATAAATACCACATCAAAGAAACTGAGTTACGGTGGTATCCTAAATACTAATTAATAGGAGAGTCAAAGCCGAATTGGAAGCATCCGGTTATCCAATGCCAGTAGCTGACAAGGGGCTTATGGGAAATTTCTCAGTCAAATGATTTTTAAGGCTTCCCAAGCTAACCGAATGAATTTTCCGAGCTATTTATATGATTCGTTGCCGTAGCTTTTCCTTATTCTGGATCGGCTTAATATACAATAGACTCTGTTTTTAAAAACATCCCCAATAAAACAATCCAGTGGGTTGAGGTCAGATGACCGAATGGACCACAAAATTGTTCCCACCCCCCTAACCTATTATATTACAATAAGGTTCATTTTTATAAGCTCACGCCTGGATACCATAGTGCGCGAGGCGTCTATCATTTAGTAGCCAAATCGTTCGTTTCATCTCCAAGGAACATTCCAACTCAACTGGGCTCACAATTCATCTATTCAAAACTTCGGACCAGAAATTTATTTTAAATCAATATTATAATCGTTTTTTTTTTTCTGATTTCGTGAGAGTTCTCCAAATGTCAATTGTAAATGTTGTTTGGGTTCAAGGATTCGCCTTTCATACAGGCGAACTCAACAGACCACAAAACTTTGTTCACTACGTCAGGGTATTATTGGTATTAATGTACGAGGGTAGGCCAATAAGTCTTTAGAAAATGAGGACGATTTCCTTTTATTTTCTCATTTCATCATCATCATCGGCACTACAACCGGGAACCGGTCTTGGCCTTATTTAGCAAGTCCTGAGGCTTGTTAAATTTTCCATAATGATTTGTTTTTTCCCTGGCAAGGTCATTAGTCTTGCGTCAGAGGCTCCCCGACGGGGAATCGAACACCGGTCTCCCGCGTTATTTAGGTGGCCTAATAATAACGCACAATACTGTGCAGTTATCGTCTGTCCCTTTCCAAAGAGTCAATGAAGATATTACCACCTGCATCCCAAAACACAGTGTTATACGTTATTTTAACAATTAATTTAATATTTGGTATCCACCAAACTTACCCCCATCTAACTTGATTGTTGATAGCGCTTCTTTTCTTCTTTAGGACACACAATCGTTATTATAACTTTCTTCACACTCTCAAATATTTATGAAACACAATCTTTATACGGAAATTCTAGAATAAAGTCTGCCAGTCTAGCAAAGGAAATTTTGAAGGATATTTTTATTTCAGATTTACTACTGATACACAATACAAATTAACTTATTTCAGATTTACTACCGACAACTACACCACCGCACTCGTCGAATGCACAAATCACAAGAAGGAATCAATTTCGTGTCTTTCGCCACATATCCTTTTTCGTTCCGCTTCCACGATAGTTATTTCTAGGAAGCGGCGGACTTGGCTAATAGGGGGCGACTATGGCTAATAGAAGGAAACTGACTATTGTAATGTGAGTGGGGTTTTAAATGGGGTTTCCTTTTATTTAAATTATATACTATTGTATTTGGGGATATTCTATTGTAAAGGGAAATTAGTGATTTGGAGGGAAGGGAAGGATGTGTATGTGAAGGCACGAGATGTTAATTCAAAGGGGGAGTGATAATTAATTGAACTTTAATTATATAACAACAGTAGCTATAACATTTCCAGCTGATTTCACCCTCCTTGCCTTCTTTGGAGACCGTTCGCCTTTAAGAACGCATTGTTTTGACTGTTCTTTCGTCTAGGGGAATATAATAGTGAATCCATGTTTCATCTACAGTTAATAATCTGCGCAGAAACTAATCTGGGTTGCGACGCATGCGCTCCAAAAGTTCTCAGCGGAGAGCAAATGCGGCACCCATTTCGCAGATATTTTTTATACCCAATTTATCATGCAAATTTGAAACATGAAACAAATTGAAAATTGACAGATACCTAATGAGGAATGATGCCTACTAAAAACCGACCATTAGCGATGCTACGAGCGCCATCATAGACGTTTTTAAGGACTTATTGATCTACCCTCGTACCATTGTACGACGCGAGCGTATTCTCTTTGAATAATCCGTTGATAGAAGGGTTTGAAGCTGTTGAATGTGATAAGGGTGATAACGTTATCTTTTGAGCACCGCATGTTCTGTTGTTTCATACGTTTCTGTTCGACATTGGATTGTGCCCTCGATGGATCCTCATCAATTTCCTGTAACACGACGTCCTCATCAATAGCCGTTCTTCAACACGATGTCTGTTTGGCTGTTTGCCTTCCACCTAAGTGGTGTGAGCCGTTTTAAAGTTCCCTGTGCTGCTTGTCAGCGATTAGCAAACCTTTGCACACAAATTCTTGCAGCTGTTCTCGCATTTTAGCAACCTTCTCCGTAGTAGTAAATAAGATGCGTCTCTGCAAACTCGTGAGTAGTAAACACAGGGATATCTGTTCTTCGACGCTCAGCCATACTGTTTCCAGAAAATCTCAAGAAGTGCGAGTGAACAGTGAGACGTCGCTATTTATAGAATGTAACAGACTTTGCCACACATTCTATCCATTTAACAAGCCACACACCATTAACAAATAAAACGCACTGGTTTTATTTTAACCTAATGTTTATTTTAATTTTTAACGGTTTACCTAATGATGTGCAAACACACGATTACACCCGCACTCACTTAAAAAATGAACAACAAAAAACTTCAACAACCAACTCTTACTGTATTCTCACAATACAACCTCATTCCGACAAGGACGCAGATTGGACAACGATTCTCTCTATTATTATATTTAAGACAACAACCGCCATCGGCTTCAGTATTATGCCCGTGCTGGACGCTGTTAAGAAAAGCTAAATATTTATTTTACAGGGCAATGGGCTTCATCATTAATGTCCATCTGGGACAAGCGATTTAGACCCTTGATCTTTTTTCGATCGTGTAAATCGAAGATGTATCATCAGTTTTACTTACCGTTTCTTTATAGCTCAATAACACATGTAGATATACACTTCGAAATACACTCAAAGTTCTCCAAGGCAACTGAGACCAATTCTTTCACTGCGATTCGTAGTTGACCTTGTAGTGCTCCAAAAAGCCCTACCACCTTTTTCCCCCATTCATAATCCAAATCCCAGTAATAATACGCTAAAACGTAAAATCCTATCAAAACCCACAAAAACCCAAACATGACCCAAAATTCGCAATAAACGAATCAAACATTCGTTTATCGCTTAACATTTGCCGCCACGGCATAATTTAATCCAAAACCCAAATTAAAATCAAATTCGCAATAAAGGAATCTAATATTCGTTTATTGTTCTACATTCGCCCCACGGCATCAACGTAAACCAAAATTCAGAGATCATTATCTCTATCTGAAAAAATTCCACTAGGAAAAACAAATACAAAACCAAAAGCAGATACATATCCACACCTGCGCAATAGTTTCGTAAGAATTCAAGAAATTGAATTCTCATCTTAAGTAAACACTCAGGATACCCAAAAATCGAGATTGTTGTACGAAAATGTCTATTTTCGGGATACAAAATCTCGATTTGTTTTCCTTTATAAAGGAATAGTTAAGTGATCTCCGGGCCGCAGCTGTCTCGCTAAATTCGGCCTTCTCGCCACAATTTTTATCTCCGGGCCGCAGTATAATATTGTCTATTGTCCCTGGAGGAAGTACCCCAGGAAAATCTTTGAATAATCTTGAGTAAAGTAATAAACACATATCAAAGAAAACAAAAACGAACTTTTAATTTTATCCAACACCTGGCCCCCACCGAACACAGGACTGAGGCCGAAATCTAGGACGTTGCTCTTCCCTCTGGATCAGAGGAAGCATGGTGACGGTCCCTTTGTAGGACGGTTTTCTCAGGAGCAGGTATAATAAAGAGATCATACGTCCTTTTAAGGACTAGGAGACGCTTCCTGAAAATAAAAACCCCTACAAGAATCACCACAAACTCACCTGTGTTTATTTTATATGCGCGTAACACGATCCTTAGCTACGTGTGTTTACAAACGTGCCCATTCATGGGCAACGATTACAGATATACTTTGTATATCTTATTGTATCGTTTACATGGAATTAATTATTATCATTTTGAGTAGCACAACCTGTATTATTTGTCCTTTTTTGTGCCATCATATAATAAGGTTACCAGTCATGGTATCTGTAGTCTGTGGATTGCCTGCTTATGCATTTTAGTTTTTATGCATTTTTCATAGATACTCCTAAAATGATTTAGTATGTTGATTAAGGTTAATCAACCTATAGATATTCACCTACGCTTAATGGTGAAGGGTGGCCCCAACATCAAGTATTTGGAGGGGGCAGGTTCTGCATATAACAGTGTTATCAATCACCGAACAAAACAAGGTGAAATCAATAAGCAACATAAAAAATAAAGCTATTTATTACACATTAATAAAATCAAGCTCAAAAAAATAACCAGATCGCAGACTACTTACAATGATAAAGGTGCAAGAGTAAAATAGTAACAGTCATCCTTGGTTGCTCATTTCTCAGAACTACAATCGATTAGATAGCAGGTAGTGCTCGTACAAGCTTCGAACCTATTGTTCAAGGAAAGTAAAAAATATGTTTGCAAATAAAATAAGGAAACAGTTGTAGAAGCTCCATACCATACAACCAACAATTATAGAATGTTTTATATAGTAAAACTAACTGAATTGAATGAACAAAAATATAAGACTCAAATGTATTAGCTTTCTTAGCTATTTATTTTCACCTCTACAACACCCCACAATGAGTTGACATAAGTTCTATTGTCTGCTAAACAACAAAATGAAGTATTCACTCGATTACTAAAGGGCCGTACCGATTCTATATAGGTGCAATTGGCAGCATCTCTAGTCACAAATGCCATGCACTTGTTGTCATCATTTGATTTCGCCGAGTTTCTCAACATTCTGTTCCACTAGGACATTCTACATGCGATATAATAATCTTCAGTCCATTTATCCTTGTCTTGTCAGTTAGAGAACCAACCGGATGCAAACAGGCTACAATTGACCTAATTCAAGGAATCCTTGTCAACAATTTTGAATTTTCCTTAAACGTTTTCACTCAGCTTATCCTTGTGAATTTACCAACCCCTGTGCATGATTTATATTCCTGCTTCCGACGGTTCTTTTAAACTGAAGACCGATATACTATAATCGTCCACTTTTTCTACAACGAAAAGGACGCCTTGTGTCGAGGGAATAAATCGCAGCTTAGTCAAGGGTGCCGGGCGTAGTGAAAAACAAACTATCACTTCATAACGCACGAGGGACTGCACAAGATGAGTAAACTAAGAACCAGTGAGAGGAATGAAGTCGGAGGATGAGTTGTATAGTCAAAGGATCGCCTTCAATTGGTTCATCCTTTATTCAATTCCGCCCTGTTAAACTGAAATGGTACTCCATATATTTTTGGGTTAAATATTCAGTTTCCTTGTACCCTTCACTCTTTCTTGGTGGCAATTTTTATCTTAGGTTGAAACTGATCAGGATGCGATTGAGAGATTCGTTGTTTAATTATTAATGAGTCGAAGCGATGAAACATTACAGTGAACTTTACAAATCTCATCAATGGACGTAATTAAATTAAAATTTTATACAACTCATCAGAAGTTAAGTGACGTGATTGGTTCAATTCAAAAAAAAAAGAGGGAGTTCAACATATTTTTGTTATTCTAAGGGTAATGGAATACACACCCCTATGTTTTGTATTTGGCTGGAACATATTAGGATATGTATTCGAGACTCTTACAAGAAAGAATCACGGAAGATAAAATGGGCACAACAGTCGGATTTCACACAGGTAAATTTTGAGTCACTGGCAAATAGCCCTAAAACTCGTTTACATATTATTTATTACATACGCTGGTATATGGGCAGCTATTTAAACGCGTACAACGAAATGTAATCGAGATGAGCGAGATACCAAATATGGCGGGCAATATTTTTCATTCAACTGGTTTTACCTGTTACATTACCACCCAGGAAATATTAAGTGTTGTGAAATGTTGTTTCATTTTCAAATCTTACCCGAAACTCCCACCACTATTCCTCTTGGAAGTGGTCTTGGGAAAATGGTTCGATTTTCCTTCTGGCCTTTAAAAGGTCTGTTTAGAGGAGATCTGTGGGGAGGGAGTATTGTGCCCCGGTGTACGGCGCTGATTCACTCCCATCCCCATCAACACTAAAACTAAGTACCGCTGTAAATCGTCCACCAAGAGGAAAGTAAATAAAACTCACTGTTTTAATGTTATTGATGCGTTTATTTATTTAAAACGGTTGGTACAACAAAACAAACGATAAAAGGTACATTTGCACTTTGGATTGTAAACTACGATCAACTTTTGCTTTATTCTTGATTAGTTTTTTTAATATATTATAAATGAAGCAAATGGCATAGAGCAGGGAAGCTCTTTACACACACATTTCGCGACTGGATGCTATTTATTTTCTGTTGAGCATATAGCACTGACCATTGGTTTCGATTAAGTTAGTCGATTGTTCGTCTCACGTTTTCTTTAGTTCACAACATTTTGCACAGATGAGAGATTAAGAGTTTCATTACTGGAAGCAACCCGATCACGACTCTGAAAATAGCGCGTGCGGATACCCGCAGCGCTACGGGTAGCGGGAGACGGACCGACCGGCTCGGTCGGGTGATGGTAAACGACTCAATCGGGGGTTGGAATCTGGCTCTTGATTCACCCTCGGTGGTGGTGAATATCCTCTCAGCTAAGGATATATTTTTACTTACCACAAGAGAAACGTAATGTCTCTCTTTGTGGAATAAAAAACCAGATCTCGTAATGAAGATCATGGTGTATGCATGTATGGGTGGTTGTACAGATCACAGTGTTTATCGATGCATTTCAGCAAAGGACAAACGAAACCTGAAACGAGGGAAAAAGAACAAAGGGATCGTATAGACCATTGTTTACTTTGTGCATTGCGGCTATCATAGACGGCAATTCATCGGAGGAAATGTGCTAAAAGAAAATATGGGACGGAGGCATCATAAAAGTCTTAGATGAGTGATACCCTTGTGTAAATAGACGAATAGCCATAGAGAAGGGTGTTAATGGATTACAATACTTTATACAATGAAAATTGTATTCGTATCTTTCGCCGGCAGCCGAAACGAATACCTTGCTTGCATTTGTATATGCAAGGTAATTCGTTTTTGGCTACGAACGAAATTGGTAATTGTTTAATCGTTTAGGCGAGGGATCGTGGTCGGGTATATTCCAGCTGAACAAACAAGGTGCCCGACGCTGCTTTGGCCGTTGGACAGTGGAATCACCAGCCAATGCGTTTGTTGTTAAGACATTGTTGTACACATGTAAGGCTGGAAATAGCCAACTCAAGGTTAAGATTTCCCGATTATGCGGTTACATTATATATGAACCGATAAGTTTTCTTTTCAGGGATATTGTGTTTGGCCTTGGTAAATTCCTTTCGGAAAATAGTTATGATGGGTAAGTACTTGGTAAATTCTTTCAGGGAATTTATGAAATGCATTGGATGCATGGATAAAGGAATTCTTATAGGGAGTTTAATGCAATGCTCTAGATGAATTAACCTCTTACGGAAAGGAAAGGCTTACAGGTGTTAATGCATGTATTAGCGAAACGATAGGATTATGGGAGCTTCAGGACTGGAAGCTTTTAGGGTAATTCGGGAAGGTAAGTATTGGCGTTTATGGGGACCGCCACGAACCACAAACACCGTTATTCAGGAAAGTTGTTTATCATTTCTCCTATTCTGATTGGAAAAATCATTTAGTTCGTGCAGTTTCGATTTAATCATAAGATCGGTGATAGTATAAATAAAAACAAGTCCTTCATAGCCCTATTAAACAATGAACATGATGTTTTTTATTCGAACACTAGCCGGATTCATCCTTTTTAACCTCCGTACTCTTACGTAGTAAATGTTCAAAAACGGATAAATTGCTTAATGTCTTAACAGTAGAGAGTATATTAAAGATGTCAAGCCTTTGGAGAAAAACAGGTATTTCTCTTCAGGGGTGTAGACAAATCATATTGTATCATCATGAATTTAATTTTTGATTGACCACTCTTATGTAAAAACAAAACCTGCTTGGGATCCTGAGATTCATAGCTCAAAGTAATAAACATGCGCCGACAATCAAACAGGAATCGCAAAGAAATCATTTAACCAAAATCGAGTAAAGAAAGTAGGTACAGCGTTACATGTGTTTTAAAGGATGTTAAAATAACATCCGAACATAGCGTTGCATTTCATTTTCCCACCATTTTTTATTCCTTTTTGTCTTAGATTCTAAACAAAAAATGCTTAAATTCTAGCTTAATTAATGAGGGCTCCTCGATAGTATAGAGGTTAGTATACCCGCCTGTCACGTGGGAGACCGGGGTTCGATTCCCCGTCGGGGAGCTTCTGGCGCAAGACTAATGATCTTGCCCGGAAAAACGTATTATCATGGAAAATATACCAAGCCTCAGGACTTGCTAAATAAGGCCAAGACCAGTTCCCGGTTGTAGTGCCGATGATGATGACCACATGATATGTCCGATTTTATAGTAAAAGTTTAAAAGCCAATATTATTTTTCCGTAAATTTTTATTCAATCAGAATAGGACCCGTCACCATCTATGACATTCTTTCGATGTGATACAAGGTCAAATATTCCTTTTTCGTAGAAGTGCTGACTTTTTGAGGCAATGAAATCTACATAGGCTTTTATGACCTCTGCTCGGTTCCGGAAGACCTTCTGCTGGCAAAATGAATCCAGATTGCAGAAAGTTTGCGGTAGTCCGCTGAAATGTCAGGAGAGTACGGTGGATTCGGAAGAATTTCAAATCACAACCGTAACAGTTTTGAAACCGTGACTTATGAGGTATTGTCATGCGAAAGGATCGGGCCGTGCCTATTGACCAACGCAGGTTGCTTTTCAGCCCATTTGGCACGGAATATGTCGATTTCCTCACAATATTTAATAGCGTTTATCGTTTCTCCTGGCTGAAGAAATGAAAAGTGGATTGGTCTTATCGATGTCCACCAAATTGCCACCATAACCTTTTTTGGGTGAAGATCGGGTTTGGGGGCGTGTTTTGGTTTTTCACCTGCATCCAAACCTCCCCAGCTCTTTTAAGGTTATTGTACAGAGTCCACTTTTCATCACAGGCGACTATTCGGTGCAAAAACGACCACAGTTTGGTTTCTGAATCTAAGCGATGCGCAGATTTCCAGGGGGCGTCGTTTTTGGGACTCGTTCAGTTCATGGAGTATCCGCTTATAGAATTTCTTTACCTTTCCTATGAGAGAAAGGTGTCTACTTATTGTTGTGGGGAAGAAGTATTGTGCCGGACATGGGCACTTGGTTCCCTTCTTCCTCCAGCATTCGCTGCACTGTTCAACAAGGTTCCGCAAAACTCTTGGTGATTCACTGCAGCAGAAAAGGAAACGCCAGCATCGAACAATTGTCACAGAACATGCACCGGATAAGGAAAACGACAAAAAAGAAGACTCCCCGACATACCGTCTACAAGGAGGAAAAGTTACACTATTTTGTTTGTTAATATTTATTTTATTTTCGTCCTTTTAAATTATTGTAAGAAACAGTTGTGAGGTGGTTTGCCGCGAATTGTTTGTAACACACATATCGCGATAGGATGCAATTTTATTATTATTATTATTATTTATTACAATGCAAGTAAATTACATGGTAACTTAAAACTAATAGCACTAGCGACTAAGGCTTTCGGCTAGAATATAAATATTAAATATTGTTTACACTAGATTTTGTAACTTAACTAAGGTTAGTAGTTTGTAGAGCTTATCGATATTAGATGATGATGGTTGGGATATGATGTTGAGGATGTCGTCGTTGTAATGTTGGCGAACGAGGTCTTTTACCCCTGCACATTCAAATAGTATGTGTTTGGAGGATAGGTTGGAGTTGGATGTACAGATGTGGCAGGTAGGGGGATTACTCCTGTTGATGAGATGTTGGTTGGTGATAAATGTGTGCCCAAGGCGCAGCCGGAGGAAGCACCTGATTTTATGTTTTGCGGCTGTTGGTGGATATGTGATGGGTTCTCTTCTGGGGTTTACTACTGCATACATATGCCTGTAGTCTGCCCAGTCCTTTTGTTCTAAGTTGTGGAGCTCACTATTTAAGTATCTATGTAAGTCCTTGCTGTTTTCAACGAAAAAGGTTATTAGGGGTTCCTTGATGGCCAGTTTTGCAGCAGCATCTGCTGCTTCGTTGCCTGCTATCCCACTATGGCTTGGCACCCAGAGAAGCTTTATTTTGTTTTGTTTATAGAACAAACTATGCTGGATCAAGTGAATGATTCGGTTTCTATTGTTTGGGTTCCTTATTGCTTGGATGGTTGATAGGCTGTCTGTACAAATAAGTGTCTTGTCCTTTTTTACTAACTTAATTGCTTCCAGTACAGCGGTTGCTTCGGACGAAAATATGGAACAGAATTCGGGTATAAGTCCCTTTCTGATTACTATTTTTGCGCTGTTGACTATCGCAAATGACGTGCCGTCCTCTGTTTTGGATCCGTCGGTGAAAAGTAGGTTCCACTGGCGGTGTTGGTTTTTGATATGTTGATAGTGTTGTTGGTATTTTAGGTGGTTTGTTCTAGTTTTTGGGAGTAGGCTTAAATCGGTGTTGAATATCTTAGGTGATAATAACCATGGGGGGTGAATTGTCCTTGCCTTTTGTGGTTTAATGTTTATTCGGAATTGGTGCGCAAGTAATATTGCCTGTCCTAGGGCCGACAAGTGCCTTTGGGGCCGTTTCCTCCTAAGGATGTGTTTAATATCCTTCACTATGGGTGTCTCCGGTGTGGCGGTAAGTTTGACAGCTAGCTTGGCTGAATGGTACTTCATTCGATTTTCAATCGTCGGGAGTCCACTTTCTGCTAGAATGTTTGTTATTGGGGTGGTTCTGAATGCACCTGTACTTATTCGGGCTGCTGCGTGATAGGGGGATTTCACTAGTTGTAAGTTAGTTTTGCTGCATTTCCCGTATATTGGTAGGCCGTAATCTATTTTCGATAATATAATTGCTCTGGTGATGTTTGTTAGTGTATTAGTATGAACAAAACTCTTTTTTGATCCTAAGTATTTAATTATATTTAACCTTATATCTAAGTTTTTCTTAAGAGCTAGACATTGATTTTTGAAGTTATATTTACTGTCAAGTTGTAGACCTAGAATTTTTAGTGTATTAACATTGCTGATGGTGGAATTTTCAAAGTTAACTGTTAACAGTTTATTACAACTGTGTTTTTTACATATGTGTAATATTTTGGTTTTCTTGTTTGAGATTTTGGCTCCGGAATAATGACCCCACATTCTAATATCTGAGAGAATATTTTCAAAAGTTTGACTGATAAGTTCTAAATTGTTGACATTACTGAATACAATGAGATCATCTGCGTAGATACAATATTTTACAACTTTATATTTTGCCAGTATAATACTTAGATCTTCAAACGCTATTTTGAATAAAACTACTGAGAGTGGTGATCCTTGGGGGATACCGGTTTCTAGATTGTGTACCCCGGAACAAACGCCGTTGGATTTTACCCTGAATTTCCTATTAGACAGGAAAGATCTGATAAAATTGAACATATTACCTCCTATTTCCCATTTTTGAAGTTTGTTCAGTATGACGTGGGGGCCGATGCGGTCGAAGGCCTTTTCGAAATCTATTGTTAGAATGGATGTATGCTTTTTGCAGGAAAGTGCAGAAGTAATGTAGTTATCAAGGTGAAGGAGGGCATCCATTGTACCTCGACTTTTTTTAAATCCAACTTGCTGCATACTTATAAGGGTGTATTGCTCTAAATACCAGTTGAGCCTTTGTGCGATAATTTTTTCTAACAATTTGCCTAAGCAGGGGAGGAGGGAAATAGGACGATAGCCATTGATTGTGTCGGTTTCCCCATCGGACTTTAAAATAGGTATGACAGTGGATGTTTTCCATGTTTGTGGTATGACGCCTGATTTATAAATGTGGTTAAATAGATCTAGCAGACGCTGTTTCATGATCGGAGGGCTGTTTTTGACCATAGCATAATCTATTCTGTCGAAGCCCGGGGTTTTTCCTTTTGCAGAATGCAGACTGGATTCAAATTCTATTCCCGTTATGGGACTTTCTATGGCATTGAGATAGGTGTTCCCTAGGGTGGTTATTCGCATTGGGTGTTCCTGCATTTGTTTTTTTGCTGCGTGGAAGTTTGGATGAAAATTAAACTTTATATTTGCCCAGGATTCGGCTAGATGTTCGGCTATTTTTTGAGGACATGTAAGTATGTTAGTGCCGGTATTTATTGCCGTAATGACAGGGGGATTATAATTGCCTGTGAGCGTTTTTATATCAGACCATATCTTTTTTGGGGTGGAATTGGGTGTTAATTTTGCCGTGAAGGATTGAAATGATTTAGCCTTTTCAATTTTGGCAGTTCTCCGAAACTGGGCGTTAAGCCTTTTATATGTTATTAGATGCTGGTCCGTTGGATGTTTCTTGAAGATTTTCCAAGCTGATTGTTTTTCGGTCCGTAATCTTGCCAGTTCGGTATTCCACCATGGGACAACGGTTTTATGGAACCTTCTTGTTGTCTGCGGAATGGACATGTTGGCGGCCGCTCTAGTCATTTTTGTAATAATACCTGCTTCTTGGTTAATATTTTTTTTTACGCTATGGGAGCTAAGGAATTGTGTGGTTAATGTTTGAAATTTATCCCAATTGGCACGGTCAGATTGGAACTTGGGGAGGAGTTTGATCTTTTTTTTATTGCCGTTGCCAGTCGAGACAGAGATTTTAATCGGGAAGTGATCGCTTCCATGCAGATTGTCTAATATTTCCCAGTTAGTTATGGGAGAAAGTTGGGCTGATATTATGGAAAGGTCTACGTTTGTAAAGGTTTTGTGTGTGGAAAAGTGGGTTGGCTTGCCGTTATTCAGTATTGCCAAGTGGGATTGTAGCAAAAATTGTTCAACGATTTTACCTCTTTTGTTTGTTGTTCGTGATCCCCATATTGAACTCCATGCATTGAAATCCCCCACTAGGAGGATTGGTGTGTGTATGTTTTGAGTCATGTTATTCAGATCCGCTAGATTGAATGGTTGGTTGGGTGGGATGTAAATTGAGATAACCGTTAAACTTAATTTCCCTGTAAGTTCGATTGCGGTAACCGAGAAGGGGGAAGTAATGTTGAGGTGTCTATGGTTAAGGGCCCTATGTATTAGTATACCGGACCCTTGTTTAGAGGAGTTGTTTCCTGTGAGGTTGTTGAAGTAGGCTTTGTATTCCCGAGGCACCTTAGCATTTGAGGACTGGGGTAAGTGAGTTTCTTGCAATGCTATGATCGCTGGTTTTAGTTCCTTTATAAGGATCTGTAGTTCGTGATAGTTATTGTGGAACCCATTCAGGTTCCACTGAAGCATTAAAAGATCGTTTGGATTGTTGTTAGTGTTTGTTGTGGTGTTCAAAGTGGGGCAGTCAATATAACGGTGATTGGTTATCTGACTCCGCGCCACACAGCTCGTTTCACTCAGTTGTCCAATCCGCTCGGATTGGTTTGAGTGAAAGTCGCCCTGTGCCGCGGAGTCAATGTGTTGGTGACAGAGATTAGGATCATATCTTTCCATGATCAGGTAAAGGGAAATTTTCCGTTGAGTCTAAACGGGATTTTTGCATATCTGCTGGAGTGTGTTTCGGTTTGTTTGTGTGTGTTTGAGTTTGTATGGGAGAAGCGTTTCGTGTTTTGTTTTTTATTGTGTTTTGTTGTACGATAGGGTGTTTTCTCTTTTCTATTTCCTTTAAGATTGCGTAGGAGGTGGAGGGAAGTATATGTGTTTCTTTGGCAGCAGTTTTGTTTACGGGCATTGGGACTTGTATGTGTTTTGTTGGGACTGAATTGGCACCAGTTGGTGTTTTTAATGCGGAAGCGGTTTTCTTTATTTGTTCCGAATAGAGATCATTATTTGTTGTTTGGATGGGATTTTGTTCTCTGTATATGCGTTTAGCATCGGATAGGGATGTTTTATTTTTTGTTTGTATTATTAAAATTTGTTGGTATTGCATATATTTTGGGCATGTAGAGGAAGATGCCGGGTGGGGGCCGTGACAGTTTGCACAGATTGTTCTTATGCATTCAGTTTCAGGGTGGGGTGGAAGATTGCATGTATTGCATGCCGTTGTATTTTTGCACCATTTTGCCGTGTGGCCTAGTAATTGGCATTGTCGGCAACGCATAGGCCTCGGAATGTATTCCTTGACCTTGGTGTTGTACCAGCCGATTTCAATTGTTGTTGGTGGTTGAAGACGGTCAAATGAAAATAGCATTAGGCCCGTGGGCTTCCTTTCTCCATTCATCATTTTGGTGAATTTAAATACATCAACAATGCCTTGGGAATTCATTTCTGATAATATATCAGGTTCTGGGACGTTTATAAGACAGGGGGCGTAAACGATTCCTTTAGAGATGTTTAGTTTGGGGTGTAGTCTTATGTCAACCGGACAGATTGATTCGAATCGTTTGGATTGGATGAATCTATCTGCTGTATCTTGGTCTTTGACTAGAATTAGTATGGAGCCATCCCTAAGCAGGGTTATTCTTTCGTACTGTGTACTAATAGAATCAATTATTCTCTTCAGCACAAAGACGTTAACAGATGTTAGTGGCCTTGAAGCATCGGTTGGGTGAATTTGAATGAACCGAGGTGTTTTTAAAATTGCTTTGTTCGGCAAAGCAGGGAAATCGAAAGACAATGGGCTGCCGGATTGTCTTTTCTTTTTTGTTGGCACGTTGGTTGCAGAGCCTGAGAGTGAGCATTCTCCCAGTTCTAGGAACCTGTTGCCGGTATGCTGGCTTGGCCCTAGGGCCATATTTTGGGTTTCTTACCTGATGTGTCTTTGTTGTGTTTTGTTTGTGAATTCTTAGGAGTTTTATCTGTTGTCAAAAATGTCTCTTGAAATACTTTTACTTTTTAAATAGGTAGTCACTTCACTTTTTAACTGGCGCACTATTCAAAACTGGTGTTCACTGTAAGAGAGTTCGCGGCTGACTGAGGATGCAATTTAATTGATATTGTTTGTTGAATCAAATGAAAAGCATAAATCAAAGGTCGCTTGGAATATTTGAGTTTCTTAATATAAGTGTTCTCATTTCAACATTCAAAAGTACACAACTTACGATTAGACGGAAAACAACAACTACTCGACTCGCGGTTGATTCGATGGTGTGTCTCGCGTCCCCGTGCGTATCGGGGTAGCGGGATTGGCACGACTATATGGGGCTGCAGGTGTAATTTGACTCAATATGTTCATTCGTTGTCAAAAGAAATTTGGCCAGTGAAACTGGCTCTCTTACTTTTAAGGGTGGATTTTCTATCCCAAGAGAAACGTGAAGTCTCTCTTTGTGGGTAGGGGACCAGATCTCCTAGCGAAGATCTATGATGGTACACATGGATGTGTGAATATTGGTTCGTTCATGGAACGTGACCATGAGAACGAATCCAAAACAAAGAAAGGGCATAATGTGCATCCATACGATGTGAGTTCGGCTAAGCAAACAAGCCTAATCTCATTGGATGCTAATTGGGTCTTTGTTTGCTTATGTGAGAAGGTCATTGGTAAACGGATCCAGGAATATGTAGGATAAAGAGAAGTTATGATTTGAGAGTTCAACTGAGTAAACAAGTTATAACTCATTAGATGGGAGATGCATTTGGGATACTTCAAACGATATAGATTGTTTATCGTATCGCCAGAATGCCTGCGGAAGAACAGCGTTCTTTTGTTTGCACATGGTGCGAGTTAGGGAAATTGGCTTCAGCGTCGATGGCGCTAATTATATGCAGCTGCTTGGGTTGTTTATTTTTGGAGAAAAGGTGGCCAGCCAATGTCTATGAAAAGGGATTTGTTGTACACATGATGAAGCTGGGATAAGCCAACTCAAGGGTAAGATTCCCTGATTATGCGGTTGTTGTATATGTAAACCGATAAATTTTCTTTCAGGGAGTTTATGATAAGTTAGGAAGGAATTTTATAGGGAATGTGTATGCGAAGTTATGCACGAAGGTAAGAATTCTCTTCTAGGGGCTTTTAGATTATAACTTGCTCTATTTAATGCGTAAAGCATTTAAGCTGCTAATGTGATCGCATTAGCGAAGTTGCGGAAGTTATGGGGGTTTTGCAGATAAGTGGGCCGTGGGGTTTGGCGGCACCGGCACGGAACCCCCCCCCCCCCCCCCCCCCGTGACGTACTCACGAAATCAAAAGGGTACGGATGAAGGGGTGCTCGAATGGGTGGTGTGGTGCTGGAAGGAGGGCTGTACTCTTGGAAGTCAAATTCAACCGAACGGCAGGTTGTGAGGAGGTGCCGGCCAGTAGCGCTCGGTTAAATTTGGGCGACTTAGCTTAGGGGCTCCTGGTGGGTAGTTGGTTGTGTCGAACCGCAGGGCGCGCTAGGGAAATGATGCGCGCTCCGAAGTGTAGATGATGCACCTGGGACATGGGGCGGCGTAGTGAGCCATGTATTGCCTTTGGTTGGCGCTTAAATTAAGCCGTGATGGCTTGGGGGACATTGAGAGTCCTAAGGAGGAAAGGTCCTTACGTAGAAGTAGAACCGGCGTCCTAACTAGCATTTGATACGCATAGTAGCTGTGGTTTAGTGAGGATCCGGGATTTAGAGTGGTGAAGGGTGTCGCGCAGAGGCGAGGGGAGTCGCGAGAAGTTCGCGCTTGGCGACATGTGCGACAGTATGTGGGGGAAAAGGCCTAAAAAAAGGTTGGTAGAGGTGAGTTTTGCTTGTGTTTCGAGAAGCCCTGAAGAGATTGGAACGTTTAGAGCGAGACGAAACCGGGCGCCCTATTGATTGTTTGCCACGCGCAGCAGCTAATGCGTAGTGAGAAGCCGGTTTGAAGGAGTTAAATTGGAATGGAGTCGAGAGGGTTGAAAGGGGGCGTTCTGTGCCAAGGGTAAGAGAAGGGCCAGATGGGTGTTGAAATGAGCGGTGTGGGGTTACATGGTGTCGAGTGTTGTGAAAGGGATTGAAAAGTGAGTCGGGAGTGTCGAAATGCAGTCGTATGTAGTCAAACGAGTTGACAAAAGTCGCGTGAGCTGAAACGTGGTCGTGCCTGATTTGTACCCAGAAGGAGAACCGCCACTTTGTCATTGGGGATACTCTCTTTTTTTTCAATCTCCCGCACTGATTTCGTTGGGTCCGCATCCGCCGTTGCTCTTAAAACATCGTCGTCATCTAACGTTTCCGGCTGCCCACGTAGTTCGTTTTCGAGGCTGAAATCTCCCGAACGGAACTTTCCAAACCAACGTCGTATAGTGAGTTTGTTTACCACTACATCCTCACTTGCGTCAATAATGTTTTTCATTGCCAATGACGCATTATGTCCCAATTAAAATGCATAAAGGAAGAGGGTTCGAATTTGAACTGCCGACAATGGTAAACAATTCCTAGAAAAAAAGAACTGAACTTGTAACGAACCTTAACATTCTCACACATCAGGCACACGTACCACTTCACTTTATAAAACAAAAATTTAACGTTCTGGCACAGAAGTTCACTCGAGAACTTCCTAGTTCCGACTGAGCGAAAATCGGACGTTTCATGTGGTACTTCCCAATATATTATATTATAACTTAGTGGTCCTACACAGACGCTCTACGCTAAACATTGCATGGCTATTGTACAGTTTGTCTTTCGGCTACCGAACATTGTTGCGTCTATAGTTATGTTTATCTGTATGACAAAAAAAAAAACTTTAAAGCACGTTGTGCCAATTTTTTGTTTGGTTTAACTTAAAATTTAACCCACATTTATTTTTTTAATCATCATCATCATCGGCACTACAACCGGGAACTGGTCTTGGCCTTATTTAGCATGTCCTGAGGCTTGTTCAATTTTCCACAATGATTTGTTTTTTCCGGGCAAGGTCATTAATCTTGCGACAGAGGCTCCCCGACGGGGCTATTTTTTTAATGCTTCCAGATAAAATTTAACTTAAATCTGATATCTGATAATCATAGAAAAACGAAGACTGTGTAAGTTGACTGATAATGTAGTTATTCATTAGTTAGACATCTGTGCACATTGGAGACACTGAATGTCGTTTCGATTATTTCTCCCGTTTTTTTACAGTTCTCTTGAGAAAGGCGACCCTATAGGGCCGAGTGGCCGCAAGATGACACCAAATAACTGTTGCAGTTCTTTTTGAACAGTTGCAGGTTGTAATGCTCCGGGAACACTCGCGTGGGAAGGGAGTTCCACAGCTTCCCCGCTCTGTAAACGAACGAGTTCAATCCTTTGGATTGTCTTGTGGAGCGGATATAAGCCGAATTGCGTGGAACAACACCACGAATCTCCGAAGAACAGTACCCGTGATAATATCAGTAAAACACAGTATCAGAGGTCGGCTACGCGTCTTCAATACGATAGCGGCTATAGTGCCGACGTCAGCGCCAAGTCCCCGATTAAGCGGATTGCGTGATCGAGGACTCGGACCGATCGAGGATATGTTTAGGAGCAGAGTTCCAACCATGACAGCAATATTCGGGCGCGGGTCTAATTTGGGATATATACAGGAGAAGAGGTTGGGCCGGAGTAAAATATTTCTTGGCTCTAAAAAGATAGCTCAGATTTCCTGAGGCGAACCTGGCCAGTCTCGACACGTGTTTATACCACGATACATTCCCACAGACCGTGACGGCGAGCAATTTCAAGCTTTCCGCAGATTCGAGGGCCTGGTCATTCATCATCACCTGTTAACCCAATGATCAACTTTTCTTTGTGAATGTATATTGTGTCTTCGCTGCATTGAAGTCGACGAGATCGGCTATTCCCCATAGCGCAGATCGCTTTATGGGTTGTGATACGCACGAATGCGTGCGCAGATCGGTTTAGGGGGCAAGTGCGTATGCTGATGGTGATACGCACGAATGCATATGTAAATTAGTTTATGGTGCTCTATGTGGAGTGCGTGTGCCAATGGTGATATGCACTAGTGCCTGTGTGGATTCTTTTACGATATGTTGAGTCATGAGTTTATGATATGTTTAGTCATAAGCCGTGTGTTTATTTATATATATATATATATATATATATATATATATGTATATATTTTTTGGTTTCGGTAGGAAGGTGGAAATCTTCAAAAGATACCTCTGGACCGATCCAGAGGCATGCCGGGTTTTTAACGACTTCTTCGGATACCGTTCGGAATGCAAAACATACTCTTAGTGATGCCAGCCTATGTGCGGAGTTCACTCCCCCCATATACGACTTATACTGTGCAGCTCCTGCCCCTATGTGAGCTGCATACATTATAATGGAGGTATCTATATTATGGTCGTGTATTTGTGGCATTCTTTAGTCGGACGGTTGTTTTAAAATATTACATACGATTTATTATTGTAACTTTCATATAACTATTCTGCGAATGATTCTATGCAAGATTCAGCATTCAGGGTGTCAATATTATAACTAGATATCTGTAAAGGATGTTTCCATTATTAATCAGAATGGATGTTTAAATATTATATAATAAAGACGTGTGTGCGTGATGTTATATGCACAATTAAAACATCCACTGGCTGTTTTAAATAAAAGTGGTGTTACGGCGAGAACCACCCATCCCACAATACTTACCCCTTTGGAGCCAGTCTCCACCACTAATTGCGATACACGCCAAACATACACTTAAAGGATGAGACACTACCCAAGCCAGAACATTACCCCATACATCAAGTGGTCCCGCATCAACTGATACCAAACAAATCGAACTTAATGTTCGATTTGCGCTAAACAATTCAACTTCAAACAAATTGAACTAAACGTTCAATTTGCTCCCATTGAAAACTTAGACAGGATAATCGAACCACAAGTTCGCCACAAAAAATCCCCTAAGATCCAAATGTGCAGACCAGATCCTTCCTTCAAACGAAATCGTTGAGAATCATAAAATGCGCGTCAGCACCTTTATGACACCTTAGAAAAATGGTTACCTAAAACCATTAACACAATCAGCGTCCGTTTCCGTTTTAACCAAACCAAGTTAAAACAAACGACAGGCGCCATAAAATGAACTGCACGCTCGCCTAATTGCATAACAACATAGAGTATCATAAATGTGCATTAGCGCGATTCACTTTGTATTTCCTATTGATTTCCCACAGAAGAGATCCTTGCCCATTCGGCTAAAACAAACAACATGCGCAATAAAACGACCTACACGTTTACCCAAGCGCTGAACAACATGGAGCATCATAAATGTGCATTAGCACGATGCGCTGTTGATCTTTCCTTTGTGTTTCCTCTATCGATCCCATTTTGGGAAAGATAAAGTAAAGGACCGTGGGTCAGGCAGAACAAAGGAGATATCCTTTTATCTACAGGATAAAAGAAAAGATTTTCATCCGATGGGAAAATGAAATCGAGAAGTGGGAAAATAAAAAAGAAAAAAATATAACATTGGCGCAGCCGGTGAGCCCAAGGAAGCCCGAGAACGATATCTCGTAAGAGCTGGAAAAACCGTGTGTCGAAAAGAACGGCAGAGCTCCCAAACAAAAAATATAACATTTGCAATAGACTAGTTATAATTAAACACTACAGTATTTGTAATAATAACTGAAACGAGACTACAAAATAAAGTAATTTAATGAGAATTGTGGGGTGCAAGTAGGTGTGCCAGACAGAGGGACGGATTCACTCGAATCCCCGACACTTGTTACTCCGAACGCACGTTGCCGAAAGAGGGGAATTAAAAGACGCTGGTTTAGTTGTTTAAAGTTTTTTTTTTTTTTTATTATTTTTGAACATTATGCAATGAGATGGTTTTTAATATTCTTAGTTGTACTATTTTACTATTTTTGAACTTGATTCAAAAGAATTAACGACACTGACGCAAATTTAGAATATTTGTGTTTCGATACAAAACGAGTTGGCGGCAACTAATTGATAGTTCAATTTAAACGGACAGGCTTGTATTCGTATTTACACAGGAAGGGATCACGACACAATTTAACTATTGTAAAAGTACGATTTGGCCAATAATACACAAGGAACTAGAAACCTTTTGAGAGTACTGCGGCGAGTATGTTGGATGGCGTTTCAGATACTCCTGGCTGTGTGTCTGCCCGGGATGGTGACTGAGTAACGACTCGGTGTGGCGTGTTCGACACCGGTGGTGGATGTGAAGCGACTGACTCGAATTAGGGATGACGATGGGTAATTTAATTTTTGCACACAGGACAACCAACAGAGATCATACTTTTGCTCTCTCATTGCTACGCCCGTCGATGTGTGGTGAATACATCGGTTAATTCGATAGTCGACGAACATGGGAGAATGAGAGAACAGAAACACGAAGTACTATGATTTCGGGGCGGGTTTGGTTGTGTGTGCATGAATCAATGCAGCTTTGGGGATAACCCATTGACCTACTATAATTCGGTGAATATGGTGATCTCCGAGTACATTGAACTGTAGGAAGAGAGAACTGTGAAGGAGAGCAAAATGTAGTTTGCGCCATTCACCTGTAAAATGAGATCGTTGATCCCAAGCGAATGAAGTATCTGGAGAAAGTCAATAGAACGCCGCTTATGCTTGGGAAATAATCAGCGTCAGAACCAGACTCTAAGACGCTGAAATAACCCATGCGGTTTCGCTATAATGCAACGACGTCGTTTGGTTAGATTTGTTGTTACTAACCGACATGATGTGATTTCCGATGGAAATCTCATGTGCTAGCAAAAATGGAGTTGCCGTATGGCAAAAAGGTAGCTGAATTCAATTATGCAATGAAATGCAGTAAAATTATGTGGTCTTTAATTATCTTTGCGAGAAGGTGCGGTGGGTGTATTCAAAAATAGAGATAACAAGATGAAAACGAGAGAAAAAAGCATTATAGCGTCGGGTAATGGAACCCACAAAGAAACACTTTGAAAAAAAGCACTAATGCAATAGCCTCACGTAAAAAATGAAATGTTATTTTCGACTATTATTAGCTATGGGTTGTTATGCTATCAGCTATGGCATATGGCTCTGATGATATGTTACGATATACTTTTTGGTATTGTTCTTCACAATGGTTTGTGTATTTGTGTATATTTGTTGGAAACGCCAGGTCATCAATGCGTTAATTGGTAAGAACACAATATATGCATAAACGTGAGTATGTGGATTCAACTGACGGCCCTGGAGTATTGCGGGATTACTATTTATTGCCCTGTAGGAACCCGGAAGGTCATGACCTCACCGACTCGAATCCGCCATCGTTCCCTGTCCTGTGCGTTCTCCTTCCACGCTTGACTAGCCGATCCGATCTCCTCAAGGTCTAACACTGTCTTCCCATCTCCATGGCGGCCGTCCTGCCCGGCTCTCTCCCGTTGGTCTACCGTCAAGAATTCTACGCACGGTCCTATCCTTGCCCATTTGCGCCACATGTTCGGCCCATCTTAATCTTCGCGACCTGATTATTCTCAGTATTATAGGTTTGCGGTATAGCTCTTCCAATTCGTGATTGTGGAGTTTCCTCAATTGTCCTGCCTCCTAGTCATATTTACCTCCAAAGATACCCTTTAAAACTTTATTCTTGAATACGCGGAATTTGTTTTCTGCCCATGTTTCGCATGATTATGGTTTTATAGACACGGAGCTTTATGATACGTGAGAGCAGTTTGGATTTCAGCAGTTTACTGACTGCGTGCCAACTAGTGTTGCCGGAATGCAGTCTTTTGTTAATTTCCTTCGACATCTCGTTACTGGCCGTCAGTATCGTTCCCAGATATTTAAATTCGTTAACTCTTTCAAATATCTTGCCTCTGACGTTTATATTGCGGCATTAGAACAGTAAATTTATTATTTATTCCCTTAAATTTGTATCAAGTCACGCAACCTTGAATTAATCTTGTAGGTAGTGTCTTGCTAATACGCCTTCATGGACATGGGGTTCAGCAACATTGCTACTTAAAATTGAGGAACTCCGGTCAAAAGGGTTGTCTCAAAAATCACTTCCCAAACGGAGCGAACATCAGAATAAACAAACACACACTGATTCACGTATTTTGTAATTTATTTGATCGTCACGCGCCTTTTACGGTTTTTATGAAGGTTTAAAACAATATCAATTATTCATTTCTGTCAATGGTATTTGTTTGTCCTTTTATTTCCACTAGATCTTAAGTAGTATATCTATTCACACTTCCAGCCGTACCGGAGAAAACTCCACGTTTGTATACGCTATAGTTCCAAGTGCCAAGAAAAACGGAATGGCTAATTTTAACAAAAACACAAACTCGAAAAGGCAGTTATCAGTATAATTGCGACGACTCCGTGGTTATAGATTTGGCGATTCAAATCAGACTCCGACTCCTGTGCGAGCGTATGCCTTGGCGTAAAATATCTGACTGATTTTCCATTCGTCTACGCACGAAGGAACCGGTCCCGAATAGCCTCAAAAGGGGAGGAGCTACACGATCAACTCGAGGCAGTCAATCGTGGTTGGGTTAGCTAACATGGGGTGGGTTTTTCATGTTTATGTATGCGCTACATGATCAGCAACGGACGAACATAGATGGATGCGGACGTTGTTATCGCATCCCATCATAATGATCATTAGCTGAAGGAAAAGGTTCTGCGATCTAATGTCAACAGAAACGCTATTTCCCATGATCTACGACGGGGATGCGAATCGTTTGAGTTCGCCAGCATTGGATAGGTTGGCAGCTGTGTACATAATTAATTTGTGTAACGCACGCCGGCGGCGGACCCATCGGGTGTGAAAATACACCGAAGATCCGCTAGCACATCTGTGAAACCATAAATCAACGTTTAGTTGATTGGCATAATGTTTCCTAGGTCCGCGGGCGGCTGGCGACCGATAACAGACACACTCGCCGAAGGCAAACAATCCCAATAAACATGGCTGCACTTGGATTCTGTTTAAACAAACACACAACGGCCAGATAACATCAGATGCATGAGTTTTAGGGTAATTACTCCTGTTCTGGTGCCATAAGGCATGAGCATCCGCTTAGATGTCTACTTAAGTAAATGAAACTGCATCGCTAGCCATTGTGTGAATCGTTGGTCATTCATTGAGTAAATAATAATGATGGTCATGCCCGACGCTGGCGATCGTTCCGAGAAACGGCAACGGATCGCAGCATCGGTCATGCTGATAACCCAGTAATATGCGTGCCAGCAACGCCAATAATAATTTGAACCTTTTTTTTTCTTGGAAAGGATAGATCGAGGATCGTACCGATGAGAATCGATTGATGTTGGAATCAATGTCATGGCAACCTGATGATCTTGCAATGAATTATGCTTTCAGGTGAAGACCGTGGAGAAGAGGCTTGGAACAGTCCCCAAATAAGGTAAGCTGCCTAGTATGTATTTATGTCCCAGTAATTGAGTAATTGATTCCAGCTATGGTGGCGGTTAATGCCCTAGCAAGATTGTACAATCTTGCCGAAATTTCAACTTTAGGGTTAGTTGTATTGCTGGTAATGGTGGGGATCAAGCGATGCGTGGCTCTTCGGGCCCTGGAAAGCCCCACAATCTCACTATGCTTTCCTCTTACGTGGGAATATAATGCCATCCCCTTTTCTTCTCTTTTTTTAATAAAATGACAATAAAATGATGTGCTATTACTTTTATCACACTCCAATAAAATGAAGTACAACAGGGAGATAAAATAAGTCCCTTCGTCATTATTATTAGTGATAGCTGTAGTAGAACGAACACCTAATTTTCCAATACCTTGCCGAACACAGGAAATGTCACAACCGATACAACATTTTACGAATTTCCAGTTTGGGTATCCAAAGTATTAATGCTATCCAATAGCCTTTTTCCTATCGACCCTATCGTTCACTTATTTCCTTTCTCACTGCCATCCCCATCTCTTCTCTTTGCCTTAGCGTTGCTTTGAGATGGATTCATTGAAAATGTATGCATTATCAAGTTGGTCCTTTGAAACAGCAAACTTTTATTGCATTTTTCGAAACTATAAAAGTCAAAATAAAAGAAAATTATGAATGCAAAAACTTGTATTTGCTGCTGTATACTTGAGGAGCAAGTATCGTGTTCCGTTCCTGACTGGTGTACGGACGCATAATGGATTCATTTACCTTAAACTTTTCGAGAAGCACGTTCAAAACTTTTAAATGTGCATTGCAGAAGAGTGGCGCCAACGCAACGGTGTAGGGGGATTAGGCAGGGTTTGGGTTGTTGCTTGATATCGGAATGGAAATATAATGGGATTTCCGTCTGTTGATTATCACCAGTACATTAAGTACCTAACGATTTTTAAGAAAAGAGTTCTAATTCGAATTAGATATCGTTTATTGGATAATCAAATCAGGAAACTACAAGAGGAGTTCTTTAAAAACAATTTATTTTTTCAAGTAGCAACATTTTATAGCAAAGTCAATTGGCCTTGCAATTCGTCATTTAGTTATGTGTGTGAGGTTTTAGTTATGGCGCAAGGCTAATAACCTTGTCCGGAAAAACAAATTATTATGGAAAATTTAAAAAGCCTCGCGACTTGCTAAATAAAGCCAAGACCGGATCCCGGTTGTAGTGGCGATGATGATGATGATGATGTGAGGTTTTAGTAGATCTGAGAGGAACGAAACAAAGAGATTCATACTTCAACTGAACTTGACCCTCTTGGGATTTTCATATCAAAATGGAAATAGAAAGTTTACGTTATCGATTTGTAATCGATTTGAACAACACAACTGGAGGCACACTTCCACCGAACGTAGCTATTCTCTGACTAAACTCATCATGCCACAAAATCCACTATCCGTAAGATAAAAATAAAATAAAATAAAATAAAATAAACATTTTAAATACATCCCCCTGGCTAATCGACCTGTAAGAAAAATAACCTCCGACGATCGGTCTTATTCAAGATGCGCACACACACCATCATTACCCCGGCTGTCATGCTGAACATCCTTCAGCATGCGAATCGTGGGCACACCGATACTCTTGCTTCAGACGAGATATACGCTTACGGCCGGGGCAAGCTACCATACGAGGGTGTTTACTTTATCGTAAACCGCGTACAGCGCTTAAGCTGATCATGCTTATTACCTGAACTGACCGAAGGGTTGAACTCTCGTGTGTATGTTGATGCTACCGAGAATTCTGTTTCCCTCGGTCGGCCAGTCGCGAAGCATGATACTCCTTGGGCTCTCGTGACCGGCCGACAGGCGCGCAGATAAGAAAAAATCAAAAACAGAAAACAATCAAAAAGGTTGCAGATGTGCACCGGTTGTATAAAGGGACGTCGGATGTTTATACGATTGGCAACTGCTTACAGCATTTATGCTGATCGTACATCCCTCGTTAGCAATTGGTGCCGCATTTTCGTTGGTGCTATGTTGATTTGGTTCTCTTGAGGCAGCTAGGCATGGTTCATACATTGCCTGTGATTTGGTTTAGCCACCGAGATGCTCGCTGTAAAACAGAAACGAGAGAACACCCCCTGCACGTGTGCGGTGGTATTGGACAGGAGGTGTGCGCACCCAAATATATCTCAGGTTGCATCGGTTGTTTAGTGATGCGACCGTTTTTCAACAGAGGAAGATGATGCACTTTGGGGGAAATCATGCTTGGGATTAATATCGTTGGCGGCATATAATGCCGCCGTTACTTGAATGAGATTTCTTTCTCAGGGCTTTATCGAAGATGCATTGCATGCATCTTTTGGGGAAAACTCATTAGAGTAGAAACCTCTGCATGTAATTGCAGTGAATGGAAAATTGTTATGCCCATCTTCCCTGGCAGGCAATGCCGCTCAGCCATACCTGCCCAAAATACTTGTAGTCTAGGGTTTTTTGTAGGCTTTTGGGATGTTACCGAAATATAAGTGAAATGGTAAGTAGTGGCGTTAGAAGAAACCGCCACAGATTCATTCCCCCGGCAGCGTTCCCTTTCTTGAAAAAAAGGACTTATCCAAGACAAACATGGAATCCCTATTATTTGCCACGCTTTCCGCGGTGCCAGGGATAAACAAATTCTCTATAATAACGATATCTCTAATATTCCAGATCGCCTGTGTTTTGGTATGGTGATTGGTGAAGGAGATAAATCAATAAATGGTCGATCTCATCCCAACTGGTGGTGGATCAGTGATGAAGAAGGAACTTTACCCCCCTCTAACGTAGTATGCTTCTGAGGCGCATCGCTTTCCTTCCCCCTATCCCCAATTCCCAATTATTATTTTTTATTTTTGTTTTCAATTTAATTTTAATTTTTTATTTTTATTTGTATTCCTCGTTTATGTTTGTACGTTTTGTTTCGTTTTTTTTTATTTTGTTGTCAAACCCGTATATATGTAATTAAAAAAAAATTATAATAATAATAAATTAATAAATAATACATGATATAGAAAGAATAGAATAAATTTTATAAACGTACATGCCCCAACAGAATTTACGGACGAAGAAACGAAGGATACGTTCTACGAGACCCTAGAGGAAGTATTTGATGGGATCTCATCATTCGATCTTAAAATCCTCCTCGGGGAACTCTGTGCGAAAATTGGAAAGCCACATGGATATCACCCGACGGCGTAACGCGTATCCAAATAGACCAGTTCTTAATAGACAAAAGACACCATTAGAATATCCTTAACGTAAGATCATATAGGGGAGCAGATTGCGACTCCTATCATCTTAAATAATACATGATATAGAAAGAATAGAATACATTTTAAAAAGGAAACATCAATTATTGTGACATGTTATAAAAACACTAGGTATTGTACGCCGAAAGGCATAAGAAAAATGATAATGTATCATTTAGAGTGGTTGCGAAGAGCCAGTAAGCTAATGTAAGAATGATATTTGTAAAATAGGATTTAACATTTAGTCTTAAGTAAAATCTGTAATTGAATTGTTATATAAATGTGGAGATAAAACAAAACAAAACAAAAAAAAACAGCATCTTAGGACAAGTTATGTGTGGCGTTTTATGTCCGTTTAGTCTTGCCATAACCCTTCTGTAAGCAGTGCTGCACGGTTTTATTTCCGTCTCTGCGTAGATGTTTCTGAAGCACCTCGCCTTGCTATTTTGTATAGTCGTCTTCAGATCCCGCTTAGACTTTTAACATGTCAGACAGGCTAGCGAGGAGTAACACACAAAGATCTACCGCCCCTAATCCAGTGTGTTACGCGTCACCGTTGAATGGTTTGCACCCATGGGTATACCGGCTGTATTTTAAACGGGCCTCTTTGACACCGGGTCGAATCAGAGCAGTAAGCAGACTTTACGATATCAACGCGGGGCTCAGATAAGCCGTACTATTATTAACCCCAAGATTCGTGGGAACAAAAATGAATAATCACTATACAAAAACCAATCTCACGAAAAACCCGATAGGCGTAGGTGTGATGAGCCGACACTAACATAAGGCAACAAATCATCAAGAAAACACCGACTCGGCAAAAAGAAGACGTAGAGAAAAAACGGAAAAAGCGGAATATACGCGTCGGGGCGTGGAATGTTCGAACGTTATATAAACCAGGCGGGATACAGGCGGCCGTAGAAAACGCGAAACAATATAAAATAGACATCGTCGTGCTTCAGGAAGCCCGACTACCACATCAAGTAATCGACACCAACGGATTTACTCTGGCGTGTAGAGGTACCGATACACATAACCCTGGACCCGGCTTCATCATAAGCAAGAAGATTACGCCCATGTAAAAGATATGAAATTTATTATTGACCGAATGTCGGTGCTAAAATTACAGGGCATATGGTATAATTATGTATTTATAAACGTACACGCCCCAACAAAATCTACTGACGAAGAAACGAAGGACACATTCTATGAGACCCTATAGGAAGTATATCTCATCATTCGATGTTAAAATCCTCCTCGGGGACCTCTGTGCAAAAATTGGAAAGGAAGACATCTTCCAACCAACTATAGGTAAAGAAAGCATACACGACATTTCACATGGTAATGGAATTTGAATTATTACGTTCGCAGCGTCAAAGGTTCTGGTAGTGAAAAGCACGATTTTCAAGCACAGGCAAATCCATAAAGCCACATGGATATCACCCGACGGCGTAACGCATCACCAAATAGACCACTTCCTCATAGACAAAAGATACCAGTAGAATATCCTTGATGTAAGATCACGGATCGCACCCGTTTGTGGTTCATCTCCCGGCGGCGCGAACATCCCTGTATCAGAACTCGTTCCGTTACAGAGCGGGGAAGCTGTGGAACTGCCTTCCCACGGGAGTGTTCCCGGAGCGTTACAACCTGCAACTGTTCAAAAAGAACTGCAACTGTTATTTGATGGCATCTCGGGGCGCCCACTTGACGCTATAGGTTCGCCTCTCCCGAGAGTAGTCTAATAAAAATAAAAATAAAAATAAAATAAATATAGAGGAGCAGATTGCGACTCCGGCTCGCAGCAAACAAACATGGGCAATCACGGGAGACGAGCAAAAAGTTCGACATTGACCAACTAAAAGACCTGCGCAAAAGGGCTGAATATCAAGACGAACTAACGAATAGATTTAGGATCCTTGAGAATGGGAGCAGTGAGGAAGAGGAAGCCAAGAGCGTGGGCACTAAATGGACATCGATCAGAGACACAATCAAACAAACAGTCGAAAAGGTATTAGGATTTGAGAAAACAATTAAGTCCAAACCGTGCTTTAACGATGAATGCAGGGCGAAGATCGAACAACGTAAACGCCTCAGATTGATCCGCTTAGAAAGATATGATGAAGTCAAAGCAGAAAGATACGCGACAATTCGGAAATAGACAATGAAACTTTTCAAACGCAAAAAACGCCAATAGGAGAAGACTCGGATAGAAAAATCCTAGAAAATGCCAGAGCAAAGAACATCCGAGTTATGTATGCCGGCAAAAATTCAATTAGAAATGGCTACCCAGGTAGGACCAAATAGAGAGTTATCGTTGTTGCTGGAAAGATGGATCAGTGACAAAACTTTTGGGAAGTCTGTGGCGGTTCCGCCAAACCCTACGGTACACTTGCCTAAAAACCCCCATAACCTCATCCCAAGTCGCATAAGTTTTTGCATTAAGCACCTGAAAATGCTTCACGAATTAATTAGATCAAGGCTATAATCGTAAAGTCCCTGTAAGGAAAACTTGCCTTTTCATGCATCTCTTCGCATACAATTTTCCGTAAGCTTTCTTTCTGTGCTTATCTGGAATTCCAAACCAATTCGGCACCTTCGGTACCAGACAGATTCCTGTAAATAAAATGATTCGGTTTGCATACAATGTAACCGCCATGACAGGGACCATAAATATTGCGCCGTCTATTTTCCACCTTCGACATGTGCACGATAAATTTCTTTACGTACACATTGGCCGGGGACCTTTTTCTCTCAGCAATAAAATTCTCTAACTCGCACCATGTGCAAACAGAAGAACGCCGTTCCTGCATGGATTTCCTGCGATACCCTAAACAATTCATATCGTTTGTGGTATCCGAAAAACATTTTTTTCATTTAATGATTGGCTGCTATTTATTTAGCTGACCCTCATTACCGAACGATGCATGAGCAAACCCATTAGCTTCCGACAAGTTCGGTTTTATTTGCTTTACCTAAATCGTATCCAATGAATGCACTTTATGCCCTTTCTTTGTTCTTGGTTCGTTCTCATCCATGAAAGAACCGTGCACACACACTACTGCATTGAAAGAGTGCATTTCTGTGGCGGCCACATCCTTAAGAGATGCGTTTTTCTCTCTCTTCCCCTTTCTTAGCCCTAACCTAGGATGGAATTCATGACAGAGTTCTATCCTCGGTGAGTCGAATTTCATCCGTTGACCACGCTGGTAACATGACTCCCGCTGTCTGTAGCCCCGAAGACACGCGAAATTTCAACAGCGAGTCGAGTCTCCTTGTCGCCAACTGTAAATTTTGTCATCCAAAGTCGCGTGAGAAACAGTTGTAACTAAGTCGAGGATTCTTGTCGCTCAATTAAGTAAATAACAAAAATAAACAATTAAAAGTAATTAAATACAGTAGGGATAATTGTTGAAAAGGACAAACAATACCCGTTAAATAAATTAGAGATTACACACTACAATAATAGACTAAACTGTGTTTTACTTCCTGATTTATTTGTTTGTTTGTTTGTTTTCCTGGTGAATCGTTGTCTTTTGGAAAGCAATTTTCGACGGAACAGTTTTTGGAAATGATAGTGACAGACGATGAGGATGGACGTGAACCGAGTGTCCGTGTTTGGCATTGTACTTTCTCCCCACAAGTCTACTTCTGTTCACCATAATAAAAGTTCATAATGAACATACACTAATTTAAGACAAGATATTTGTTATTCAATTTTAGTTAATTTCTATTTAAAATCAATTCACAGTTAATCAAAGTTAGAGGCAATTTACAGTGTTCGATTTTAGTTAAATCATTAGGTGAGCAACTAAATTCCCGCTGTTTGTCAATAGAGGGCTCTAGCAATAAGTATTGGTCGATTTCGACATATCCAAAACGTCATGAACCAAGCGTAGATATATGGTAAACAAACCGCTTTGACACAGCATTGGTTTTTTGGGCATCATATATTTTTGGATGAGTGAAAATGTCTGATTTTATTCTAAATAACCATCATTTGCGGGAAGAGTTGATTTTTTTTCTTTCATTCGAAAAAAACGGTGGCTGAAACGCACCGAGAGCTACACAAAGTTTACGGATATGCTGCACTAAGTGAAACAACTTGCCATGTTTGCTCCATCGCTTCAAAGGCGGTGATTTCGATGTTGCCGGCCGTCCGCGTGAAGTAAGGCTAAAAACCTTCGAGGACGCTGAATCGGAGGCATTGCTCGATGGGAATCCATGACAAATGCAACAAAAGCTCTCATCAGCATTAGGACTTACCCACCAAGCCGTTTCCAAGCGATAGTGTGTATTGGGAATGATTCAAAATCAAGGAACTTTGCGCAATACTTCGAATGAATTATTTGTAACCATATTTTCACAATAAAGTTGCGTTTACCGCCCTTGTTAGAATATCGTACTCAAGTCTTTTTCACATTCTCTCTGCGATTGTCGAAGTGTGTAGACGCGTCCTACTACTGCTTGTCAAAAAACAAAAGGGAAAAGAAAAATTAAAAGAAAACACGTGTACGCGTGCACACATAAATGTGTGACCGTCAATAGGAACGGTCTGTGGCCGAACAATAGTGTATCGTGTATAGTATTAAGTGGAAAATTTTGAGAAATTTCTGCGCGACATTTTAAAATTTAAGTAAAATTGGTAAACCCAGACATAAAATCAGCGACCGCATCCAGAGTTTGCCGAGCTACCTAAAAAACGAAAGAAAAAAACTACTCACAGTCCTCTGAACGCACCGAAGAAAGTAGCTACAATGGCTACTCAAGTAACAACCGAATACCACAAAAAATACGATGACGCGATGGAAACAATAAGGATACTAACAGCCCAAATGGAACAACTACAAGAAAAAATTCGCTCTCTTCAAGCGCAAACCAAAACCAATGTCGACGTCCCCATGAAGGAAGTTCCTCCCCAACCCATCTCATTAACATTCAACAATAACCCATCATCATCGAATACCTCGCCACTGCCCCAAAATACCCACAAACCAGAAGACGACTGGCAAACAGTTGGACAGAAACCCCAAATTTATATAAAAATCCTAATGGTACCAAAGAAGTCATCAAGACGCTTGAGAATGCGCTTGGACACAGAAATTTTACCACGGACTCAAAAGGATCTTCGATCTCTATCAAGACGATGACTCTAACGGATCACGACATGGCAATAAGAAAACTCTCAGAGAACAAACACGAGTTCTTCACATTCCAACATGCCCAGATGAAACCAAAAACATTCATCATAAGGCACATTGATCCAGCATGGACTACCGAGGAACTTACACTCGAAATCTTGAGGATATGCCCGTCAATGAAAATCCACAGATTGGACTACTTTCAAACCCCACACATGAGGGAGAATAATATTAGGAGCCTGCGAATCATACAGATCCCACCGAACGGTGATGTCACCCAACTTAAACAAATAAATATTTGTTCACACACAAAATCACGATCGAGGAGCCACATAAACAGAGCATTCTCCATTGCAAAAGGTGTCAAGGATCAGGACACCTAGCAGTTGCGTGCCACCTAAGTGCACGATGCCGAACCATATACCAGGAGAGTGCAAAGTGAACCCGCCTGGCACAGAACCATCAATAATTCAGCAAACAAACGCCGATGGATCAACATCCACGAAAAAAATTACCATAACTTGCTGTAACTGCGGAGGCCCACATCCAGCTAGTTTTACACAATGCCCCGAAAAGCTACGGATTCTGGAGAGACGTTCGTTACATACGGTAACTAATACGGCCAAACCAGCTGCAACGAAACCCTTATCACCACAACCATCCCATCTCAGGGGGTCAGGAACATCATATGCAGAAATTACGAAAAGTTCCCGTAGCTGCCCGAAATCTCAACAACCCAACCCCAACGTTCTCAACCTGGATATCTTGGGATACATCAGGAGCCTGGAGACACTACTACCAACCTTAAAACACAGTTCCGAATTGAAAAAAAAAGGTCAGATCTTAAATTTAATAACTTCCCACGTCCTTTCCCTTAATGTATAACTTAACCCTTATCTCCCTCAACTCAGAGTCCATTTATTCCCACACCCGTAGACAACACCTCCGACTGTTTGTTGAAAAGTTCTCCCCAGATATTCTTCTGCTTTCAGAAACTTGGCTGAAATCCACTTCTCGAGTCTACATACCTAATTACACATTTGTGTCCAACCCACGAACCTCTGGCCCTCATGGAGGTACGGGAATCCTAATACATAAAAAATTCCAATTTACTGAGATTAGATTTGCTAATATAACTAGTGTCGAATACACGGCTGTTAAACTTTTCTGCCGAAATAATAAAGTACTGGTCTTGTCCTCCATATACATTCACCCTTCTCGTGAACCAAACTTCCCTAGTGCAGACATCTCACAAATAATCCAACAGTCTCTGCCAGCACCTTTCATAATAGGAGGAGACTGGAACGCATTTAATGATACCAAATGCTACAAATACGGCTGCCAACTCGGCTGATCTCCTCCGACTTCATCCATATGTCTACGCAGACTGCCCGTTGCCACCTACTCGAATTTGCAGCTCAACCAAGTCAACAATCGATTTCTTCGTAAAGTCTACAGATAGCTATTCATCTAATCCTCCCACAGTGTCCTTCACATTCCCTTCGGATCATGGCTCTGTCCACACCTCGGTTCAAACCCCCTCGATTGTACCACTCTACACTCTGAATCCTATTCCAAATTTCACCAAAACAAACTGGAAAAAAGTCAATAAGGATATTGCTGTTAGCTTTTCAAAATTTTCTTTACCGGAATCTTCTAACCTGCCCCCTACACAAATTGACCAAGCAGCGGCCCAAATAGAGCAAATACTGGGAAATGCTCTATTCAGCCATACTCCCACTATCGTTCCTCATAAACACTTAGGAAAACCCCTACCCAACCTACTCACAAAATTATTACGTATAAAAAAACAACTCCGACGAAAATTGCACACTAGCCACTCACCTTTTATTAAACAACAGATCCGGCTATTGACCTCCCTGATAAATGGACAACTAAAAGTTTTCACTAATCAGACCTACAAATCCACCCTAAACAGTATCAAACCAAATCGCGATCTATTTAAAAACATAAACTATTATCTCATTCACCCAACTAATAATAACATCGTCCAGTCGGACACTGATATAGCAAACTGTCTCGCTGAACATTTCTGCAAAGTCCATACGCAAAACGATACCCTCCCAGTAACAACTTTCCACGATACCGTGAACGATTACATTCCACGCTCACTGGAGCCATCCCTCACACCATTTATTACTGAATTCACCGAAACCAATAAAGCATCACACCCCGTAGGAATCGACACATTCCTAAGCCTTGAAGAACTATCCGAAGTCATTACTTTACGTAACAATAAAAAATCGACTGGCCTAGATGGAATCCCTAACCTCCTATTCAAAAGACTCCACCCAGGCAACTTGCTGCCGATTCTCGTCCTTCTCAACCACATAATAAACGCTTCACATTTCCCTAAAAGTTGGAAAACAGCGGTGATCGTCCCTATTAGCAAATCTGGGCCCTCCAAGTACCCGGATAACTTCCGTCCGATATCGCAGCTAAACTCGCTTAGCAAGATTCTTGAATGTAAAATCTACAAAAATCTTCTCTCATTTGCCAGGGATAACTCCCTCATTCCGAACTCTCAATTTGGCTTCCGCTCACAACACTCCACTTGTCATGCTCTCTTAAAACTGACACATGATGTGACGACCCACCTCCAAAACCAATCCCCAACGGTATGTGTCTCCCTAGACATAGCTAAAGCATTCGACTGTGTCTGGATCGCAGGACTGTTATACAAACTTCATTCAATGTATGGATTAAACATCCACTCCACAAAACTTCTCGCTTCTTACCTCTCTGATAGAAAGTTCATGGTGAAAATAAACTCAACTCTCTCGACACCTTATAGCATAACCGCAGGAGTTCCTCAAGGATCCATCCTCGGCCCACTACTATACCTTCTTTATACATCAGACGCACCGCAGCCACTGTTACCCAATACAACAATGCTCAACTATGCCGACGACACCTTAATTTATTCAAGCAACAAGCTTGTCAAGGAGGCAAGAAACTGTATTAACAGATATCTCCCAATCCTGTCCGCCTACTTTACCAAGTGGAGAATTCAACTAAATCCAACCAAAACTCAGCTCATAGTTTTTAAAGGCAGAAACGCGAGTTGTACAAACAACACTATTCGCTGCCATAATAAAATCAGAATTAAAATAAATAACAATATGATTAAACCCTCCAAAACCTTAAAGTATCTAGGTATAACCTTTACCAACAATCTGTCATTCTCCCCCCACATTAAAAATACGATTCGTAAAGCCACAACCCAACTGAACCTCTGCAGAAAAGTCATGTGCAAACCGAATGGTCTCTCTACCAAAGTCAAATACCTTATCTACAAACAGATAATCAGACCCACTCTCACATATGCATGCCCGATATGGTACCATATCACGCCCGCCCAAATGGAGAAGCTACACATCTTCGAAAGGAAATGCTTCAGATTTATCACTGCCCTCAACCGACATCCCAACTCCCACAAATATTACAACAGTAGTTCGCTCTACTATGCCGCTAATATTGAACGTATAGATCGACGCTTCCTCGAGCTGTCCATCAAATTTATCGAAAATCTTCCCAATAATCCCAATCCGATAATAAATGCGCTCACATCGACTCCGTCAGATAACCGAACTGCCTACCCGAACTGTCTCCACACCAGAACCCTCTTCACCTCTGGCAGGTTGGTCAACGACTCCAATGAGATTGTATACCACAATACTGAACTCTCACCTCACCAGTTTAAATATTGTAATATACAACCCTTCTCTAATATCTTGCGTTTCAACGACCAATCGGAAAGTGTTCCCCCAACCCATATCCCCGACTGATAGTACCCACCCTAACCCAAATCCCACCCATCGACCACTATACCTCCCGCCCCACCCTACTCTAACTTATTGTAATAATAATAGATTTAATAATAAGGTAAGCTAGGCTAAGCTAAGTTAAGTTAAGTTAAGCAAATTAGTTATAGGTTAAGTAAATAATTATATCCTGGTTTTCTGACCTTTTCCAGGAAGCCCCACCTACTCCTATCTTGTCCACCCATGAAATATGTAACTTTATAATAATGTTTGAAAAATGTACTAGCAAGTATCTGTAAACGATTAAAGCTAAGCTAATTATAAGTTATCTGTATTACTTATTGTAACAAATCATTTATGGTCAATAAATACAGAAATTAAAAAAAAAAAAAAAAAGTATTTTTCTTTTTCGATCGTTCGATGGAAGGAAACTTTTTTCACGTTTTTCCCAGGCAATATTTTATTTCTGTTTCCGCTGCCCTCACATAAAATCCTTTGCATTCGGATCTCTTGAAGCCCTAAAATTGGAATATCCAGTAATGTTTATACTTGGTAATTATCATGGGTTTTACTAGTCAACGGCGTCAAAGATATTTTTATATATCTTCATGGCATTGTTGTCCAGGGACTCTATTTATGGCGTCGTCCGTTGCTCTGTTTAGGTGATGTTTCCCTGAAGAGGATTAAAGGAAACGGTGCCGTCATAGAGTTTTGTTCTCAGACGTACATCTGGAGTCTATGCTTTTATTCTTCAGCGATGCCGCTAACGAATTTTACGTAGTGGATTGATTAATGTTAAATTCACATTATATGATCCCAAATTTAATGGGGCTGTGCCCGGTATGAATGTCCAGGTGGGGTGGTTTGGTATGTAACAGACTCTATTCATTTTAGATCATTACCCGTCAGCATCTTGCTCTGTTTGCTTATTTGTAACTCTGTTTATCACGTAATATATATCTTGCCAAATCTATATGTTCGCCAAAGCTCCGTATTGTTACCATATTATTCCTCAGTTTTATAAATAACAACTTCTTCTTTAGGGGAAGCACAGTGTTCTTTGACAACAATTTACAAGACATATATTCGTCGAATTCATTTCTATATTCTACAAGGCGTATCAAAACCAGTATCCTATGTATTTAATAGGACATAAAATCGGACACTTAAATTCATGCTACTTGCTAAATTCTTTCATTGCAACAACATGGGACCATTCTGCCTATTCCTTTCTGTAGGTACTGCCCCTATCAATGCTGAACACAATTGGACAAATTTATGTTTTCGTCGCCGTTTCGCTGCCTTAACATTTAAAGATGCCACTAAATCACTTTTAACCTCACTAAAGGTCACACGAATTGTGGCGTCAACTTATATCAACACAGTCATTATGATTTGAATTCAAATACCCCTTGAAACGGAAATGCAACGCAAATTAAAAATGTATGCAGTATTTTACATTTCGTCACAATAGCGTTTGTTGAAATGCAAATTAATTAATTATTACTGATGTTCCTGGAACACTTTGTATATAAACGGATGTGGATATGCGAAGTAATTGCATATTATGTTAATAATACATAAAATAATTGAATCATCACTGCTGAAAATTTCTATAAACTATCTGAAATTAGACTAGTGGGAAATAAAATAAAAAAAAAAAACGAAGTTTAACAATATAAAAAGCCTTCAGTTATAATAAAAAGACAACAAAAAAAAAATAAAAATTAAATTAAAAAAGAAGTATAGAGAAAAGTGTCTACTGTTAATGTAAAATAAAAAAATTAAAAAACAAAATAAAAAGGAAAAAAGAAAATTTGTTAAGTAAAACCAATCATATGTAACTCGGAGAATCGAATTAGTAAAGAAAAATATTATCTTAACCCACGTCGTTACTGATACGTGCTCGATATAAAAACCTGATTATGTGTACACCATCTGTCCCAAAATAAATCACAATCATTTTCTACAAGTGAAACCGTAGACACCATCTGTTAAACTGGTGATTGGTTTATGTAGTACCAACCTTCCTAACAAACCGTCAAATGTTGATGCCAGTTTATACGGTGAAAGCCGAAATACAACGAAATAAATTATATTACATTTTTGTGCATCGGTCAAAAATACATAAAGGCCAAAGATTCATTATTAAATTTTGTTTTAAAACTGGCAAATATGTTACTTAAACGTTCGAATTGTTGAAAAAATCTTATGGTGGGAATTCCTTATCCAAAATGCAAGTGTTTGAGCAATTCCAACGATTCTGGAGTGGCAAGGAAAATGTGTATGACGAAAAACCTACAGGCAATATGATCTACATCTAATAACATTACCAAAGAAAACATCGACAAAGTATGTGATTTCGTGAAGGTTTGCAAGAAATCTGCAGTAAAATTTGAATTGGAATTTGAATTAATCGATTAATCGCTTCGCATACGGAAAACAAACGGGGGATGGGAGCCAACATACAGCGCAAAGTCACTGATTGCTTTCAACCCGGCGAAGGCCAGGACGATCCTTGTGCCTTCTCAATCCAAGTTGACATGCACTTTCCACGTGACACCCCTGGATAGCTACTTTGGCACCCGCCAAGTAGTGAACCAATGCATGCAGCGAGATCCTGAGAAAGTTTGGCGCAACGCTAATAACCATGCCCGTAAAAAAAAAAATTAACAAGCCTCGGATATGGACCAGATACACGACGACCAACACGGACAGGAAAATGGCTAAACGATTTAAGAATGTTCTTATGGAACGTCCGCTCACTATACACAGTTCGAGCTGCACAGCAGCTAGCCGTTGCCCTGTCCGAATAAGGCCACTCCTTGAGCCTGACGACGGTACGAACGTGCCGAGGTGTCAACTCGGATCACTATCTTGTTGGTACAGTTTTCCGAGGGCGGATTGCCTTACGGAGACGTATTGCATCCACGGTTCAGATTCGAATCAACGCGGCTACCTTACGCAATGAGAATACCAGTAACACCATTGGTCATGCGCTAAGACTCGCCGTCGGAGAGCTCGACGGAGGGAGAGTAAGTCCTGGGGTCAGAATGCCGGGCATAGAAGAGAAATGGATACGTCTTAAGAATACTGTCATTAGTACTGCCAACTCCATCTTAGGCAGTGGTCGTAGAGATCGGAGCGACTGGTTTGATGATGAGTCACTGAGCCTAAGAATGCTGCATACCGGGCAATTCAGCAGACTCATAGGACACAGGTACGCCAGTAGAAATACAAAGAGCTCAGAAGATCTCATCAACTTCACAGACAAAAGAAAATTGCCTGGAAAAAAATCTAGTCTGTGAGATAGAGAAAAGTAGAGAGCGAGGTTTTACCAAATAAGCTGCAATACGACGCAATCCACACCACGCTGCACTTACTGCAAGGATAAAGACGGTAATCTGATCACCGATCCTGAAGGCATTCTGGAACGATGGGAAGTGCACTTCAATGAATTGCTAAATGGTCAGCTCACAGAAGAATTGGAGGCTACACCAATGCAAAATTAAAACCAAATGCTGATGTCACCAAGCATTGAGGAAACATTAAAGGGCATAAGACAGCTCAAATAAAATAAAGCCAACGGAGCTGATAGCATACCAGCTGAGCTGATCAAACAAGGGGGGGGGGGGGGGGGGGGGGGTGCAGCGTTACATCACACAATTCATGAGATCGTGGTGCACGTATGGAAGCAAGAGGGTATGTCGGAAGATTGGCGTCGTGGTATAATTTGCCCGATACCTAAGAAGGGAGATATCACAGTGTGCATTAACGATAGGGGTATAACGTTGCTGAGTACCGCCTATAAGATACTCTCCACTATCCTACAAGATCATATAGCCCCATACGCTAAAGCGATCATTGGTCAATATCAATGTGGCTTTATCCCAGGGAAATCAGCGATGGATCAGATATTCACCCTTGGGCAGCCGATAGACAAATGCCTGGAATTTAAGATCCCATTATATCATCTATTTATAGACTTTACGGACGCCTTCCACAGCATAGCTAGGGTGGAGCTATATCGTATCATACCATGAGAGAGTTCGGCATGCCAAACAAATTGATACGACTTTGTAGGTTGACCATGACCAACGTAACTAGTCAAGTAAAAATAGCGGGATTGCTGTCCAAACCAATAAACATCTTTAATGGACTCCGACAAGGGGACGGTCTCTCCTACCTCCTCTTCAACCTGGCATTGGAGAAAGCAATCCGTGAATCTGGCGTCACAACAAGAGGGACTATTGTCACCAAGTCCTGCCAGATACTTGCCTACGCAGATGACATCGACATCATTTGGTAGAACCGAATCGAATTTACAGGATTCTTTCACCCAGATCGAGCAGGCGGCACAAAAACTGTGACTGCACATTAATAAGGGGAAAACTAAGTACTTGGTGGCAGCTCCAACGAAGAGAAGACCTAACGTTGGTCAAACTATCAGGGTAGTGGAGCACGAATTTGCAGTAGTGCAATCCTTTAATTAGCTTGGGTCAATAGTATCAGTCGATAACAATATGGAAGAAGAAATACGCGAACGGCTGATCCAACAAAGCCTACTATGGCCTATCAAGGCTCTTTAAATCCCGAAATTTATCCAGAACATCCAAGCTACTACTGTACAAAACCATGGTCTTACCAGTGCGCATGTATGGATCCAAGATCTGGGTGCTCAATAAAAGGCGCTTTGAACTCTTAGCCGCGTTCGAGAGGAAGGTCTTAAGGAAAATTGTTGGCCCCGTATGTGAGGGAGGACAATTCCGGAGACGCTACAACCATGAGTTGTACGAAATCTACTTTGATGCTAATGTTGTAAGAAAAATCAAGCTCGGTAGACTAGGGTGGGCGGGACATCTAGGTCAAATGAGCGAAGAGGAGCCTGTCCGGAAAGTCTTTTGTGGCAGGATGTATGGAAGGAGACAGCGCGGCAGACCTTGTCTGCGATGGAGGAATCACGTAGACCAGGACGCCCAGAGCCTTGGAGTGCTAAACTGGATGACATCGGCTCGAAATCGGGACCGGTGGAGAGATTTGTTAAATAAGGCCAAGCCGCGATCCCGGTAGTAGTGCCGATGATGATGATGATACGGAAAACAACAATTCATCGGATGTTAAGATCTGCTGAATAATGAACCAAAATTGCAGTATGTTTTATAACATAGTATTTTTAATATAAACCTGAAACAATGTACCACTGCCAGTCTCACCAGACTAAGGAGATACAAAAAAACAACATTTCAATCAAAAGTTAGTTATACGCTTTCACGTGCAAGTTAAGGTATTTCAGTTCAACACTTGTTAGTGAAAGTATGACATGTAAAAATAATTTCATTATTTAGATATTAATACGAAAGTTTAATAATTCAGAGAAAGTGAAAGTCTGCAGTAACGAATGCTGTGTGACGGCCCCAGTGACGACCAAGGATTCATCATAGAGCGCAAAAGAAAACCCGCCAACATTTTACTTAACCCTGTCATGGCCGATGTTGCCTATATGCAACATTATATGTTTGAGCTTCTAAGTCCCTTCATTTTAATTTTTCCTCTAAGGGTTTTTTTCTCAGAATATCTCGATATGTTATGCAAGCTTGTTTGCGAATATTAGCAATATCTGCCCAAAAAGCCTCACAAGTGGGGCTTTAAAATATTCACTAGACCCAGTGTACCTGGTATTGTGTACGACTTTTGCCTCTACATCGGAGAAAGAACGTGTCAATCCTTTGGATTGGGCATATCGTCAGACATTGTTTTACATTTGGATCCTAATATTCCCGTAAACCAAAATTTCAAATTGTTTTTTGGCAACTGGTTTACTTCCATAACCCTGATGATTTGTTTGAAGCAAAAGGGTATGTTAGCCGTAGGAACCATTCGAAACAATCGATTAAAAAATTGTGCTCAAAGCGACGAAAAGGATCTTCTTAAGAGAGGACGAGGATCAAACGATTTTAAAATTGAAGCAACAAATAATTTAATTGCTTGTCGATGGGATGACAACAAAACTGCGCAACTAGTTTTGAATTATATAGGTAAAAATCCAATGAGTGAGTGCAAACGAAGAGAAGAAGTTTGTAAACATCCCTCGTCCAGGGATTGTTGAAGGCTTTAACAAGCATATGGGAGGGGTTGATCTTACCGCGTTGAATACATGCATTGCAGTCATTTCTAGCTCTCTTGAATATTTACCGGTTTTCCTCACTATTGTTTGATTTATACAACCGGAAGCTCAACTCTTTAGCCATAATCGCTTCTCGGCACCGGAATCAACCTACAAATTTCTCTTTGGTTTGATACTCTTTTCTCTGTGTGGAATAAAAGTTCGCATGCCAAATAAAATCGACGGGGGTGGGAACGAACATACAGGGCAAAGTCTGTGCTTTCAATCCGGCGAAGGCCAGGACGATCCTTGTCCCTGTTCAATCCAAGTTGACATGCAGTCTGCACGTGACACCCCTGGATAGCTACTTTGGCACTCGCCAAGTAGTGAACCAATGCATGCGGCGAGATCGCTAGAAAGGTTGGCGCAAGGCTAAGAATTTTACCTGGAAAAACAAATTATGGAAAATTTATCAAATTTTACTTGCTAAATAATGCCAAGACCGGATCCCGGTTGTAGAGCCGATGATGATGATGATGATGATGTTGCCGACATGCTGTTGGAGTTGTGGCGGTACCGCCAAACCCCACGGTACACTTACCTAAAAACCCCCATAACCTCATCCCAAGTCGCATACGTTTTACTAATGCAATCGCATTAACCACATGAAAATGCTTCACGCATTAATTAGATCAAATCTATAATCTTAAAGTCTCTGTAAAGAAAACTTACCTTTTCATGCATCTCTTCGCATACAATACCCGTAAGATTTCTTTCTTACGTTATCAGGAATCGCAAATTAATTCGACACCGTCGGTGTCAAGCAAATATCACTAGATGAATTCCTGTAAGCAGAAGGATCTTCATTACATATAATGTAACCTTCACCAGGGGCCATAAACATTGTGCTGTCTATTTTTCAGCTTCGCCATGTGTATGATAAATCTCTTAACGTACACATTGGCCGGCGACCTTTTTCTCCCAGCAATAATATACCAGCAGCTGCATTCAATTAGCGTAATCGACGCTGAAGCCTATTTCCCTAACTCACACCATGAGTAAACAAAAGACCGCTGTCCTTCATCGGGCATTCTGGCGATACGCAAATAATTCAATACCTACCCTTACTAGCGATGCCATAAACACCATTTCCCAGTAACCTAGCTAAAACCAATTAGCACATTTCCACATCGTATGGTCGTCTCTGTGTTTAGCCGCGACGCATATGTATACAAAGATCCCATTAGCATCCGACGAGTTCGGTTTTATTTGCTTTACCGGAATCGTATTTCGTGAATGCACTTATGTCCTTTTCATTGTTTCAGATTCGTTACCATGGCTTCGACCCATGAAGAGAACCGACGTACACATATACATGTGTACAATGACGATCTCCTCTATGAGATCCGGTTATCACCACCGTAAAAGTGAATGCACCCAAATTTCCCGCGGACAACGATTGAATACCGTTGAGTCCTTTTCCATCTGCCGACGACAGACGGGAGCGATAACACCCGGAGTCTAGCATCAATTAACAAAAGTTCATTCGTTTTCATTCAACCGCGCACTGTGTGCGTCGATCTGCTCTATTCCATTCGCTTCTTTTATAAGCTAATAAAAAAACATATAAATAAGAAACCAAAACAAATTCAGTGTAATAGTTAGAATCTCAAATTCGAGTGTACATTTATAGTGCGATATGTTTTAGCAATGGCATTAAGTGGATATCAATAATTTAAATAAAAGAACGCCTCATACAAACAACATTCCGGGTGCTTTAATTACTATCTGGTGGACGGTTTGTCATGCAGTTTTGCAAAAGTTGGTGTCGTTGTTTTCGTCACCGTTGTTCCCTTGGTGCCCGTGACTTTCTTTTCGCGGAATCTTAGTGACAATTTAGTAGCGGTGGAGACGAGGTAGAACTGGCGTCGCGACCTCGTACCCCACAGAGTTATACAAAATCAACCACCGTTCAAAGGAGGGGTATATGCGTATCATTTAGTGGTGCATAAACTCATCAGTACTCAATAGCTGGCTGTTGTACCATAGAGACCTGAAACACCCAAGCGGAGACAACTAGTATATGTCACTGCTAAACTTTCACTAGGATATTCCTAACGAGTTACTCAAGGTAAAAAAAAAACAGCTCCAACACGCAAAAGAGGTCGCCCATCATCACTTCTCTCAAAAATGCAGTCAGATCCACCACCACCAACTTCATCACCAGCACCCTCATCACAATTTTCGTTAAGTTCTTATAAAAGATCATATGTTGCAGCACCTGCAAAACCCACACCATTTGACCAAATTGGTCCCTGGATTGAATAGGGATCGAGAGGCAGATGGAGGCTATGATATACTGGGTACCCCTCTTAAAGTGATCTAAATGCAAGGTTTATTTGTGTTCAAACCCACAGCAACAAAAAGTCGACAGGTTTAGATGGAATTCCAAACCTTCTGTTCAAAAAACTTCTCCCATCAAATCGAATCCATATTTTGTTCTACTTAACCACACAATTAACGCATCACATTTCCCAGACAAGTGAAAAACTAGTCCCTATCAAAAAGTCCAGTCTTACCACCTACTCTTTATCTTTATTTTTATTAAACACATTAAGCAAAATACTGGAATGCAAGATATATCCAAATCTCCTTTCATTTGCTAATGACAACGCTATTATCCCAAATTCCCAGTTTGGCTTTCGCTCAGAACACTCTGGGCGGTTCCTTCGCCACTACTTACCTTTCTTCCTTACCTTCCTACCAATTATTCAAAAAACTGCTCCCTATAGCACCAAAAACCTGGAAAGCATTTACTTACCTTTCCATCGTTTGCGCAAATGATCACCTGAAATGCCTTAAGTCCATAATTTTCGCTGATGCAAAATCCATCAGCACCAAACAAGTATTTGCTCTAAAGGCATAATTACGTGAAACACTATGTTCTGAAAAACCAATACGGTCGCATCACTAAGCAACCGATACAACTTGAAATATATTTGGGCGCGCATATCGCCTATCCAATCCCGCCGCACACGTGCAGGAGATATCCTCTCCTTTCTCTTTTACAGCGAGCATTTCGTTCGCTAAACCAATCCACAGACAATGTAAGAACCATGCCTAGCTGCCCAAGCAGACCAAACCAACATAGCACCAGCGAGAATGCTGTACCCAGTACCAATCGGGGAATGTACGATCGGCGTAGATCCGGCCCACAGTCGCCGATCGTATAAACATCCAACGTCCCCGTACACCATATTGTACAGCTGCAACCCTTAAGGTTGTTGTGTTCAAATTGTAAATTTTCCTTACCTATATGCGTGCAGGTCGTGAGACACAAAAAATATCATACACCAGCAGCCAAAGTGCTGTGCCCAGTTTATATGAACATAAACACCCTAGCTTAATGGTTTGCTTCAGCTGTAGACATGGCTTTCGTCTCAAGCAAATATATCTACATGCCGACGGTTCGCATGCTGAGGGGTGCTCAGTATGGCCTACGGGGTAATCTTGCGCGTGTGTGCATCCTCTCTGGGACTGGTCGTCGGTGATCGTTTTCCGATGGTACGCTTGGGCCAGGGAATACAAAAGCGAAGTTGTTATGCCTTTTTTTATCTAATGGATGGCGTTTGTTAGGTCGGACGGTGATTTCAGTCTGAATGGAGTGGCCACTGAAAGAGTATCTTTCTGTCATATTTTCAAGTGTTATCTGGACGGTAAAAAGTAATTTAATGTAAGGTGCGAAGTTGCGTTTATGGTCGTTAGAAGAAATAACTATTGCGCTATAATTCACATTGCCTAATGTATAAATAAAGAATTGAGTTTATATCTGTTTGTGTTCAAATAACTATTGTGTTATATTTCAAATCGCTTAATGTATAAATAAAGAACTAAATGCATACCCGTTTGTGTTCAAATAACTATTGCGTTATATTCCAATTGCTTATTGTATAAATAAAGAACTGAATTTATAACCGTTCGTGTACGATCCACATTTATATTTCACATTGCCTCATGTATAAATGAAGAACAGAATGAAGTTCGTAGAATTCAAAGCCAGAGGGTTCGCGTTTCTTTGCGGAAAGTGAGCCCTAAAGGAACTTCTGGGACTAAGGAAGGAGTCAGAACAGTCCTACTTCACCAAACGCTGGACGAAGCGGCGACAGGCTAGGGCGAGTTTTGTGATCCTGTTCCCCTGCCGGCATCTAATAGAAACCCGATACCCCCTACAACTCCCGCTGTCATGCTCTGTTAAAACGATCGCACGATGCTACTACTAATCTTCAAAACCAATGCCCAACGGTGTGTATCTCTCTCGATATATCTAAAGCGTTCGATTGTGTTTGGATCTTAGGATTGCTTTACAACCTGCAGTACATATTTGGATTAAACACCCACACTACCAAATCCAATACTCTCTTAACCGACAACCCAACTCTTCCAAATATTACAAAAAACAGATTACTATGCAATGCAGCTGATATTGACCGTCTCAATAGGCGCTTCCTTTCTCCTCCATCACATTTTCCACTAATCCCCGAAACCTGGGAAACCCTCATCTCTTCTATTTCTATCTATTTCACGACTCTAATGAACCCATTTCGTGAATGCAGGGGTGGGTAAACACTGACCCCACCTTCTTTGACTTCAATCTCACCTCTCGCGCTCTCAAACGCCGTCTCCAAGCTTATCCATTTTTATTTTTATTTTTGTCTTAAATTTATTGGTATGATTTGTGTACTCATTAGAATTTCGGTAAAATTACTCTACAGCTACATCTGATTTGAGTGCTCTTCGTCGGAATATCTCAATTCAAGATGACCTGTATTCGGTTTATAAGACAACAACTACATTTACCATTGTCCTTCAGTATTACTTCAACCTCTTTGGGATTTTCAGAAACAACAAACCGAAATAGGACATGAAACCCAGCAACAGTGCATACAATGCAAAACAAGTACATAAATAGATTTTCATTTACAATTAGTGTCATCTATCATCGCCGGATAACTCGGAAATGGAAACACACATCGAAGGACACAATTTCCTTGTCATTCATGATTTATGGCGGTCCAGCCATTAGTTGTGCAGGTTTTTCTTGTGTTTACTCTTCTTTGGAAATAGTGTTTGAATGTCTCGTTCATTGCATTAGAGTTTTAACTTTCAAACACACATCCATCACACAGCAGGTTGACCTGACGCTGACAAAAACTAACCAGAAAGAAGAACGGAAACATAAACCATCCAAGAACACGGACGGCAATCGTTATGGTGGCCAAAAACAGCAGGAGCTCTATAAGCCTCGACTGTCCTGGTACGGATCCACCATCAATCTACATTGTCTGACTACGGTACTGAATAAGCATAATCAACGCCAACAGCTAACCAAGCGAAATGGCAATAGTGCCCCAACGCCTCTTCACCGCATCACCATGACACCATTTCCTGAAGCCATTCTTTAGGCAGGGCAACTGTACAACCGAGATTTACACAGCACTATCGGTGTATCCAGATTTGCGGTGAAATGGCTTGCATACACAATAGGTGTTAAACTTTCTGCTGCCGTGATGAGAGAGGACATCAGGCCGTCATGTGCAAAGGATAACACTTTAACCGAAAATATACTGAACGTATGATGTGTGTCGTGTTTCCAATGGTGAAAAGGATTTTATTATAATTAGAGTTGTTGGCGGTGAGTGTCGATGAACCGAGGTCGATGCTTCTATTAACGCTATTGTCAAACTGAAACTGCAGCTGATTGGGACAACAGCACACGTAAAAATAATATAATTGTGTCTCAGATTGCTTCAGATGGCACAAGAAATATCTTGGTAACCATCTCCCAATAAGTACCACGAACTTAACGATCCATTATGTGTAATGTCTAGCAAGGAAATTATGCTATTATGACTAAATTTTTGAGTGAAATTTAGGTATCTTGTGGGTGGAATAAAAAAACAGATGCGGAGTTGGTCACTTGTCAAATTCTCCTTTTTTTTTTCTTTTTTTTTTTAACATATGAGTTTTTATTTTTTCCCATTATTACGAGGGTTGCCTTTTATATTTCGGGATTAGAGAACAAAAACAAATATTGATCATCGAAAATCACTTTATTGTTTTTAAAAATATTCCCCTTGAAGATCTATACACTTTTGCATGCGTTTGAACCAATTGTCGAAGCACTTTTGCCACTCTGATTGAGGTATCTTCAACACATGCATTCTGAATGCAGTAACCGCTTCTTCAGGTGTCGAAAAACGTTGACCTCTCAGTTTGTTTTTTACGTACGGGAATAAAAAGAAGTCATTCGGTGCCAAGTCAGGACTATACGGCGGATGACCCATCAAATCGATCTTTTGGGTGCTCAAAAATGCAGTTGTCGCAGCCGATGTGTGAGAACTCGCATTGTCGTGGTGAAGAGTGATCCGTCTTCGGCAGTTGGTTTCCTGATTTCTTGGAAGACAACTGGCAAACAAATGGTTGTGTACCACTCAGAATTGACTATTCTGCGTTGTTCTAGTGGTACGGTTGCGACATGTCCAGTTTTTCCGAAAAAACAGGCGACCATTTGCTTGGAAGTGCTTCGTGCGCGAACAACTTTTGTTGGATTTGGCTCATCTTGAAACACCCAGACAGTCGACTGCTGTTTAGTTTCGGGCTCATACGCGTAAATCCACGATTCATCACCTGTCACGATGTCATAGACGTGTTTCGAAGCACCGCGACCGTATTTTTTGAGCATTTCTTTCGACCAATTGATTCGAGCCCTTTTTTGGGCGATTGACAAATTGTGGGGGATCCAACGCGAACAAATTTTTTTGACAGTCAAATGTTTATGCAATATTGAATTTATGCTGGTCCCACTAACGCCTAAGGTTGTCTCAATCTCACGATAGGTCACATGACGATCTTCCAATATCAGTTCGCGCATAGCATCAATGGTTTTCGGAACAACAACTGATTTTGGACGACCACGAAATTCATCTTGGAGTGAACTACGACCACGATTGAATTCACCATACCATCGATAAACACTGGTCCTTGATGGAGCTTCATCGCCAAAAATTGAATTAAGTTCATCCATGCACTGTTGCTGAGTTAATCCACGCCGAAAGTTGTAAAAAATAATCGCACGAAAATGTTGACGATTTAATTCCATTTTTGGGCCGAGATGAATCTTTTAAGTTACTGTAAACAACACAAATAGCGCTCGTATGTCAAAACGTTCTGAATGTGTATAACCTCAAAAATGTCCAACTCTACGACAGAGCTGTCAATTGCCGGATTGCAACACTAGGGCTGCCAAATCCCGAAACATAAGAGTCAACCCTCGTATAATTTACTAACTTGCTAGACAGAAATGAATTCTTGACTTACTGGTCCCATGCGGACTCTCTAAGCTAGATGCATACGCTTAAAGCATGAAAATTTGTCTTTCGACATTATGGTTATTTTGTTTACATGCATTTTTAGGGAACTTAATTGGGTGCAAAGAAAATGAAGAAAAGAAAAAACTTTGTTTTTGTTATTGTTTTTACCTTATATCTAACTTAAATACTAAACTATCTATCGATTTTTTTTTTTAACTTAACTCTATTCTAAACCTAACATCAAAACTAAGTTTTCGAAATGCTAAATCTATGTAAGCTTTCCGTTGTTTGTCGGGTTTTGTTTTTTTTAATTATTATTATTATTATATATATTTTGGGCTCCTCGATAGTATAGTGGTTAGTATACCCGCCTGTCACCCGGGAGACCGGGGTTCGATTCCCCGCCGGGTAGCCCCTGGCGCAAGACTAATGACCTTGCCCAGACAAAATAAATCATGATGGAAAATTTAACAAGCCTCAGGACTTGCTAAATAAGGCCAAGACCGGTTCCCGGTTGTAGTGGCAATGATGATGACGATGATGATTATTATTATTGCTTTCGTATTATAAGGAAACAGGTTTTTAATTGCCACTCAGCCACCAAAATCTCTGGCGTTGCTTATTCGTGTCTTTTCGGTCTTTCTGTGCTACTGTCGTACTGAACTGCAGGCTCTCTTCATTAGTGTGCGTAACCTCTCGATTATAACATATTCGTTTATCTATACTCGACCGACGCACGTGATAAATCAACGGTATAGCGGATTCATTTTTTATGAGGCCGTTCATGTCAAAACTAAGGAATGGGTGGCGGTTCTTTCGAACGCCACTACTTACCTTCTCATTTACCACCAGGTAACCATTCGCACGCGCGTCCTACTACATAAAAAGCGTGTATTTACCCGACTTAGTCATACCAAACCACCAGAAAAGCCTGTAAAACATTAACACCCGCTGAGATGAAATTTCATCATCAAAAACGGACATTTACCACAACGGCATAGTGACACGAGACGCACCATGTCCCTTAAAGGCAATACGGTTGCTAATAAAGCAAACAACATTGCTCAAACTGTACCGAAGATGTACCTCCTAATGTGTCTGCCACATATTTATTTAGATATTTCTTCCTTTTTGTTGTCGCCTATACCCACATCGATCGACCACCCGATCGACAAGCGAATTTATTGGCACCCGTGAAATGCCCCAGAAATACAACTCGGTACAACATTACGTAGCCGACATAAACCCTCGACGTTGTCCATGCACACATGAGGAAAGGATTTTTTTCGTATCAGAAGACGCCAGCAACGCGCGCCCGATCAGCATGAATGTTCCACACAGTGCTAGTCGGATAAACATCCCTTTTATGGAAATGTAATGTGCACGGTCAGCAATAATGCTTGACACAGTCGTTGATCGTGTAAGCATTTCAACCCCTTTGATAGGATGACTCGCCCCAGTTGCGAATGTGTTTATTTTTACTTAATTTCATGGTCATGGTTCGCAGGCTGGGCGACACACGCGATGAGCAGCAAAAGGGATCATCGTGTGTGTGTGTGTTTCAACCCTTCTGCTAGCGGAACCAAACTCAGAATGGGTAAATTAGCATATATGATCATCGAGGCGATGAAAGAATTTTTGGTAATTCTGTCGCTTCGCTGGCGATACTTAATCGCGTTTCAGATTCCGCGGACGCAAGTCGAGCCTCCACGTTAAATAAAGGTGGTGTCGGTGCGTGGAACCTTTTCTTGCGTCGCGAATGAGAAAAAAGAAAAATTATTTTTGTTTTTAATTAAATACGCAATATTCTATTATGTTATACGAGGGTCGCCTTATATATTTCGGGATTAGAGAACAAAAACAAATATTGATCATCGAAAATCACTTTATTGTTTTTCAAAATATTCCCCATGAAGATCTATACACTTTTGCATGCGTTTGAACCAATTGTCGAAGGACTTTTGCCACTCTGATTGAGGTATCTCCAACACATGCATTCTGAATGCAGCAACCGGTTCTTCAGGTGTCGAAAAACGTTGACCTCTCAGTTTGTTTTTTATCTACGGGAATAAAAAGAAGTCATTCGGTGCCAAGTCAGGACTATACGGCGGATGACCCATCAAATCGATCTTTTGGGTGCTCAAAAATGCAGTTGTCGCAGCCGATGTGTGAGAGCTCGCATTGTCGTGGTGAAGAGTGATCCGTCTTCGGCGGTTGGTTTTCCTGATTTCTTGGAAGACAACTGGCAAACAAATTGTTGTGTACCACTCAGAATTGACTGTTCTGCATTGTTCTAGTGGTACGGTTGCTACATGTCCAGTTTTTCCGAAAAAACAAGCGACCAATCCCGAAACATAAGAGGCAACCCTCGTAGTTTTTTACTTTACAACCATTAAAACATTCGTTCAACACAAGCTATTCATTTAATTGTGCTCCCGAAACCAGCGGGCAAACTATAAACTATGAACAATAAAATAATTTAAATCAATGTGTTTTACGTAAGGAAATCGAAATGTGTTTTAATCACTCTCAACTAAATCTGGACTAACCCCAATCGGGAAGTGTGTTGCTCGCCGTTGAAACTCCTTGACATTTTCCCTTTTTGCTACTACTTCGCTCATCGATCGGCCTTTAGTAATAATGTGCCGCTTCATCGAACTACGAAAGTCGCGATGTTAGTGTGAGAGGAGTAGAACCCGTGCAACGACGCACACGTACTTACTCCCCCATAAATGCTTCTGGTGGAATAAAGCCATTGCGACGAACCCCTCCATAATACATATTGTTTGGGTAATATGCACCAAAAATTAAATCGTTCGGGGAGCTCATTGATCTCGCAAGATGCCCTCGGATCAGCTTGATCATGAAGTTATCCACTCTGTTTATATTGGCCCCATTGTACAACGCTTCATTGGGATAGTATTTTTGTGATCGGATTCAGGAGTCCGATGTAAGTTGAGACACGTCCTGAGGCATTGTCTCTCAAAAATCCGAATCTTTTTCATTAAGCTAGGTCCCACATTAAACCGCACTGGGCATCCATATATGATCATCGGTCTGATGAGAGCCATGTAGCATATAACTTTAACTCTGCTGTCAAGTTGACTACTATGAAACTGTCTTTTTGTCATAGCATAACCTTTCTTTGCCCTAACCAGAGCAGCCTCGAGATGTTTGGTCAAATGTAGGTACTGATCCAGCCAGATGCCTAAGTATTTGACTACATTTCTGGTTTCCAGTGTTTGTTGGTGTGGTCCCATAATAGCTAGCTTTCGCCAGTTTTTCCTGGTGTCTCTGGTAGCTTGAGCCAGTGGTGTTCTAAAGAGGATGGTTTCACACTTCTGGATATTGATTTTGAGTTTCCAGTTGTCGCAGTATCGCTGAACATCATTGAAATCCCCTTGTAATAATCTGTTAATGATTTCAATTTTTGGAGCTGTTCTATATATTATCAGATCGTCTGCATATGCAATAGCCTGATGAAGAGACCTTATTGGGTCGCTAGTGTAAATATTAAAAAGGATCGGAGATAACACCGCTCCCTGTTGCAGGCCGTTTTTTATTTGGTATCTAATGTTGGAGGTCACATTGCCACTTTTGACGACGAATTTCCTTTCATTCAACATGTCGTATAGTATATACAGTAGTGGTTTATGAATGCCTGGTCTCATTAGCTTGAAGTATAACCCTTCTAGCCAAACGGTGTCGAAGGCCCTCTATAGGTCAATCAAAGAGGCACCTGTGCACTGTTTCAGATTTTTATTCCACTGAATGTCTGAAACCAGTTTAGCTGCGGCATGTGTGGTTTCATTACCAGCTTTAAAACCAAACTGGTTATTTGGAATAATATTATTGTCCTCAACCCATTTAAGTAGAGCCTTGTTTAGAACTTTTTCGAATACTTTACTGATACTCGGTAACAAACTGATCGATCGCAGATTTTTTGGGTTTGTTCTGTCTTTCCCTTTTTTTGGTAACGGTTGGATGATGGCCGTTTTCCAACGTACTGGATAGTGTGCGTTGTTCAGAGCGTTGTTAAACAAGACTGCATATATGTCAATTGCGATTGGGGGAAGATGTTTGACTACTATATTGGGTACTCCATCGATTCCAACTGATTTTTTGTTTCTTAATGATGCAAAGACGCCATGGATGTCTTTACTAGTGATCAAAAGGCTGTTAACGTTTTCGACAGTGATCTCGGCGTTTGCCGTATTTTCATTACTGAGTTCGATGAAACCATGGTTTTCTGATCGCCACTGTGAAATGTCATTTCAAAGATGACGATAATTCAGCAGAACTTTATCCTCCAAGTCATGGTTGCGGCGAATTACTTCATTTGTCTTGTACAGTTCTTGAAAGACGGCCCCTACAACATTCACTTTTTCCAAGGGATCTTCAAACACAAAAACTTCGTCATTTAGGATGGCGTTGTTTGTGTCTATGCCTATATTTGTCAGCATTCGTTGGTTTTCGTCAGTTCGTGGTATTTGGAGACACTGAATCTCGTTTTCATTACTCCGTCTAAATATTTTATTAATTTGCGGGAACATACTGGGGTTGTTGGATTTTACCGCCCGAACTTCGTTGTTCCAATACAAATTTGCTGATAGCCTATAGTTGGCATTTATCAGCTGTTGGAGATTTTTTAATCTGGACTTCAGTCATATTATCTCCTGGTCGTGCCTATCAATAAATCGTCTGTACCGTAGTTTTAGTTGCGACAGAAGTCTACTTTTTTTTTCTGTGGAGTGCGTTTATTGTGGCGTTTCGGTACATGTTCATGTTGTCCGTAGGTGTGGTTTTTAGTATTGTTTTGTCCATAGTTAGTTTTATGGTTTCGTCCATTTTTTGGATGTATTTGTCGATATCATCGCTCGATATGTTTCTGTTGGTAGGAGGGTTAATATCTTTTAAGCGAATTTCTCTTGTTAAGGTTTTCGTGAAACGCGTCCGTCATTCACCGAGTTCCACAACTTCGCTTGGTGTTTTTATCACGACTGATAATGCACAATGATCGCTGTCATATTCAATTATGCGTAGACAGTTTATATTTTGTCTGTTAGTATGTGTATGTTTAAGTCGTGTGTCAATAAGCATAATTTCGAGGAACGAGCCCCCTCTGGGGAAAGAAGGATATTCTGTAGCTAGCAGGTCAGCCTTATATTCACTGTGATGTTGATCTAGCCAACCAGCTAGTTGATTTCCTCTCGTGTTGGATATGCTATTTCCCCAATTTGGGTGTTTAGCATTCAAATCGCCACCTACGATGTAATAGTTCCCTTCCGAGTAAAGTTGTAAGCATTGGAAAAGAGTCTCTAGCTCCACTATAAATAGATTTTGTTGATGTGCTTCTGGTGCGTAGGCAGATATCACATACATCCCCCTGCCTTGTCGGAGGGATATGCGGATAATGTACGCTTCAAGCACCTGAAATCGGCGCATCTCACCACTATATATTACCTTATGTTGAAGTTCTTTTTTAACAAAGATTGCCACCCCTTCTCCTTCTGTGGAGTTGGGTCGGTCTCTTCGTATAATGTCGTAGTTTGTGTGACATAGTTTATACCTCTGATTCAGCTTAGTTTCGCTAGCCAGAAGCACGTCAGGACTTTCGTCTTGCAACAGTTTAAAGAGAGCGGCTCTTCTCTCGATTCTGATAAGTGAATTTACATTCACGACTAAAGCCTTAATTGTGCTTTCTGTTGGGGGGTTTATATTGACGGCTGTCTAGACAACTGCGAATAGACCCAGTCTAGTCTAGTGTCCTGGTCCTTTATTTGTTTTTGCATTTGTGTCATCTGCGTCTGAATAGCGAGCAAGGTTATGAGCACATCTGCTAGTGTTGCTGTTTCTGGAGGCCCAGTGTGTTGCGGCGGTACCCGTGTGGTGGGTTGTGGAGTGTTTCTCCTACCAGCTGTTACTTGAGCATACGAGAACTGGGGTGTTACATTTAGTGCTGGTCGGGCTTGAACTATTGGGCCTTCTAATTTTCGTTGCTGTTAAAACTTTTTTTCCTGTAGTTCGCGGAATTTAGGACAGCCTCGATAATTAGCGGGGTGTCCCTCACTCTTACAAACTGCACACTTTAGAAGAGATCTGTCGTCTACCCTTTCTTTACCTAACGTACATTGTTCTGCGCTGTGGTCCTGTCCGCATCTAACGCATCGATACTGCATTTCTGCTGTTTGCTGCTGAGTGCCCGAACCTTTGGCAGCGAAGACATTGGATTATATCTCTGCCCTTTTTTAATTTCTCCCATGTGACAATTTGATGGTTTAGGATGGTGATTTTCCTAAGTCCACCAATTTTGCTCCCAGGGCCCAGCTGCACCAGGAAGAATGGTAATTTACGATTCTCCCGTCTAGCCCTAGCTGTATTAAAAGGTTTTACCGCGATAAACTGAATATCATTACAGTTAAGCTCTCGTAGAGTTTGTAATAGAACTTCTGGTTCTGTTACAGGGTCGATGCCTTTTAGTAGAACCGTTATATTCTTTACTTCTTTCGGGGTGTAGGTGTAAAATTCCGCGGTGGCCCTTTTTAGCATATTTTTCATTTTTTCGAAATCCTCAACCGAATTTGTCTGTATGGCAAACCTGTTCCCTGTCAGTCTATTAATTGAAAAATCCTCCCCAATAGAAAGCTTACATAGACTTACCAGTTCGTTACAGTCCATATCTGTAATGGTGATGGGTGGCATCTTCGGTTTCCTTTTTGCTGCCTATTGCTCTTGTTGTGGTTATTGTTTTGTAATCTCTTGCGGTGGATATCCTTTTTGTTGTGTAGGCTTCTGTTGTGCACATTATTGCTGATTTTTCTGCTGCTGTTGTTTTACCATTAGCTGCTCCTTTTCTGCCAATTCCTTTTTTCTGTGACGCTTCTCTGCTAATTGCGCCCTTGCTAGGGCTAGCCTCGTTTCAAGATCGCTGATTTCCTCCTCCTCGTCCTCAGTGTCTGTGGTCGCTAAACATTCAAACATGTTATTGGTTACATGGCCGACATTATATGGAACCGGGGGCAAGGTATTGTCCTCTTCCATTTTTTGCGCCTTTTCGAGCAAGTCTGTTATTGCCTCGTTTGGCTTGTTGACTTTTGTTGTCGCTCGTGTTAGTGGGGAGCTCGCCGGGCGTTTTATTAACGCGGACTTTGATTTCAATTTCTTAATATTTTGTTTTTTGTCTGCCAGTCTGCATGCTGAGGGTCAGTACACGGAGCTTGTTGCATCCAAGATAGCTGGCCAGTCTTTGTTGTAAACCAGTTATTAGGTTGGCTTCACTTTGTAATTTCACTATATATTTTAGTTCCTTTTGTTTCTTTTTTATTTATATTTATTGTTTTTGTTTTGTTTTTGTTTTACTTTAATTTTTTGTTTCGCTAAACACGTACTCACATACACTCTCACAGTTGATTAGTATTAAACGGTGTTTGTTTTGACTGTCAAAATACGCGGCTTCGTTCTCTTTTATTTGTTTATATTTATGTATAATAACTTTGTCTTGACTGTTCTTGTCACTAGAATTGATTTATTTATAAATAGTCTTATTATTTCAAATTTCACTCGCGACTCATAAAAGTAACTTTTACATTTATCTCGATCGCCGAATTGAAAACACGTCCGCACTCGGTCAGTGTGTATCGTTGTGTGATGTCAACTTCTCCTATCCCAACAAGAATGGACTTATCGTAGCAATCACCCAATGACAGTATAACTAGGCTCAACAGTGAGGAAATTCGTTGATAATAGACTTACCTTCAAAATTGTGATATGGTATAGATTGATCAACGTAATGTTAGGGTACAGAAATAGGAGGTATGTACATTTTGTCATTTGCATTCGTAGTCTGCAGTGATGGGAAACAAATGAAAACTGCTAGTCTAAGTATAAATATAAACTCACGATGCCTACCACTGGAGTGGAAAACGAAACGCCATACAATCAAGATGCAACATCTATTGTACATTGTAATATTTGCGCAAGTACCAACTAATTCCTACGAACTTCAAAGTTATCGGTTTCCTTCAGCCAAGCTACGAAAGATGGTCAAGGATTTCTCCTAACCATTTCAAGAAGCTTATGGGTTAATGGGGTGGTATTTCACCGAGCGGCTGGGCTACCTACCATTCAGTACTTGTGCCGAATTGCACAATAGCAAGGGTCGTCAGTTTTATCTATGTTTGCACAATCAAACGCAAGACACAATCTCTCTACCAACTCAACCATTGAGGCGGCAATGGCTTACTTGTCAAACTTAAGAAAACCGCTGCAATTGAAAGGGATATGGTGCGGTTCTTTAAAGCCTTCCTTAGGAACCATCCATTTCTTTAGAACAACCTACCTTTCCCCCACTCCATAAACCACTATACCTACCTGCATTCGAGCAGTGTAAGCTTTCTTTCAAATAACTTTCACCTGAAAGTGAAACCTCATCAAGGCATGCATCACATTGAATTATTATATGAACCGTACCATATCTCCATCGTCTCGGCTTGTCAGCAATTACAATAGATAAATACTCGCTGGCCAGCGTAATTGTTGACACAGTTGTAGCCGATGGGTTTTGCTACGGTTCATAACAATTTATTGCCCCAGTCCCGAGGTTCGCAACACTTGCGACCAATGTCCTTTATCGGTTATCTACCGATCGTGGGATTTGGGCACTAATATGATTGACGTTAGACATTCATACCCATTATCATACCTAACGATGCTCCGACCTGTTAAAGAAAGAAACACACAGTAGCTTAGTAGTAGTTTATCCTATTAACCGACCGCTGGTCCATGGCCAACCTGGGCGAGATGTGCGCTTGCACATCTGCAAGGCTAATTCCTCGCCATTATACTCATGTACCGGCACCGCCAAGTAAACAAGACCCAAATTTTCGGCCGACCAATCGTAACCAGAATGGATAGCCTACAACGGCATTATCATGAACGCCTGAGTAAACACGATGTGCTTATCATCGTGACCCTTGAAATGGCGTTTTTGTGTATCTTAAAGCAAAAACCTATTCCTTCTCAGGCGCAGGTCATCAAAGATTTATGGCCCTCGAAATACCGTTTCTGTATATTTAAGACACAGAAACCTATTTCTCCCCTCGGCGACCTTCGCTATGGCGTATCTCTATAATACCTACAATTCATTACACCAGCCCATGTTTCATCATCATTAGCACTACAACCGCCCATGTTTATTCAGGTGCATTTTCGTCGTTGCCGATATGCAGGCTGAAGGGCATCGTACTTGTCCTATACGAACATGTATAGAATCCTCCCCTATCGATGCAATTCGCGGCCATTGAATCTGATGGATGTGAGTTGCATCGATGAGTCAGATTTTAGCTACCGAATTGCGCACATGTGTCGGGGTCATTGCGTGTCAAAGCAGAGTTGAGAGAATTTCGTCGCTTAGTTAACGTCAATTCAAACATCCACATAATTTATTTCGCATCGTTTCATTTTTTTTTTTATAACTATTGCTCGTCATCGAACTGTACATAAAATAGGATATTGTGCAAATGAATAATTAAAACTTATCGTAAGCAAACAAATAATAGTACACAAAAGGAAAATAATATACAACCTACATCCAAGATTAAGTGTTTTATTTGGTTTTTTTTTTTTTTTTTGTGTTCCTTTTTTACCTTTTCGTGCTAAATAGAATAATGGTTTAATTATTTTATTTTGTCCTTGCAGCAACGAATTTAACATAAAATCTACTTTAAATAATTTAACTGTTACTGTGAGATATATTCGCTAACCTAATCAGGCATCCGTAGATAAGTGAACCGACAAAACAATTATACATATAAACATACGAATTTAAAAGGAAAAATATACATAAGCTCCCAAGACATCGAAGAAAAATTCAGTAGCCGTACCAGTTTTTGTAGGAAAAAAATACCAAACAGTTGTTAAGTATTCCGTGGATGTGTTACTGAACCCACATCCGTGCAGGCGTACGAGTTACCCATCACCACAGATACAATTCGCGAAAAAAGGAAAGAAATTTTAGCCAAAAATGATATTTTTTCTAGACCGGTCCTTCAGCTCAGCCTCGAAAGGTGGTTAAGGATTTTCTGTAGCCATTTTACGGATCCTAAAGCAAAATGGGATTCACCGCGCGGGTGCGCCGGAACTTCAACTCCCACTCAGATTACGTTTATAATTGCTGAGTTCCGAAGGAAAGTACCCAGGTTGAGCGGCACACACAACGATAACATTGGGCCCATGAACATAAAGAGTTTTAATTACCATCTCATCTATTGGTTCTGGGAACTAGGATTCAGGTTTGGTATCAGTACCATTCGAGACAATGAGCGAATAATTTTGACTCATGTAGTAAATTTTCTCAAGAAATGTATTTATGCCATGCGAAGATCACATTCATTTCCACTTATACGTGGCGGTGTTCCTAAGAGTCTGAATACGTAAGGTACGATTACAGTCTCCAAAAATTGAGAAGACTCAGGGTATAAGGTTGAACGTACAGGTGCCCGATGAGATACTATAGTGTTTGCTACAACAATGAAGAATGTATGATTCGAACTGACGCCATGACGGTTAGAATCACTAAAAATTGAATCAATGCTCAACACATCAGACCACTACCGCGTGTACGAATTCTTTTTTTTTTTTTTTTTTTTTTTTTTTTTTTTTTTTTTTTTTTTTTTTTTTTTTTTTTTTATTAGACTTCTCTCGGGAGAGGCGAACCTATAGCGTCGAGTGGGCGCCCCGAGATGCCATCAAATAACTGTCGCAGTTCTTTTTGAACAATTGCAGGTTGTAACGCTCCGGGAACACTCGCGTGGGAAGGGAGTTCCACAGCTTCCCCGCTCTGTAACGGAACGAGTTCTGATACAGGGATGTTCGCGCTGTCGGGAGATGACCCACAAACGGGTGCGATCCGTCGGATTGTCTTATGGAGCGCATATAGACCGAATTGCGTGGAACAATGCCAAGAATGTTCGAAGAACAGCACCCGTGATAATATCTGTAAAACAGACAGAGGTCGGCTACGCGCCTTCGATGTGATAGCGACTGTAGTCCCGACGTCAGCGCCGAGTCCCCGATTAGGCGGATCGCTCGTCTTTGTACCCTCTCAAGTAGGTCGAGGGTATGTTTAGGAGCCGAGCTCCAAACATAACAGCAATATTCGAGCGCGGGTCTAATTTGAGATTTATATAGGAGAAGAAGTTGAGCCGGAGTAAAGTATTTCTTGGCTCTAAAAAGATAACTCAGTTTTCTTGACACTGATCTGGCGATACCCGATACGTGTTTATACCATGATACATTCCCACAGACCGTGACGCCGAGCAATCTCAAACTTTCTCCAGCCTCGAGGGCCCGGCCACTCATCATCAGCTGTGGAACCGATGATCCGGTTTTCTTTAAGAATGTTGTATACTGGGTCTTCGTTGCGTTGAAGTCGACAAGATTGGCCTTTCCCCACTGCAGGACTTTATCTAGATCCTGGTTCAGAGAGTCAATCTGTCTACATCTCAGCTGGTGCGACATTGATGCACCAATCGCCCGATCACTCGAAAAGGAGGAAACAAGCGTACTATCATCCGCAAAACTGAACACTTTGTTATCCGTTGTCTCCAACAAATGATTTATGTGAAGCAAGAACAAGGTTGGAGCCAAAATAGAACCCTGGGGCACCCCCGAATTAACAGGATACAGATCCGAACACTCGCCGTCCACAACAACCCGGATCGATCGATTCTCGAGGAAGCTCCTCGTCCAGTCGCAAAGCTGTTGGGAAAGTCCATATGAACGAAGTTTGCTCAGCAATGCTCCGTGCCAGACGCGGTCAAAAGCCTTGGAGATATCTAATCCCTTGACTCACCATGCCGTTCAATCGCAGATGTCCATATATCGGTTATAAGTGTCAAAAGGTCTCCCGTGGACCGCCTGCCACGGAATCCGTATTGACGATCATTCAGAAGACCGTTGCATTCCAAATACTTAACCAACTCTGTATTGATGACTTTTTCCATTACCTTAGATAAAATAGGCAGTAATGCTATCGGACGGTAATTTTGTGGGAGACACTTTTTTCCCGTCTTTGGGATTGGCTGAACTCGATCGATTTACCAGCAGGCAGGAAAGGTCCTCCGTGCATAAGATAAGCGGAAGAGTCTGCCAAGAACCGGCGATAGTTCTGGAGCACAGTTCTTAAGGACTATTGCTGGTATTCCGTCCGGGCCGGTTGCCTTCCTACAATCCAGTTCACGTAGAATGCGTTGAATAGTGCGCGGACGAAATCGCACATCCCGCATGGAAGACCATACCGGCGAGATCACAGGTGGCTGCAAAAGCCGGGATCGAGGTTTGAATTCGCGGAAAATAAATTCGCGAACACATTAGCTTTATCCTTTGGATTCGTGACTAACGTCCCGCTGTCTGTCACCAACGGAGGGAAAGGGGGGGAAGCAAAGTTACCGCTGACAGCTTTTGCCATTGACCAGAAGGAGCGCGAAGCAATTGGGCACCGGAGGAGCCTGGTTGCACGCGTTTCTGATTCTAACAAAATTCGTTCTGTTAACATCAGTGGGATTGGAGCGCCATTGCTTAAAAGCTCTATTTTTTGCCGCTGTAATCAGCTCGCATTTTTTGTCAAACCAAGGTTTATCAGACGAACTTCGTTTGATGGAATGTGGAATATACATCTCCATCCCCAGAAGAATAATCTCTGACACCGTCTCCGCGCAAGCGTTAACATCGGAGTTTCCGAAGCACATCTCGGACCATGGAAAGGATGCGAAGAAATCTCGCATATCATCCCAGTTAGCAGCTCCATACTTCCATACATGGCGAAGCTGCCTAGGCCGGTTATTCGCTTGGTATACAAGTGCTTGCGCGACAGATACCAAGCAGTGATCTGAGTTTCCCAGTGGCGCAGAAACCTCTACGGTATAAATACTCGGTTCGGATGTCAAAAACAGATCCAGGGTGTTCGCATAATCGCCTCGGGCATCCGGTATTCGCGTTGGCTCCCCCACGAGTTGAGTCAAGTTGTGGCTTACAGCAAACATTTCCGCCAGCCTCCCAGCCTCATCGGTTCTGTTAGAATGTAACAGCCAGTCGGAATTGTGCACATTAAAATCGCCAAGGACAATAATGTCAGAAGCTGGGTGGTTGATCTGTATCCAGTCGACGGTATATGAAAGATGTTCGAAAAATGTCGCCGGTCGATCGTCATTCGGGGAGCGGTAAAGACAACAAAGAAATTTAACGGAATTCCTCAGCACGACCCTCAACCATATGATGTCCATATTATTTGCTTCCAACGCCTCCATCGTCTGACAACCCAGATCGGACCGTGCGAAGACGCAGACTCCGCCCTTAAAACGGAATCTCGAATGTAAGTCGTATCCTGAGCAACGAAGATATGTCGAATCAGTTGACGAATCGACCTGGGTCTCAGTTAGGGCAAGGATATCAGGTTTCGTTGTTTGCAAATATTGGTGGACGGCGTTTACATTAGTGTTGGTGAATCCGACGCCCCTGATGTTACAAAATGCCGTCACCAGTCGAGCGTGGGCCGGGCCTCGAGAGCTAGCCCGATTATGCGATGACGAACCTCTCAAAGTTCCATTATTTATCATGATATCTGCAACAACAGTCTGAGAAAGGTGAGTGCAAGGCCAATAACCAGGCCGGTAAAAACAAATTATTATGGAAAATTTAACAAGCCTCGGATATGGACCGGATACACAACGACGACCACGGAAACGAAAATGGCTAAACGATTTAAGCATTTTCCCATGGAACGTCAACTCACGTACAGAGCTCGAGCTGCACAACAGATAGCCGATGCCCTGTCCGAATATAAAGCTGACATAACAACATTGCGGGGAAATAAGATGGACGGGGAGTGGTGTTATTCAAAAAAACAAAAAAAAAACGAGTATGACATTTATTATAGTTGTCATTCAAAACACTATGTGCTAGGAGTAGGCTTCCTAGTCAGCCAAAAATCGAAGCCTGTCATTATCGGCTTTACTGCAATAAAAGAAAGACTATGCACTCTTCGCGTGCGAGGCAAGTTTAAGAACATAAGACTCATAAACGTTCACGGAACTACAGAGTCCACTGACGGCGAAAAGGAAGAACGTCGAACGGGCCTCCAATGCCTGCCCAAAATACGATGTGGAAATCGTTCTTGGTGACTTCAATGCGAAATTAGGTCGGGATCTGGTTTTCAGGCACTACGCAGGTTCTCATAGTTTGCATGAGAACACTAAAGACAATGGACTACGAGTCATCGAACTGGCAGCATCATAAAACTTGGTCGTTGCGAGTATCCGGTTTTGGCGTAAAGATATCCACAAAGCCACATGGGTATTGTGGGGAGGAAGTATGTACCTGCATGGGTACTCCGTTCACTTCCTCCGCCAACATCTGATTATTGTCGTCCATTTCGTCGCCGTAAACTAAACTGTTGTCGAGAAAACGGAAGCACACATAAACACTCAGGAAACAAATAAAATGTAACGCGGTTTGGTTGTCTGTCTAAAAGTTCTATTATTTAATTTAACTGTTGTAACTGGTTCACAATTATTTAACTTAAAACTGCTTTATACTGGGGGACACAGGAAAAATTATTTTTTTATTTTCGATGCACTCGACTCTTCTCCGACTTATGTTTCACACCGTACCGGCGCCGGCACGGTGGATGGCGGAGCAACCGTCTCGATCGCTGGATGAAATTCGACTCCACGATAGTTTTCGTTTTGAGGTGAGTCTGCACAAGCAGAAAAAAATGTTTCTCTGTGGTGGAAACAAGGAAGACAGACTTGGCAATGACTGTGTATGGGTGAGTGAAGATCACATTGGTTTATTTTTCATACACAAGGCCATAGGAATAAACCCGAAACTCAAGGACAGGGCATAATGGGCATCCAAGAGATGTGTGTTTGTTGAAACAACGAATCGCGTCTCGTCGGATGCTAATGGCTTTGTATTTGTTTATGCATCTCGTTCGTAAGGGACAAGATTCGGCGAATCAAAGGACAAGGGAAATATAACCGAATGCATAGTTCGGTAATGAGGGTCGGCTAGATAAATAGCAGCCGCTCATTAAATAGTAAAAGTGATTCGGATACCTAAACGATATGAATTGTCTATGGTATGCATTGCAGCTGTTACGATAGCCGCAATGCCGATGCACATGGTGCTAATAGGTTTAAGACGCGAGATGCGTATTTGCTTTGGCTTGCACATTGTGCGAGTCAGGGAATTTTATTGGTTGAAGAAAAAAGACGCCAGCCAATGTATACATAAAGAAATGTATTGTACAGATGAATTAAACTGGGAATAGGCGACGCAATGATAATTATTCCTGGCTGGAATGGTTACATGATATGTGAACCGGGGTTTTTCTTTTCAGGATGGTTTATGATAAGGAAGGTAAGAACTCTTACAGGGGATTTGTAAGCGAAGGAATGCTTGAAAAGGTAAGAATTCTTTTGCAGGTACTTTTGGGTTATAATAATTGGATCTATTTGATGCGTGAAGCATTAAAGATGCTAATGCGAATTGCATTAGCGAAAGCTGGTACAGACTGGGTTGTGGTTATGGGGTTTTTTTTTTTAGGAAGGCGAGCTGTGGGATCTGTCGCAACCGTCTCAGTATCACCCGATGGAGCTGTGGGGGTTTAAGTTATTGTGCCTACAGGGGCACTGGTTCACCATTACCCACCGACGGGTCCTTCACCAAACTGTCACTCAAAATCCGAGCACCAAGATGAAAATAAATGAAAGGCACTAGGATATTGTTAGTTGTATTTTTATTTGTCTTCCTTTGTACATTGTTGGTTATTTTAGTTGATTACTTGGCAATACTATTGTTAGGTGCTACCGGTTTTTAATATTGAGGCTCCTGCCTGATTTAGAATATATTCTGTTTATTGCAAAATTTGGGATGTATGCTATTGCGGATTTTGCGTGGGGAATTGGGTTGAGGTGACGCGCTGTTACCGGTCAGGGTTGGTTGGAATTGTGGATTGGTTCTCCATGTGGTGTAGAGAGCCCCCACAGAGCCACTAGCAACCAAATTGGCCACGTGTTGATAGATCGCCGCCAAACCTCGAGCCTGTTGACGGTAGGAACCCACCGGGGTACCAACGTCGACTCGGATCACTATCTTGTTGGTACAGTTTTCCGAGCGCGGGTTGCCTTACGGAGACGTATTGCATCCACGGATCAGGTTCGAATCAACACGGTTGCCTTACGCAGTGAGAATACTAGTAAGACTTTTGGTCATGCGCTAAGACTCGCGCTCGAAGAGCTCGGCGGGGGGAGAGTAATGCCGGCCGTAGAAGATAAATGGGCACGCCTTAAGAATACTGCCATTAGTACTGCCAACCCCATCTTAGGCAGTAGTCGAAGATATCGGAGCAACTGGTTTGATGATAAGTGCAAACTAGCGACTGAACGTAATAATGCTGCATACCGGGCGATGCAGGGGTCTCATAGGACGCGGGTACGCGAGGAGAAATACAAAGAGCTTAGAAGATCTGAAAAAAGACTTCACAGACAAAAGAAAAGTGCCTGAGAGAAAAACCATGTCTGTGAGATAGAGAAAAGTAGAGAGCGAGGTCCGCACCAGGCGTGGAAGTTCTACCAAATAATCCGCAGTATGACGCGTTACACATCACACTGCACTTACTGCAAGGATAAAGATGGTAATCTGATCACCGACCCTGAAGGCATTCTGGAGTGATGGGAAGTGAAATTCAATGAATTGCTAAATGGCCAGTTCACAGAAGAATTGGAGGCTACACCAATGCAAGATCAAGACCAAATGCTGCTGTCACCAAGCATTGAGGAGACATTAAAAGCCATAAGACAGCTCAAATCAAATAAAGCCAACGGAGCTGATGGCATACCAGCTGAGCTGATCAAACAAGGAGGGACAGCGTTACATCACACAATTCATGAGATCGTGGTGCACGTATGAGAGCAAGAGGAGATGCCGGAACATTGGCGTCGTGGTATAATTTGCACAATACCTAAGAAGGGAGATATCACAGTGTGCATCAACTATAGGGGTATAACGTTGCTGAGTACCGCCTATAAGTTACTCTCCACTATCCTACAAGATCGGATAGCCCCATACGCTAAAGCCATGATTGGTCAATATCAGTGTTGCTTCATCCCAGGTAAATAAACGATTGATCAGATATTCACCCTTGGGCTGTCGATGGAAAAATGTCAGGAATTTAAGATTCCATTATATCATCTATTCATAGACTTTAAGGCCGCCTACGACAGAATAGCCAGGATAAAACTATATTATGCCATGGGAGAGTTCAGCATTCCAATCAAATTGATACGACTTTGCAGGTTGACCATGACCAACGTAACTAGTCAAGTAAAAATAGTGGGATTGGTGCACAAACCCATCAACATCTTTAATGGACTCCGACAAGGGGACGGTCTGGCCTGCCTCCTCTTCAACCTAGCATTGGAGAAAGCAATCCGTGAATCTGGCATCACAATTAGAGGGACTATTGTCACCAAGTCCTGCCAGATACTTGCCTACGCAGATGACATCGACATCATCGGTAGAACCGAATCGGATGTACAGGACTCCTTCACCCAGATCGAAGAGGCGGCAAAAAACTGGAACTGGACATTAATGAGGGGAAAACTAAGTACATGGTGGCAACTTCTGCGAAGAGAATACCTAACGTTGGTCAAACTATCAGGGTAGTGGAGCACGAATTTGAAGTAGTGCAATCCTTGAACTAGCTTGGGTCAATAGTATCAACCGATAACAATATGAAAGAAGTTGTACGCGAACGGCTGATCAAATCCAACAAAGCCTACTATGGTCAATCAATGTGTGTTCAACAAGCGTTGAACCCAACTCAAAATGTGCGGCCTTGGATTTCCGCAGACCGAGGACTGTTGTTGGGGAATATCGCGCACTTTTCTCAATGTGGTCGCGAGGAATGTCGGCTGAAACAATGTGGTCTCCTGGGGTGCGCTGATGTTGGTGGTTGTGCTAAAACAAGCGCAACTGACTGCTGTGAAAAGAGGAAAGAATACCTATATTGAATGACTGCCGCAATCCCAAGAAATAATCCTTTTCAATAATTCCACAATGAAACAGGTTATTATTTTAATTGAATTCTTTGATATATAACGATTCGACCAGAAATTGCGAACTGTGTCGCCTGACTTGCAAAAGAATAGAGAATTTGTTTATTGATTTTTCTTGATAACCAGAATAGTAATTGATTCTGTCAGCTAGTTGCTGACATTTGTTATTCCGTTGCCACGGGTAACATTCAGTTGTGAATTCGCTGGTTGTGTCCAGTGCGAATCTACAACAATCAAGGCTCTTTAAATCCCGAAATTTATCCGGAACATCCAAGCTACTACTGTACAAGACCATGGTCTTACCAGTACTCATGTATGGAACTGAGACTTGGGTGCTGAATAAAAGGCACTATGAACTCTTAGCCGTGTTCGAGAGGAAGGTCTTAAGGAGAATTTTCGGCCCCGTGGTGAGGGGGACGATTCCGGAGACCCTACAACCATGAGTTGTACAAAATCTACCTTGAAGCTAATGTTGTAAGAAAAATCAAGCTCGGTAGGCTCCGGTGGGCGAGACACCTAGCTCGAATGAGCGAAGGGGAGCCTGCCCGGAAAGTCCTTTGTGGCAGGAAGTATGGGAGGAGACAGCGCGGCAGACCTTGTCTGCGATGGAGGGATAGCATGGACCCGGGCGCCCGGAGCCTGGGAGTGCGAAACTGGAGACATCGGCTCGATATCGGGACCGGTCGAGAGATTTGTTAAATAAGGCCAAGACCGAATCCCGGTTGTAGTGCCTGTGGTATAAGATGGGTGATTATACGATTACTGAATGATGAATGATTATTTGTGGTAAGAATTTTCTATGTCTGGTGCCTTAATTTGGAAATTGTATTCACTTGTGACGTCTTGCAGCTAATGGCAATTTAGAACATATAATGTAGATTCCCAGGTAGTATCTTACGTGGTGTTGTTGTTGAGATCCCAAACCAATCGCAATATAAGATTTGCCGTGCTGTTTTCTTCGGGTTTCCCGGGACAGACACCACCTCTCGATTGTATGAATTGAAATATAAATGTTACAGTGATCTTTCGCAAATTGTCGTAGTGTACTTCGGCAATAGTAATATTTGATTTGTTTTATGTTTAGTGTTTAACTATTGACTTCGCTCCATTAGTCCGCTCACCGAAGCTCCAGTTCGGAACAGAAAAAGTAAATAACTCTTCACTCGGGTTCATCTTGAAGTTCTCCTTTTATTTACAGCATACATGGGTTCTGTGTCTCTTGATATATAATAGTTACGGTTATAACATTGATACGAAATTACAGCCACGAAAGAAAAGAAACTAAAACGGACGTGATCAGTATGGTCACGTTATCACAACAAAATTTACAATCATTCTTTAGACGAAAAACCGAACTCTTCCGCCTCGTTCTAAACTTAGTAGTACTATTTTTCTTTTTCTTCCTTTTCTTTTTTAACCGGGGCCGACTCGCCCGCCATTTTCTTCAACTCGCACGTCTATCCACACAGGCCACTATGTTGTATTCCAGAATACTACCCATTTTTAACACTGAATCTCATTACTTTTCTAACACACCTTTAAAACTTCCTCTGTTCATATCTTATTCTCACTTAATACATAACATTAATAAACTTTCACAATATTCTATATCAAACCTGTTACAGCACATTTCATAGCATGCCCCTTTTTTCATTCAAAACATAGCACTTTGATTTTCGTTCAAAGTTTATTCAATTTAAAAGTCAAAGAGACTAAAGGAATACTTTGAGAAAATTTGTTTTGTTCACATTATAATTTCCAACCAATTAGAACAATAAGTAGCATAAGAAGAGAGAAATTTTAATAGTAAAATCAGTTTGAGTTATCAGTTTGAGATTTGAGGTTGAGAATTAGTAACATAAGTTGAGTTTGAGTTTGAGAAGTAAAGTTGAGAGTTCGAGATACAGTTGAGAAGAAGTTATTAGAGATCAAAAAAGATAAGAATACAGATAAGAATAGACAGACGAGAGATAAGAATATAGAGACGAGAAATGAAGAAGTTATTAAGAATAGAATAAACAGAAAGAAGAAATAAAGAAATATAAAAAGAAGAAGAAAAACAAATTATTTATTCGAGAAAGAAGACGGACAGAAGACGTCTTACCATCCTCTATTTAATAAAAGGTCCACGCTCTTCCCTCTAACGAGGAAGCACGGCGCCGGACGCATAACAACTACCTCACAACGAGAAAAACGTCACACCTGTTCCTTCGGAATTCGCAATTTGACGAAAACAAGATCGCGCATTCGCAATATTGTTTTTTTTTGTTTTTGTTTTATATCCATATTTATTTAACAAATTAATTACATATTTTACTTAAGACCAAATGTTAATTTCTATTTTACAAATATTACTCTTACATTAACTTACTGGCTCTTCGCAAGCACTCTAAATTATACATTATTATTTTTCTTATGCCTTTCGGGGTACAATAACTGTTTTTATGACATGTCACAATAATTGATACGTTTTCTTTTTTAAATGTATTCTATTTTTTTTCTACACCATGTACTATTTAATTTTTTTTTTTTAATTACATATGTAGGGAGTTGACACGCAAAAAATAAAAAATAAAATAATGAAACAAAACGGACAAACATAAACAAGGAATACAAATAAAAATAAAAAAATAAAAAATAAAAATCAAATTAAAAACGAAAATAAAATAAAAATTAAAAATAATTGGGAATTGCGGATAGGGGGAAGGAAAGCGGTGCGCCTAAGAGGCATACTATGTTTGGGGACGTGTAGTCCTTTCTTCATCACTGATCCACCACCAGTTGGGATGGGATCGATCTTTTATTGATTTATCTCTTTCACCGATCACCATACTAAAACGCAGGCGCTCTGGAAAATTAGAGATATCGTTATCGTGGAGAATTCGTTTATCCCTGGCACCACGGAAAACGTGGTAAATAATAGGGACTCCGCGTTTGTCTTGGATAAGTCCTTTTTTATCCAAGAAAGGGAACGCTTCGGGGGGAATGAACCCATTCCGGAGAGTACTCTTCATATACATATCATTGGGATAGAATGCTCCCTCTATAAGATCATTTTCACTGCACATTGCCCTTGTTGTGTGACCACGAATTATCTTAATAATGAAGTTGTCTATTCTGTTTAGTCCTGATTTGTCATACAGGACTTTATTGGGATAGTATTTCCTATACTGCGACTCTGGGGTTCTGTACATTCCGAGGCAGGAACGCAAACACTGTCTCTCGAACGCCCAAAACTTCTCCATGTAAAATGGGAATACGTTGTACCATACCGGGCAGCCATACACCAATACTGGTCGGATGAATTCTGAGTATGAAATTATTTTCACCTGGGGTCCAGCAGACTACTACGGAAGAGACTTCGTGTCATTCCATATGCGTTTTTCGTTGCTGTAAGAGCAGCTGCTGTAATCTTATCAAAGTAAAGATACTGATCAAGCCAGATTCCAAGGTATCTGACTACAGTTTTTACTTGTAGGGGAAGATTATTACTTCCTGCAATGGAAAATGTTTTCCAACTCCGTTTTGTATCCCTTGATGCACTGGACAGTGGCGTTCTGAAAAGGATAGTCTCTGTTTTCTGGAAATTTATTTTAATTTCCAGTCGTCGCAGAAACGTTTGATTTTGTTGAAATCATCTTGCAGAAGTCTGTTGATGACATCAATCTTTTCTTCAGATCTATACACCACAATGTCATCGGCATACGCAATTCCATGGTTGAGAGAACGCAGTAGCCGACTAGTGTAAATGTTAAATAAAATGGGAGAATTCACTGCTCCCTGTTGTAGACCGTTTTTGATGTGGAAAGTCTTGTTAGAGATTATATCTTCACATTTCACTACAAATTGTTTACCCATTATCATATCGTAGATAATGTATAATAAATATTCGGGCATACCTAGATTTGATAACCTATATACCAGCCCTTCAAGCCATACGGTGTCGAAAGCCTTTTCAAAGTCAACCAAACGGGCCCCTGTGCATTGTCGCTTCGCCCTGTTCAATTGTATGTCGGAAATAAGTTTTGTCGCAGCATAAATTGTGTCATGTTGCGAACGGAAACCAAACTGATTGTTCGGAATATTACCATTTTCCCCACACCAGTTAGTCAATGCTTTATTTATAATTTTCTCGAATATCTTGCTGATGTTCGGAAGCAAACTAATCGATCGAAGATTGGCTGGATTGCTCCTGTCTTTGCCCTTTTTGGGGATGGGATGGACTACTGCAGATTTCCATTGGGTTGGATAATATGCATTATTTAGAGCGTTGTTGAACAAAATAGTGTAAACCTTCACTACTTCAAGAGGTAAATGCTTTAGAACAATGTTTGGAATACTATCTATTCCAGAAGATTTTTTGTTCTTAATCGATCTAAGAACGTCCGTCAGTTCATCTTTGTTTACAAATATGCTAGTGTTTAGATCTCTAAGCGGGGAATCCGCTCTATTATTTTCACTAAAGATAGTGAAACTTCGACTTAAGAGACGCCAATTGTTAAGTTCATTTCGTAGCGCACTATGTTTTTGGAGAGCCCTATTTTCCAGGTCAAGGTTAGAATGAGCCGATTCGTTCAATCTATACACTGCTTCGAAACAAGCGCCAATTGAGTTCGCCTTTTTTTGCGGATCCTCGACTATTATGAACTCTTCGTTAGAGTTGATGTGTTCCAGTGTAAGTCCTGCGTTCAGCAGCGTTTGACAATTCTCGGGAGTGCGCGGAACTCGCAGTCATGGGATGTCATTATAATCTTTCCTTCGAAAGACTTTATTTATTTGTGGGAACATATTCGGTCCACTAGCTTTAATGGCTTGAATTCTCTTGTTCCAGTCTTCATTGATTACTGATCTATACTTGTCACGGATCAGTTTTTGAAGATTTTTAATTAATGACTTAATTGTTTTTATTTCCTGGCTATTTGGATCTTTGAATTGTCTGTAGAGTAGTTTTAACTTAGAGAGCAGAATACTCTTTTGCCTATACAGCTCGTCGATAGTTGCGTTTCTGTACCGGTTTGTATGGCTCTCGGAGTGAGACACTTTTGGGATAGAACAATTCATTGTATTAGTAACAATGTTGTTCATCATCGAAAGATAATGATCAATTTCGTCATTATGAAGATTTCTGTCAGTTGGTGGATCTATGCCATTGGAGCGTAATTCTTTTTTATTATCCGATCAAAGCACGACCAGTGTGCTTTTCCGAAATTAAAAGAATGTATCTGTTTGCACTGCTCAAGTAGTGAATGTTCGTTTGGGACATGTATTACAGCACCAAGTCCATAATGATCGCTATCGTACTCGATTGTACGAAGACAATTTCGAGTAGTTAGATCCGTATCTAATAGTTGTATTCGCTCGTCCAGCAACAGTAAATCCAAGAAGGAATTTCCTCTTGGATACGACGGGGTACTTGTAGCGTACAATTCTAGTTTATGTTCGATAGCGTTTATTTGCCACCCGTCGAACAACGCATTGCCTATTGTGTTTGTGATAAGGTTACCCCAAGCACTGTGCTTGGAATTGAGATCTCTCGCCATAAAGAAATAATTATTTTCTGAGTCTAACTTGAGACTTCGAAAAAGGGTATCAAGTTCATTGATAAACTGTATACACTGTGGCGCTTCGGGAGCATAAGCAGAGATAACATATAGATGCTTTTGACTTTTCAAAGGAATATCTATAACGCAGGCTTCTAGTACCTGGAACTTGTAGACATCTCTACTGTAAACGACTTTGTGTTGTAGACCATTTTTAACTAAGACAGCGACCCCGCCCCCCTGAGTGGAATATGGACGATCTCGTCTAATTATTTTATAATTTGGGTAGCCCAAATTGTGCCTTTGATTTAGCTTAGTTTCGCTAGCCAAAAGCACATCTGGGCGTTCAGCTTCCAGCGGATTAGTGAATTAACATTCACAGCAATAACTTTTAGGGTTAATTCAGTCGCAGTGAACGTTGTGATTAGAGTGTGGGTTTGTCTGGAAACAAGGTCGAATAGTTAATGTCCGTTCGATCCACTTGTTGCGTTAGTTTTTTTTCGATCATTCCGAATTTTTTATCAAACGCAGCAAACTGTCCTTGTATGGACAGTAATATTGCTGTTATATCAGTTTGTGCCTCTGGACCAGGCGTTTTAATGATATTGCGTGATTGTTCTAAGATTGGATGGATTTTTTACTCCACCTGCCATATGAGCGTATGACACACTTGGTGCCACGAAGTTGTTGTAAGAGCGAATTTTCATCCTTTTCTCTTCTTCAACTTGCTTCTTTCTGACTTCCAACTTCGATTTTAGTTGTTGGTACTTAGGGCAACCTCTAAAGTTAGCAGGATGACCTGAGTTGTTACAGAGGACACAGGATAGTTTATTTCTATCCGGGAGCTGTTCTTTGCCCAATGGACATTCTACAATGATATGCTTATTTAGGCATTTGACCCATCTCAAATGCATATTGCAATTCGCTGCCACATGGCTGAAGCGTTGACAGCGCATACAGTGCAATACGCGGTCGGACTTCTTTATTCTCTCCCAACTTATTGTTTGGCGACTAATGTATTTAATATATCTAAGTCCGTCAATTTTACTATTGGGGCTTAGCGACACAATGGAGAAAAGCAACCTGCGGTTGCGATTTCTAAAATTTGCTGTAGAAAATGGTTTCACACCTGTAAATTTCAAGGTATCGTTTTCGAAGCTTTTTAGTTCTTCGAGCACCTCTTCGGGAGTAAAGGAAGGGTCAACTCCTTTGAGGAGCATGGAGACAATTTTCTCCGATTTAGGGGTGTTCGTGTATTACTCGCTTTTCGATTTCCCTATTGCCGATTTAATTTTGTTCTACCCTTATAAATCCTCGCATGTTAAACTTATCTTAAAATTATTTATTCGTTTTGTTTTAAAAGTTTTGCATGTCAACTCACCCAATTTTATGAGATCCTTTGTCTCCATGTAGCTAATGTATATAGGAGGTACTTTCTCCCTTTTTTTGACTGGCACCTGCTGAGATGTTTCCGGCCGAGATGTGTCCTGCTGCTGGTGTGATTCCTGCTGTTGATGTGGTTCCTGCTGTTGAATTTCCTTATCTTGTCGCGTTTTCTTTGCCTTCGTGGGTAGCTGTTGTCTTTGTTCTTGCTGTTCTTGTTCTACCATTTTCGGTTTTCGCTCGTTCTGAGACAGGTTGTTTTTTAGTTTAACAACTTCGTCCATCTGTCTATCCAGTTCTTCTTTTTTACGACTAATCTCATGGATGAGTCTGTTGAGGACCTCGATTTGATTGCTAGCGTCTGCATTTGTTTCACTGACAGCTAGTTCTTTGAATTGGTTTCCAGCTCCTGAGTACTGGTCACCATGGCTGTTGTCTTCGTCATCGCTGGTTACAATCGACGTCTCTGTATTCTTATTTTCATTTGTTTTAACGCGTTTAGTCTTTAGGTTTAGGTCCGTATTTTGTCTTTTCCGATTTACCATTTTGGCATCCATTTGTTTTCCGTCCATATTATGGACCGCGTGTTCTCACTTTTTTTATTGTTTTTTTTTTGTTTTGGATCTACGTCCGTATTATGGAAAGTATTCTTTTTTTTTTTTGTGTGAAGGACAAACAGATTGTGGCCTCACGCACACACTCACAATGTTCGCGCACTCACACGTAAACACCGTTAACGTGTTACTCACACACTTTTTGTATTAAACTTGTTTTTCGTTTTGACTGTCACAACACGTGCCTTCGTTCTCTTTTATTTTATTCTATTTATTTATATTTACTTTGCCTTGACCGTTTCTATCATTCTAATTTATTTGTTTATAAATAGTCTTTTTATAACACTTCAGCAACCTTTTCAATCAACTCGATCGCCGAACCGAAAACACGTCCGCACTCGGTCACTGTGTATCGTTGTATGTCGCAATATTGGAACACAACGAAAACAAGGTCGTGCACTCGCTTGCGATTACAATCCAAAATGTGGATCTCTCCCCTAATTTGCGCATACCTATTTTGTACCTGAATCCAGTTTTATCTAGACTTAAACTCCCCGCTCGGTGGGACGTCGGGGACGGGGGAGATTACTACGTAACATTCCGATGATGATGATGATGATCTAGAATTTTAAAATGATCACCGCCTTGGAGGATTACAGGGCGATTAACGAACAACTGCCTTTGTGTGTGACGACCCCATTTTTATCCTTACTCCTTCAATGCCGGACGCCGACTCCATTTAAAATGGTAGTCACAAGTCTGATATTTTGCTTTTTATTTATTTACTATCTCTTTTTCATTTTAAAATTTCATTGGTTTTTTTTTTACCATTTTCTTTTAACGTTCAGTATTTTAGTCTTACCGATACTGAGAATGCTTCATAAAAATCGGTTTTTTTTTTTTTTTTGGATGAATGTGGTTTCGTGTAACACAATAATTTTTTAGCTGAATAACACGAGTGTGAAATCATCGGCCGGATTATGCGTTTCCTTGCCCTTATAATCTTCAGATATTCAAGACTAATGTACATCGACACCTCATTTTCTTATTACCTTTTTCTTTTTCCGACCATAATGTACCTTGGCAGTTAGGGACACCATAAAGTCCATTTTTGAGCAAAAAACGGGTGCAAGGTTTTTAGCTGTATCACTTACTAACCCATCAGCTACAAATTGAAAGGCTTGGCAAAAGACGCCATCCTCCAAATAAGTAATTGCACAGACGCACGTTTGCTAATATCCAACAAAACCCACTGCGGTGTATGAAACCCAGAAAATCGAAGTGTAATTTATCCCATTTTCTAATTGACTTTAGTTCTACTTGTCCTGATGTATAAATGCGAGATATCATATCTAAATGTAAACGCCAGTGTGATCTCTTAAAGAGAAATTTTATAGCGATCCCAGTAAACACACATGAAACCACATGGAACACTTGAAACCGCAACGAAACCGATGTAAGGGCCGGAAATCATTAGAGTCGTATACGCTAATTTAACAATCAATAGCTTAAGTTCAAACATTCACGGATACATGCGGCTATGCTTTGGGTCTGACGTTTCCATAGCGTGGGTTTGAATCACGCTCTTCACTAAATTTGCAAAACTCTACAAGTTGGTAACCTCATTTATGGAACGCAGTGATTTCGATTGTGCCGCAATGATGAAATACATCGATGTTGTGAAAAATTTAAGCCCGGGAGTGTACCAGGTGTACCGGTTTGAAGTGTTTTTTTTTTTTTTTTTGGGAAAGTAAAAAACATTTTATTCGAACTATTGGCCATTGCTTTCTACACATTTTGACCACCTTTCTGGCTATTTGCGGATACCTGCTCAGCCCATGCGTGTCCCATCGATGAAACCAAATGGTAGTCGGAAGGAGCCATGTCTGGTGAATACGGCGGGTGGGGCAACAATTCCCAGCCGAGAGCTTTTATTGTTTCTTTGACGGGTTTTGCTGTATGACTCGGTGCATTATCATGGAACAAAATTATCCCACGGTGCTCTTTCCTGAAAAACCCGCATATCAACCTCCTATTTTCTCTAACGCAATTCGCATTACCATCTTAAATGATTCACGCGTCAAATAGATCCTATTCATATAACCTTAAAGTACCTGTAAGAGAATTCTTACCTGCATTCATTTATTTGAATTCAAAATTCCTCTTAAGAATTATGTTCCAAACAGCATATCCCTGAAGAGAAAACCTCGGTTCACATATCTTGTAAACTTAACCAGGGGTCATAAATATTGCGGAGTCTATTTTCCAACTTCGCCATGTGCACGATCAATTTCTTTACGTACACATTGGCCGGCGACCTTTTTCTCCCAGCAATAAAATTCTCTGACTCGCACAATGTGCAAACCAAAGCAAATACGCATTCCGCGTCTCTTGGCATTAATTGAATTCAAAGCATAAACAATGCAAATATAGAATCCGTTTCCCACAAACGGATTTCCCTGCATATACAAATGCTAGCAAGGGATTTGTTTCGTCCACCAACCCATTAGCACCTTTCCCAATGTCTATTCGTATATTTTCATAAGGGCATCATTCATCTAATACTATTATGATGCCCTCGTCTCATCTTTTCTTTTACCATATTTCTTCGCTGTCTCGTCGTCTATTTATTTAGACGCGATGCACTCCATAAACGACGATCTTTTCGATCCTTTTGTCTTTACCGCCTGTCTGCTTCGTTTACTCGAGCACGTGTAAACCGCACAGATCTAAACGATCGCACACATACCACCATGACCTTCATTACAAGATCTGGTTTCCTATACCACCAAGAGAGAGTTTACGTTTCTCTGGTGGTAGGTAAAAACGATATCCTTATAGGAGAGGATATCTACCACGACACCATGAACTCACCCCCATAAGCGAATCATCTCTGCACGAGATGATTATCGCTGAGTCCTTTACCATCCTTTGACCACGCTGGTCTCCCGCTGTCTGTAGCGCTGCAGACACGCGTACATACCCAGAATCGGAGTCGGGTCGCTTATATATATCTGTGTTTAAAGAGCATATCTGCTCTATCCATTAACAATAACATCATAAAACAATAGGTTCATTGTAACAGTTAGTATCCAAAGTTCGAGTGTACATTTATAGTGCGATACGTTTTATCAACGGCATTAAGTGGACATCAACAATTGAAATAAAAGAACACTTCATACAAACAACATTCCGTGTGTTTTAATTACTATCTGGTGGATGGTTTGTCGTGCAGTTTTGCACAAGTTGGTGTCCGGTGTTTCTGTTTTCGTCACCGTTGTTCCCTTGGTGCTCGTGACTTTCCTTTCGCGGATTCTTAGTGACAATTTAGTGACGGTTGAGACGAGGTAGAACTCTCGCCCATGCTGGCGTCCCGACCTCGTCACCCACAACCTTTCCGTGTCTTGTGGCACATTCTGGTCGTTTTTCGATCAATACATGGTTCAAATTGATCATTTGTTGTCGGTAGCGTTGCGCATCAACTGTTTCGCCAGGTTTTAGAAGTTCATGATACACCACCCCTTCTGGTCTCTACAAACACAAAGTATTGTCTTTTTTCCGAACCGATCAGGTTTGCAGTCGATGTTGACGCTTCTCCTGGATGTACCCATGATTTTTGGATTGTTAATAAATCCATTTTTCACACCAGTCACAAATCGATGCAATACTGACTTCCTTTCGTGTCGTAGAAGCAACGTTTCTCATGTGGTGTTTCGCTTCTCCATTTGCCTGTCATTCAATTCATGTGGCACCCGGTTTCCACACTTTTGGATCTTTCCCATAGCTTTTAAACGGTCCAAAATTGTTTGTTGTGCAACATTTAACATTTGTGCCATTTGTGTTTGACTTAAAGTGTCATCTTACTTTTTTGGTGGTCTTCCATGTTCTTCATTTCGCGCATCAAAATCATTATCTCTGAACCGCTGAAACGCTCTTTTGCATGTTGCTTCCGGTAGAGCATGATCACCATAAGCCTCAACAAGCATTCGATGCGACTCTGCAGCACTTTTCTTCAAATGAAAACAAAAAATTAATGCTTTCCGCACATCATCATTTTCTGGTATAAAATTCGATATTTTTAACAGGATTAAAAAAAAAGGATGTTGTTTGTGCAATGACTTGATGCATACAAAATATATTTGATAGATGCCATAGCAACCAAACAAAAAAATATAAGGGCTCGTTCACAACAAACGTTCCCTATCGATACATTTGTATCTTGACGCTCACTTCAGACCGGTACACTTGGTATGGTGGGTAGAATATTTCAAGGAATCTGTCAACGGAGTCATTTACGGTTCTCGAAAGATAGGCGTGGAAAGCATATTTCCGATTGTAGAAGAAAGTGACTATCATTCAATTTTTGAGGTAAATGGTATTGGCTCGAGATTGAGACTTGTGGAAAAGGCTCCTAGTGGCAGCCAAGATCGGATAAATAATTACGTGTCTGGGAGTGTAGACGAGTGACGTTTTGATTAATAATTTAAGAGCTAATTGGTTAGTTTTGTATCTTCCAGTGACACTGTGGCGTTTCTAATAGATACACACACAGTACACAAGCAAATAGTGAAGAACAACACAAGCAAATAGTGATGAATCATGCCATTCCAGCAACTAAAATCGAATCAACGCAATAGGGAAAGAAGAACCAAAAGACCAACAAGCAGGAACTATTGAAAATTAAAATAACTACAGATCATATATTGTAGTACCATTAAATACCTGATATTGATACTATGGGTCTATTTTAAATTATTGTTGTGGTTCGGGTCTGCTAGTAAGGCGCCACTAGGACGCAGATTCACTAAACTATCCGAGCGTTGTCTTCGCGGAACGCCAACCCCATCTAACTGACGTCCCACCTTCGAGTCACGGTCTTATGTAGATACAAACGAAAAGTCCAAAGCTGGTGATTAACTTTATTTTGTTTACGTGGTACTATTTAATTTTAGTTAACTGAATGATATAGAATCCGTTGAATATATATACATAAATAATAGTCACACTTAGTGCACGTGGTACAATTTAATTTTTAGTTAACTGAATGATTTAGAATCCGTTAAATACATATACATAAATAATAGTCACACATAGTTCACGCGGTACAATTTAATTTTTAGTTAATTGAATGATTAAGAATTCGTTGAATATATATACATAAATGATAGCTCGCACTTAGTTAACGTGGTACAATTTAATTTTTAGTTATTTGAATAAGACTCCGGTTTTAAACGGAACGACCGTTTCCCTGTACGCGTTTATCTCGAAACTCCCTGCGTCCGCTCGTCACGGTGGTTAATTTTTGACTCCAGAGTAACTCGTATCTCTTGGGATGCCCCACGAGAGATGTATCAATTAATGTGAGGGCACGACATGCGCTCACGGAATCCAAATCGCGATTAAATATGTTCATCGAAGCGATAGAATACCACATATTCCATCATCGCTTCGATGACCACATTTGGTCATAAATTCCTTCTGAGTTAGATCTAAAAATAAAGGGTTGCAACTTAACACACCCACGATGATCCCTTTTGCTGGTTATCGCGTGTGTCGCCCAGCATGCGAACCATGAACATGAAATTAAATAAAGATAAACACATTCGCAGCTGGGGCAAGTCATCCTGAAAAGGGTTGAATGCGGTTACACGATCAGTGACTACGAGTAGCATGATTGCTGATCGTGTGCATGTTGTTGTTGGCGTCAACAGAGGTCGAACCGTCGTGTGTACATTTACACTGGCGAGTTCTCCACCCCATTTTGCGGCCAGGTGCGAGTTACCATTTCTTGTAGCTCGGTTTAGCGACCGATGTGATTGCAGCATTGAAGCCAAGCGGGAGTATCTCTTCCTTGTGCGCTACAATTTCAATGGGTAATATGTGCACCGCTGGTGATCGTGTTAAGTCAGTTGCTTCGTGTTGCAACTGAATTACCTTTGTGGAAATGGTGCGTTTTATGAAACTTTGCCTTTAGGGGAAGCATCTGTTGGGTGCCCATGAATTTTACATCGGCAAGAGTTATGCGTTAAGATGCTTTAGGCGAGGTTTTAGCACAATGTACTGGTACCTATTTTCAGGTCAGAATATGCCCTACGTGGGAGTTCGAAAAATGGGATAATTGGAAGTTTAATTGGTGGCGCTCTAGTGAGCCGCCACAAGACTCCCTCTATTCCCCCTATCCTTCTTATACGTGTGGTATCTTGCAATTTCGTATGGGTATTGTAGCGATCCTAAATCGCTACTCCTATCTAAATCCCCAATAACATCAAAAATCCTATCCATAATCCCATAACGAAATACCCAAATTTCATATCAAATCAATGAGCGATAAATTAAACAAAAGTTAATTAACGCACATTAATTCAAATTCCACATAACACATCCAAATCCCATATTGAGTCACATGTACGACGAATTTAACCAAAAGTTAATTCATCATACATTGACTCAATTCCTAAAAATCCTAACATCATGAAATGCTAAATTCAAAACGCATTCCATGATTCCCTTCCCAGAATCTATCCAACAAAAACCTTCAAACAATTCTCGGAACAAAATTCCAATCGAAGCACGCCAAGCCTTGCGTACGCTTCTTGGAATTTTGATATTAAAATAGTTGACAAAAGTCAACTCCAAAAACTATATAAGGGGAGTGCTTTTCAATTTCGCAATCAGTTAACCCATCTAAAGCAGTAGCTATAATTCTGAGTAGTAAACACTCCCAACCTACTCTCGATACTCACAGAATATTCGAATAAAAATGGGAGATACTACGATCAGACCACAGGACAGGATGAAATATCTTGGGGTCATTTATACCCCAAAAATGAATTTCATCAAACATGTGACCCACATTCTCCAAAGGGGCCTCGGTCGGTCTAAGCAACTGCACAACATCTTGAAGTGGAGCAACAAAGTTGACACCAAAGTTAAGCTTCTCTGCTATAAGCAGCTAATCCGATCTGGAATTCGTACGCCTTTCCGATATGGTCCTGCATATCTTCGGCCCAAATGGAAAGACTTCGAGTTTTCGAAAGAAAGCACCTCAGAAGATGCATCAACCACTTTAGAAGGCCTGACGGCCGCCACTACCTGAACTCTCACCTATATGAAGGTGCCCCGATTGCCCCTATCGACGAGTACTTGCTAGAACTAGCATATAAATACCTCGAAAGCATCCAGAACAGCGAGGACCCACTTGTACGGCAATCTTGCGTTCTTGACCCTTCTCTCTCTCAATCTCTTCGGATCAGACCACCATCATTTCTTCTTCAGTACAAAACTGAAGAAAGCACCCTTCCCAACAACATTCCCCTCTACAATAGAGGATTCCTGGACCCACCCCATAGGGTCTACTGCTGACACACTACAAACCCGCACGCACAGTACAAGACAGCACAAGCACACACACACACACACAACGACCAAAGCACAGATTATCAGACGCCAAAGACGTGATTTGCGTTTACTACCGCACTCCATTTTTTTTTTTTTTTTTTAAATTTCTGTATTTATTGACCATAAATGATTTGTTACAATAAGTAATACAGATAACTTATAATTAGCTTAGCTTTAATCGCTTACACATACTTGTTGTACATTTTTCAAACATTATTATAAAGTTACATATTTCATGGGTGGACAAGATAGGAGTAGGTGGGGCTTCCTGGAAAAGGTCAGAAAACCAGGATATAATTATTTACTTAACCTATAACTAATTTGCTTAACTTAACTTAACTTAGCTTAGCCTATCTTATCTAATTATTAAATCTATTATTATTACAATAAGTTAGAGTAGGGTGGGGCGGGGGGTATAGTGGTCGATGGGTAGGATTTGGGTTAGGGTGGGTACTATCAGTCGGGGATATGGGTTGGGGGAACACTTTCCGATTGGTCGTTGAAACGCAAGATATTAGAGAAGGGTTGTATATCACAATATTTAAACTGGTGAGGTGAGAGTTCAGTATTGTGGTATACAATCTCATTGGAGTCGTTGACCAACCTGCCAGAGGTGAAGAGGGTTCTGGTGTGGAGACAGTTCGGGTAGGCAGTTCGGTTATCTGACGGAGTCGATGTGTGCGCATTTATTATCGGATTGGGATTATTGGGAAGATTTTCGATAAATTTGATGGACAGCTCGAGGAAGCGTCGATCTATACGTTCAATATTAACGGCATAGTAGAGCGAACTACTGTTGTAATATTTGTGGGAGTTGGGATGTCGGTTGAGGCCAGTGATAAGTCTGAAGCATTTCCTTTCGAAAATGCGTAGCTTCTCCATTTGGGCGGGTGTGATATGGTACCATATCGGGCATGCATATGTGAGAGTGGGTCTGATTATTTGTTTGTAGATAAGGGATTTGACTTTGGGAGAGAGACCATTCGGTTTGTATATGACTTTTCTGCAGAGGTTCAGTTGGGTTGTGGCTTTACGAATCGTATTTTTAATGTGGGCGGAGAATGACAGATTGTTGGTAAAGGTTATACCTAGATACTTTAAGGTTTTGGAGGGTTTAATTATATTGTTATTTATTTTAATTCTGATTTTATTATGGCAGCGAAGTGTTGTTTGTACAACTCGCGTTTCTGCCTTTAAAAACTATGAGCTGAGTTTTGGTTGGATTTAGTTGAATTCTCCACTTGGTAAAGTAGGCTGACAGGATTGAGAGATATCTGTTAATACAGTTTCTTACCTCCTTGACAAGCTTGTTGCTTGAATAAATTAAGGTGTCGTCGGCATAGTTGAGCATTGTTGTATTGGGTAACAGTGGCTGCGGTGCGCCTGATGTATAAAGAAGGTATAGTAGTGGGCCGAGGATGGATCCTTTGTAGTGCTCCAAAAAGCCCTACCATCTTTTTCCGCCATTCCTAATCCAAAATCCCAGCAATATTACCCTAAAACCCAAAATCCTATCAAAACCCACAAAAACCCAAACATAACCCAAAATTCGCAATAAACGAATCAAAATTCGTTTATCGCATAACATTTGCCCCCACGGCGAAGTTTAATCCAAAATCCGAATTAAAATTAAAATTCACAATAAACGAATCTAATATTCGTTTATTGTTCTATATTTGCTCCACAGCATCACCCAAATCCAAAATTCAGAGATTGTTATCTCTATCCTAAAAATTCCATTGAGTTAAACAAACAAAAACTCAAAAGCAGATACATTCACACATCTGCGTAATGGTTTCGTAAGAATTCAAGAAATTGATTTCTTATCTTGTGTAAACACAACATCTCGCTTGAAATATCCAAAAGATCGAGATTGTTGCACGAAAATGTGTATCTTTGAGATACAATTTTCGATTCCTTTTCCTTTATAAAGGAATGGTTTCGTGATCTCCAGGCCGCAGTCTAAATTCGTGTACAGTCCCTGGAGGAAGTACCCCAGGATAAATCTTTGAGAAAATAATAAAAAACACATTCCAAAGGAAACAAGACGTGCTTTCATTTTTACCCAACAATGGATAGCTAAGTATCACCTGCCCCCCCACGGAAGACCAAGTGAAGACTAAGGACGAAGGCCAAACCAAAAGGACGTTACTCTTCCCTCTGGATCAGAGGAAGCACGGTTAACGACCCCTTGTAGGACAAGATTTCAGGAGCGGTCTGTTTTAAGAGATCGCCTTGTCCTTTTAAGGATCAGGAGACTCGCGTCCTGAAACTAACCCCTACAGAACACAACAAAAAATTTTGGTGGCAGCGCGTGGGATACCCAAAATCCCCTACCACAGAAGACTCGGGGATTATCCAACAATCCCCTACCAAAGAGAGACTGGTGAAATTATCCACGAAGGACGTCCCAATTAAGCGGAATCTGAAAATCCTCTGCAAATCTGAAAAGACTGGTGCGGATCCTAACACGCAGACTGATGAAAAAATTCTGCAGAAGGAAAAAATTTTGCAACAAAAGCAGAATTTTCTTTTAAAGCGTATACCGGGGCTAACACCGGAAAGTGATTTAAATATTTTAAATTTTTTAAAAAAAAGCGTATTCCGGGGCTGACACCGGAAACTAAGTAAAACTTTTACAAGCGTTGCCTGGGGCTTAGACACCGGCGGTAGAAAAAGCAAAGTGTTAATTGTATGACGACCACGAGTCCCGTGGAGAAGCAGGGAAATTTGTCCTGCATAACACTAGGAGCACAACACCAGGACCAAGCAGCTACATCCAGCAGCGAAGACAGCAGCGGTAACACCAACAGGAGAAAGCTGAACCACGCACCAGGAAAATAAGGTAAAAGATTTCATTTCTTAAATATATAGTGGAAAATTTTATGAGGCTAAGAGAGCTCCCCAAAGTGATAAATGTAACTTCTTAGAAACAAAAAGTGAACTCAAATTAAATTCAGTTTTGTCATTTTTGTCTTGGAAATTGGCTCCCAAATAAGTAAATTTTTAAATGTTTGAATTGTTAACTAAAAGGGGACGCCAAGAATAAATTGAATATTTATTTTAATTGTTCTTTTACACTGGGATAAAGCTTATTAATAATTTGTGCAAGTGCATTTAAATTTAACTTGTTTTTCTAAGAATAATAAGCAAAGTTGTTCTCATTTTTCCAAGAAGAGTATACGCATAAAAAAGCCCAAAGTGATAAATATAATTAATAAAAGAAATTTTTCTCTCACACAAGCATATACAATATACAAGTACGCACTTACTTTTCGGCTAGTAGAGGCAAACATTTTAAATACATTTTTCTTAATAAACGTATCTTTCTTAAACGCATTTTTAAAAAAACACATATTTTTGACAATTTTCAAAACTTTCTTCACGAATATATACATATACACATTTTTTCCAAAAACTTTTTCCCAAAATATCAACATTTTATTCTTCAAAAGGGGACAAAATAAAAAACCCCCCACACAAAAATTAACTACAAATTTGGTTTTATTATTTATTTTTTGATATATATTTTAATTAATTATACACATAAACATATATACATACATTTTCTTTTGGGAAGATTTTTCTTACGTGACAAGCTAAAACAATAACGAACAAATCAAAATTCTTGGTCCTTGTCCTTAGCGTCTTGTTTGGAAAATTTTCTTTGGGTTGAATCTTTTCCTTTGACTCATCTGTGGCTCTTCGAAAATCCATTTTAGGTTTAGACACTTTTTCCATAGGGCGAAAGGGTGGATTCTCTCACCTTAAGTAGAACAAAGGCTTTCTAATAGAATCAAAACTAACTGAGTTTGAAGACACTTCTCTTGTCGTTGGTCTTGTCTTTTCTCTTGGCCATCTTACCCAACAATAATGAAGATCTCATCTCTTGGTTCTCTACCCCTTTTCACCATCATTTGGGAAGGTCTGTTTCACAAATATGTCGTGAGCGACAAAAATAAACCGGGTACGCGTTCGCAGAGACCTGAGCCCGAGCTCATACAAAATCGCGAGGACGAAATATCGGAAACCGTACGTATGGAAACACGCGAACAGAGTTCTAGAATGAACTTACCAATAGGATTAAGTGACATACTGGGACTCGTGCCGATATTTAACGGTAATCCTGACGAATTAGAGGGTTTCATCTCTTGTGGAGACATTTTGTTCTCACAACCACAAGATGACAACCAGAAGTCCTTTATTCTAAGGGTGGTCAAAACCAGATTGCAGGGACCGGCGCGTGATTGTATCAGGCATAAAATCATTTCTACCTGGGAAGATCTTGTTTCAGAATTAGAGGGAGAATTTAAAGCTCTCATCTCTAGGTCTGCTGCCCAAAATAACTTAGTGGCAACAAAACAGGATAGCAAGGAGGGTGTGAAAGAATTTTCAACTAGACTCACACACCACCTGCATGAATTGGACAGCGCCACATACGCTAGTTCATCTGATCCTGCAGTCAGAACTTATCTTCTGGCTGAAAATCAAAGACTCGCGTTGAATACGTTTGAGGATGGGATACGAAATTCCAGCCTCAGAATCTTGGTGAAGTCTCACAACGCCCCAAATTTAAAAGCAGCCATTAGCTACGCTTTGGAACAATCTCAAAGATTGAACAGCGATAACACAATGGTAACTTCCACTAACAATTTTAGAAGAAATAACCAACCAATTGTTTGTCAAACATGCAACAAGAGGGGACATACTTCTGCGACTTGCTATCGCAACACAAATTTTCCTAATTTCGTCCCCCAACGCATTAAGACTGAGGCTGAACGTCTCCAATGCACATACTGTCGAAAGTATAATCACACTCAGGCAGAGTGCAGAACCAGGTTAGCTCATATGCGAAACCAGGACCAACATTCGACGAGTCGTAATCCCTTTAAAACTCATCTTAACCAATCCAATCAATCTCAAAATAGGACAATAACAAACTCGCCCCGCATTGAAAATCGTAATACCCGACAAAATCAAAATATTAACAGGGTATCCAATCAACAACAGGGAAACGAACTCACTCGGGCAGCGAGCAACGGCAATCCTTCTCGAGTTCAGACAATCGCCGATATACACCCCATCCCGATGTAAATTTTCAAATGCGCGTATTTTTCTGCCCTGAATTTAAGGAGCCAGTAATACGTGTAAAATTTAATCCATCGGATAAACAATACTCGACTTTCCTCATCGATACAGGCGCCGACATCAGTCTTATCAAATTAGACAACTTATATATTGAACGATCTGTAGATAATTCAGACCCAGTGACTATATCCACCATTGCTGGAAAAACGGTCAGCACATGTGGAAAGGTATTGGGGGAGTTCGAATTCAGAACTGATAGGCACTCCATACCCTTTAAGCATAATCTATTTGTAGTGGGAAGCAACGTAGACTTCCAACACGATGGCATACTGGGAAGCGATTTCCTTACGAAGCACCAGTGCCACATTAACTTTGAAAAGGGATTCCTTAAATTCGCTGTAAAGAAGAGAACCATGGTAGAGCTCGAGCAGCCTTTAGGGAACAAAAATGAGGTCAAGGAAAATATTCAGAATGCCACGCCTTACGAGGTGTCTTCCACGGTGAATACAGGCATTCTTGAAAAATTGGATAACACCGTTCGTGAGTCAACATCCGAATCCGTTTGTCTACGGGCCGGATCTGATGCTGTGACAAACACAACGAAACCAACCACCCTTGAATCTTCCTCTCCCCATTTAAGTAAAGTTTGTGGTAACAGAAAAGGTAAGGAAACTGCCGAAAAACTGAGTTCAGGAAAACATGAACCTGAAACTCTAATACCGTCAGTAAATTTAAAACGAAACACCACGGTCGACTACATAAAATTGCATTCACGATCTCAACAAATAATGGAGATTCCCTTTAAAGAAAAATCCAGTCAAGAACTGATTATTAAAAAATCCGAGATCATGCCAGGGATATATCTGGGTAATAGTTTGACAACACCACAGGACAACAAAATAAAGGTATTATTAATGAACACATTAGACACCGATCAAGAAGTAAGCACCAACGACATAGAAGTCGAATGGGAAGATCTGGATGACTACAATGTGTTACAGGCGGATGAAACTAAGAACTTTCTAAAAAATAGGCTTGAACGGCTAGAATCACTCCTAGAGTTGCGTCATTGTAACCAGGAGGAAAGGATATCTATCCTAGACATCTGTCGCAGATTTAACGATCTCTTTTACTTAGAGGGCGACCATCTCACACACACTGACGCCATAGAGCATCAGATCATCACTGAAGAAGGAAAGCCCCCACTTTACATAAGACCATATCGCCTCCCAGATAGCTCGAAGCAAGAAATCCACAAACAAGTGAATGAAATGCTTCAGGATGGCGTGGTACAACCAAGTTTCAGTCCTTGGAATTCCCCTCTCTTACTAGTACCCAAGAAGGCAGGACCTGATGGGACAAAACGGTGGAGAGTGGTTGTCGACTTTAGAGCCTTAAATAAAATAACAGTCGGAGATGCATATCCATTGCCCAATATTACAGATATTTTGGACCAGCTAGGAAAAGCTAAATATTTTAGCACTTTAGATCTAGCAAATGGTTTCCACCAAATACGCATGGACAATAGAGACAAGGCAAAAACAGCGTTTAGCACACCCTTCGGACATTACGAATATAATCGAATGCCCTTCGGACTTAAAAACGCACCCGCCACATTCCAAAGGCTTATGAATAATGTACTCATGGGTCTCCAAGGAATAGAATGTTTCGTCTATGTAGATGATATTGTAATTTACGGATACGATCTGAACGATCACAATTCCCGACTTACCAGAATTTTCGAGCGATTACAAAGGCACAATCTGAAAATACAACCAGAAAAGTGTCACTTCATAAGGAAGGAGCTCACCTACTTAGGGCATGTTATTTCAAAGGAAGGTATAAAACCAGATCCAGAAAAAACTAAAGTGGTGAAAACGTTTCCAACGCCCAAGAAACAAAAAGATGTAAAATCTTTTCTCGGTTTTGTAGGCTACTATAGAAAATTTATCCCTAATTTCGCCGAACTGGCAAAACCTTTAAGCAGATTGCTCAGGAAGAATGTTCCATTTTATTGGGATGCCTTTTGTGACGAGGCATTCACAACTCTAAAAAGAAAGGTTATTACCCCACCAATACTGGCCTATCCAGACTTTAACCGGGAGTTTATAATAACTACGGATGCTAGCAATGTTGCGTTAGGAGCAGTGCTATCTCAAGGTACAATAGGACAAGATAAACCTATTGCTTTCGCTAGCCGAACTTTAAACGACGCAGAAACTCGATATACAACATCCGAAAAGGAATTATTGGCAATCGTTTTTGCACTAGCCCAGTTCCGACCATACGTTTACGGACGAAAATTTACTATAGTCACTGACCATAGCTCTCTACAGTGGCTTATAGGACGAAAAGATCCTACATCCAGACTTATGCGATGGAGAATTCTACTCGAAGAGTATGAGTACACAATCGTCCATAAAAAAGGAAAGCAAAATGCATATGCTGATGCTCTCAGCCGTATAACAATGACTACCCCAGTCGATTCCATCAAAAATAATATCCTCGTCACCACACGAAGTAAAGCCAAACTCGAAGAAGATGTGGCTGCACAATCATACAAAGATACTACTAATCTTGTATGGCAAGAACAAACAGGGTCCATCTATACCAAGAAAAAACTTGGACTACGTATTATAATCCTCCCATTGATAGACTCTGCTGAGGAAGAAAACCTGGCAGGAAGAATCCCAAACTTCACCAAGCCAGACGTAGGTAAAATTACGTTTCATGAGCAAGATGGGTTATGCGCCATCACATTGCCATTGCCTTTCAGAAACCTAAGCGACCAGGAAACCGCTAAGAGTTCCCTTATTGATCTGAAGAAGATTTGCGAAGACCGGAATTTCAATTCCATTGGAATTTTAGTCCCCTTGATAGAAAACGAATCAAAAGTAGCACTTAATAACTTGCTAAAAGAAACTTTTGCTCACCTCAACGTGACAATGTACGTTTTCTCCAATAAAAAGAAGCTTCTAACAGATCCTAATGAAATACAAAAGTTACTCGCGGAATACCACAACTCACCTTTCGGAGGACACCAAGGAGCCACCCGAACAATCAATAGATTGAAACAAAAATATTACTGGCGCACAATGACCGCTGACGTTGCAGCGTATATTAGAAAATGTGCCTCCTGCCAGATAAACAAAAGTGGAAGGAATCCTAGAATTCCTATGAAGATAACCACAACAAGCTCAAAACCTTTCGAAAGAATTGCTTTAGATATAGTAGGACCATTACCAGTCAGCTATAATGGAAATAAATACCTACTAACGTTTCAAGACGATTTGACTAAATTTTCAGGAGCTTACGCACTGGCCAGCGCCGAAACCAAGGACGTGGCCAGAATTTTCGTTGAAAATATCGTCTGCCAGCACGGCATACCATCTTCTCTATTAACTGACCGAGGTGCTAATTTTCTCAGCGCACTTTTTAAGGACATTTGTTCCTTACTTAAAATGAGAAAACTCAATACAGCACCCTACCATCCACAAACGAATGGAGCACTAGAACGGAGCCATAGAACTCTGGTGGAATACCTCCGCCACTATGTAAACCAGGATCCTCTCACTTGGGACACCTGGATACCTTACGCAATGTTTGTGTACAATACTACACCCCACAGTAATACAGGCTACACGCCGCATGAATTACTATATGGTTTCCCAGCCGAAATACCCAGTTCTCTCAGACAAAACCCCGAAAGCACTTATAACTACGACCATTACGCAAATGAATTAAAAATGCGATTACAACATGGTTATCGTACAGCTAAGGGAATACTGATAGAGAAAAAACAAAAATCTAAGGTATACTACGACCAAAAAGTAGGCCGTAAGAAATTTAATGTTGGCGACAAGGTTCTATTAAAGAATCACTCAAGACCTAACAAACTAACCTCCCTGTGGAAAGGCCCCTACGAAATTGTAAAGATCCTATCCGAAGAAAATTCAATCCTCAAAATAGGAAAAGGAACTCGAATAGTCCACAACAATAATATAAAACTATTTGTGGACTAGGCAATCACGAATCAGAAACTCCAAAGAAAAAATAAAAGTTGAAAAAAAAAATGTATATATGTATAGATAACCTTAAAAAAAGAAAAAAGAGAAATAAATAAATGCATACACGTATAGTAAACACAAAAAAAAAATTATAAACTAACACTGTACCAAAATACCACGATAATGTATTTAAAATTTGCGAAAAAAAAATTTTCTATTCAAATAATTGTATACGAATAAAATAATTTTGTAAATAGTATACAACACTTTTAATAAAAAAAAAAAAAGAAAAAAAAAAACAAACAAAACACAAAAAAAATAAATATATAGATAAAAACAAATATTAACGCACTTAATAAAATAAGTTTATATCATGTTTTAAATAACCACCACTAACTTAAATAAATAAACAACAACAACAAAATTTTGTAATAATAATAAATAATCTTAGGTTATAAGAAAAAACACATTATATATATATGAAAAAACGAAAATACAAAAACAAAACTTACAAAACAGTGTTAAAATAAGAACTTCTAATATTTATATAAATTCAAAACAGTTTTCAACTAAGAAAATACTAAGAAAGTAAGAAAATTTTTATATAACAAAAAAACAAAAAGGAAAAATTATAGAATTAAATTGTACGTCCAAATACATGGGAAAAATTATATAAATAAATAAACGCCCGACTAATAAGGACAATGAAAAAAAAGAGAACAAAAATAATATATGTAAATAAATTTATACGAGTATATAAACAATGAAAATTCTATGTAATATACAAATTGTAAGAATAAACCATAAAAACCTTACTTATCTATGTATCTTTTTACAAATAGTACTTTATAAAAAAAAAAAAAAAAAAAAAAAAACGCAAAGTTAAATTTAATATAATGAATTCAAATACTTATGTAATTATAAAACATTCTACTATTCTTCTAAAAAAAGAAAATATTTTATTATATAACCATTGTGGAAACTTGAATACACGACCATAAATACGAATACATAAATATTAAGAAAAAAAGCAAAGAACAAAAATTACACATTTATAATAAATATTCTATACAAAAAGCTACTATGTTAGAAAATATCAGGCATATGTAACGGAATCACGATACCGTCATCCTTATTCCCAATCACACCATTTTCCAGAAAATTAATCTCATAAAGATCAATTTTCTTTTTTTTCAAGGAGGGGAGGATGTAGTGCTCCAAAAAGCCCTACCATCTTTTTCCGCCATTCCTAATCCAAAATCCCAGCAATATTACCCTAAAACCCAAAATCCTATCAAAACCCACAAAAACCCAAACATAACCCAAAATTCGCAATAAACGAATCAAAATTCGTTTATCGCATAACATTTGCCCCCACGGCGAAGTTTAATCCAAAATCCGAATTAAAATTAAAATTCACAATAAACGAATCTAATATTCGTTTATTGTTCTATATTTGCTCCACAGCATCACCCAAATCCAAAATTCAGAGATTGTTATCTCTATCCTAAAAATTCCATTGAGTTAAACAAACAAAAACTCAAAAGCAGATACATTCACACATCTGCGTAATGGTTTCGTAAGAATTCAAGAAATTGATTTCTTATCTTGTGTAAACACAACATCTCGCTTGAAATATCCAAAAGATCGAGATTGTTGCACGAAAATGTGTATCTTTGAGATACAATTTTCGATTCCTTTTCCTTTATAAAGGAATGGTTTCGTGATCTCCAGGCCGCAGTCTAAATTCGTGTACAGTCCCTGGAGGAAGTACCCCAGGATAAATCTTTGAGAAAATAATAAAAAACACATTCCAAAGGAAACAAGACGTGCTTTCATTTTTACCCAACAATGGATAGCTAAGTATCACCTGCCCCCCCACGGAAGACCAAGTGAAGACTAAGGACGAAGGCCAAACCAAAAGGACGTTACTCTTCCCTCTGGATCAGAGGAAGCACGGTTAACGACCCCTTGTAGGACAAGATTTCAGGAGCGGTCTGTTTTAAGAGATCGCCTTGTCCTTTTAAGGATCAGGAGACTCGCGTCCTGAAACTAACCCCTACAGAACACAACACCTTGAGGAACTCCTGCGGTTATGCTATAAGGTGTCGAGAGAGTTGAGTTTATTTTCACCATGAACTTTCTATCAAAGAGGTAAGAAGCGAGAAGTTTTGTGGAGTGGATGTTTAATCCATACATTGAATGAAGTTTGTATAACAGTCCTGCGATCCAGACACAGTCGAATGCTTTAGCTATGTCTAGGGAGACACATACCGTTGGGGATTGGTTTTGGAGGTGGGTCGTCACATGATGTGTCAGTTTTAAGAGAGCATGACAAGTGGAGTGTTGTGAGCGGAAGCCAAATTGAGAGTTCGGAATGAGGGAGTTATCCCTCGCAAATGAGAGAAGATTTTTGTAGATTTTACATTCAAGAATCTTGCTAAGCGAGTTTAGCTGCGATATCGGACGGAAGTTATCCGGGTACTTGGAGGGCCCAGATTTGCTAATAGGGACGATCACCGCTGTTTTCCAACTTTTAGGGAAATGTGAAGCGTTTATTATGTGGCTGAGAAGAATTAGAATCGGGAGCAAGTTGCCTGGGTGGAGTCTTTTGAATAGGAGGTTAGGGATTCCATCTAGGCCAGTCGATTTTTTATTGTTACGTAAAGTAATGACTTCGGATAGTTCTTCAAGGCTTAGGAATGTGTCGATTCCTACGGGGTGTGATGCTTTATTGGTTTCGGTGAATTCAGTAATAAATGGTGTGAGGGATGGCTCCAGTGAGCGCGGAATGTAATCGTTCACGGTATCGTGGAAATTTGTTACTAGGAGGGTATCGTTTTGCTTATGGACTTTGCAGAAATGTTCAGCGAAACAGTTTGCTATATCAGTGTCCGACTGGACGATGTTATTATTAGTTGGGTGAATAAGATAATCTGTTCGAGGCTTGAGTTTGCGACCCGTTAGTGTGTTTATGTTTTTAAATAGATCGCGATTTGGTTTGATACTGTTTAGGGTGGATGTGTAGGTCTGATTAGTGAAAACTTTTAGTTGTCCATTTATCAGGGAGGTCAATAGCTGGATCTGTTGTTTAATAAAAGGTGAGTAGCTAGTGTGCAATTTTCGTCGGAGTTGTTTTTTTATACGTAATAATTTTGTGAGTAGGTTGGGTAGGGGTTTTCCTAAGTGATTATGAGGAACGATAGTGGGAGTATGGCTGAAGAGAGCATTTCCCAGTATTTGCTCTATTTGGGCCGCTGCTTGGTCAATTTGTGTAGGGGGCAGGTTAGAAGATTCCGGTAAAGAAAATTTTGAAAAGCTAACAGCAATATCCTTATTGACTTTTTTCCAGTTTGTTTTGGTGAAATCTGGAATAGGATTCAGAGTGTAGAACCACACTCAAGACCTACCGGTCTTGTACGATTTCTTTCCCACCATCCCTGCATCCAAGTAGTTAGAGAACATCCGAACTAACCATGTCCACACTATCCTTAGATACCTCCCCCCCTTTTTCTTTTTCAGATATCTCGAGACCGAGCCCAACATCCTCGCGGATGTGGGTGATTCTGGTTATCGCAAGATGACATCTGTCCTTGTCTCGCCAAAGTCGGCCCTCTCGCCACCCATTTTTTTTTTTTTTTTTTTTTCATTCCGCAATCAGTACCATTACAGAGGCTTAACCGCTGGCCGGCCGAAGTGTCCACTTTTAAAACCGTATCTTTTTTCAATCCCAATAAAACTAGCACATTTTTTATATTAACTAAACCCAGTTCGGTCTTTTATTTTTTCACCGTCAACGCTCCGGGCTCTTCTCCCACCGTTTGGGAAAGCACGGCCAGGAGTACAACAGTATACACGAATTTATTACAGCCTTTCAACTGCTTGTGCTTTGATTTTTGGCGTACTGATCATGGGCTCGCTGTCAAAAACAACAATTGCACAGTGTTGATGGTGTAACCGTTGTTAAAGAATTCAAACAAACCAACCGTCTATCCGCCCCTCAAATGTCTTGATCTGAACCATAGTCCTTCGTATTAAAACATGTTCACAAAAAATAACACATTAGTCGGTGTCTATTAAACACTCAATCCTGAATTAAGCTGGTTCATAATTTATTTAATCCAGCGATGTATATCATGTGCACTCTGAAGCAACCGCGAGGAAGAGCAAGTTGACTGGCAGACTTATATCACGATTCTGTCTTATATTACTAAAGTAGTCCGTTCCTAAGCCAGTTGAATCCTTTCATCCGAATTTATTGCATTCTCAAAAATCCTTGGCAGCTTCTCATAATTTCTCAAAGCTGTTATATTAAGTGCCACTTGTACTCTAGATTATTACGAACACCACAGCCTGCAATAAGAAATATGACAGAGTCTGCTTGGAGCTTTAATATGCTAAAAAAACTTGTTAATCTCCAAAGCCAGTCATTTACATACATTCCGGTAAGCAAGTAACTTTTAAAATGAACATTTCCTCCCTGAACATTATCACACACCTATGTAATATTCGCGGGTAACACAGTACCATTCCAGTTTTGATTTGCTTTGGCACTAATGTTCCCACCATCTAAGAAGTTCATGTCGCCGTCTATGGCTGCCTCGTTAGAGTTTCATAAATTTTTAAGTTAAATGTTATCGTTACTTCCCAGGGCCCCGTCATTTATGGGCTATACAAAATCCATTTGCAAGAAGATCCTGTTCCCGGCAAACGCATACACACATGAGCTGTATGAAGATATAATTTTAAAGTCATAAGGAGTTGGGAGAATGTAATGTGACAGACTGTGCTGTGGGAAATTAAGATTTAGGTTTACATCTCACATACCTAGAATTGTATCCTTTAATATACTTCGCAATATTCTTAAATCGCTCGATGGCATTAAGTCGAAAGTCACATGTTCTTGTGGGTAATCCCCAACGTGATAAGTGAATGTAAATAATATGAAAGAATTCTCTGCCCAAGTAATTCACGCAGCTACATTCCTTCAGTAATTAAATTAAACCCGGTTAAGGATTCTAAAGTATCCTCGCAGCTAACGTTTACATATACGCGACCCATATTACCATATTTCTTGTGTCGCTTATCTGAATACAACAATTGGGAGAGAAAGTGTTGGTTGCAAATGAAAATTGATTGATCAAATATGTTACAAGGAGGATATACAATGCCCAGTCATGGTGGTCGAACCCAAATTTGGTAGTATCCAATTAACGTCACAAAATATGTGAATATAAAAACGCTTGATAATGAATTCCTTGTTGAGACCTAGTATTCGCATTGCAGAGCTGCTGGTTGAGCCCAAATATTCGTATGCAAATTACTGAGTTCGAGAGTGCCCAAGGTCCTTATGATCCAATCATTCTGATAAATGGTGTTATAGCGTTTGCGACGATAGTGAAAACCGTATGTGATTCGAACTGACCCTATAATGGAGAGAATCACTAAAAATGTAATCAATGCTCAACACATCAGGGCACTGCCGCATGTACGAATTCGATTTATAAACTCAAGTACACTCAACTGATGTGGAATTGCTTGGTATACGGCTGATGCTTTGGGTTATTCGATTTTCTTTCGGTTTTTTTTTTTTCGGTGTCGGTAGGAAGGTGGAAATCTTTAAAAGATTGGACATCGCTTTTTTAAATGCTCGGCATTTGTCCCTGTCGAGTGGTGGTTAGTGCCTTAGCATCCTGATTCGCAGAACATGCATTTGGGTTGTGCTTTACAGACCATTGGTTTGAGGCCTTTTTCACCGCATTTCAAACAGACGTAAGCAGGGTCCCGGGGCAGATCAATGATGAGTCCCGCAATTATAATTGGTTTGCAATCGGCCAGAGGGGGTGGAAGAGGGATTTGAGGTTGGAGGGTGAAGAGGCTCCAAAGAGTGATACTGGGAAGTTCAACATTATGAAATGAAGCAGACCACGCCCGGACGCTATAATAATATCCAAAACCGGGAAAAAAAACATATGCGGATTTGTTGAAGTTAATGAAGGATTTTCTTTCGGTGATCTTCAATATTTGCTCGTGTATTGTGTGTGTATCTGTTAGAAACGCCACTTACTCCCCCCTCAGTAACTTTGTTACGATAAATTTCGTGTTCAAATGACGAAACAAGCAACGAGCGTACGAGAGGACATCGGAGCAGGCGAGTGAGCTGGTGCTCTGTGGAGAAGTCGGGATCGTATTAGTAAAGCCCTGTTTTACTATGGGAAAGTGTTGTACAAATCGTCGGGGTAACCAGTTATAGCGCATTGTGACCATAGTGAAGAGCGTGCGATTATAACTGACGCTATGACGGTTGGAACCACTAAACATTGAATCAATGCTCAACACAGCCGCCCACTGCTCCGCGTACGAAATCGATTTCTAAACTCAAGTACACTCAACCGATGTGGAATTGTTATATTATCGCTATGGTATACGGCTCTAATCGAATTTCCTTTCGGTGTTCGTCACTCTTTGCTTGTATATTGTGTGTGTATCTGTTAGAAACGCACACTACTCCCTCCTCGGTAACTTTGTTACGTCCAACTTCGTATTCAAACGACAGTGCGGGGAACGAGCGAGCGAAAGAACGTCTGTGCAGGCGAGTGTGCCGGTGCTCTATGCCGAAGTCGTGATCGTAGTAGTATAGTCCTATGGGGTTTTTATTAGCGCGTCAGCACGAACGCAGATTCAATAAAAACACCACCGCGGTTACACTAGGAGAATTCAGCCGTGAAAGAGTGGAGCACAACAGCGGCCTCGATGATCGCCAAGAAAACACACTGATGAACTTCAATGTAATATTTTTATTTCAATTTGTGCACATATGTCTGAATTTTGTTACATTACTTTAAAACTGGTCACAAGAAAATATCATACCAATAAAAGAAGAGAGTTTAAACAACTTATTTTTTTTCGTTTCTTGCTATTTCTTCACTGTTTCTATCCATCACCTTAATTCAATAAAATGCTATTTGGGAAATTCAACATACGAACTTTTCTTAGGAATACCGAATTTTGCAACTAAAATTAACTTTCCACCCGCGAATTTATCGACGCACATCTTTACTCTCAGCTGACCAGATTAAGACTTTCTGGTGACGTCCCTCTGCTCTGGTGACTAAAATCTGACTGGTTATTGGATGTCTCTTTACAGACATCCAACGAAAACGAACCTAAAGGATTCGCCGCCAATGGCGAAGGTCCAAACAAAAGGAAAAGGGAAAAACTCATGTAGCAGATCGAATCCGCTGCTACATGTTTGGGCAAAATAAACTGCCGCCATACGCAAGGGATAGATTCTTTGATTGACGTGAGTCAATAAAACCCTTGCCGAAGGCAGGAATCTATTTTGGAAAAATGAATCGAACATTGGGCATGGCCGTTGTTAGATCATCTAAAATAAACAAATTTCGGTCGTATGATTCGATGCATGTTATCTTAGGGATATGTTAATCCCGTTGAAGGTACTGTCAGGCGAAAGTATCCGCTGGAGTGTTTACTTTGTGTAAACTAAAATTGGTGGCCATGACCGATGCTGGCGATCGTTCCAAGAAACGGCAACGGATCATAAAATCGGTCATGCTGAGATCCAAGCAAATATACGCGCCTGAAAGGCCAATGTTTAATTTGATCTTCTCTACTTTAGGAAAGATAGATCGTAGACATGCCGTTGGAAATCTGGCTTGCAGATGTGCAAGCAACCCGAAATAATGCTAGGCCAATGAATGGGTACGAAGATAACACACGGAAAGATCAGCGGGTGTTGGTGGATATGTGCCATCCATTGTTCGGTCGCGGAAGCTCGGTTGATGAATTGATGTCATGGCAAGATGATAATCTTGCCATGAATTATGCTTTCAGGAATGACCGTGGGGAAGAGGTTTGGAAAAGGCCCTAAAAAAGGTAAGCTGCCTAATATATATTTATGTCGGTTATCCTTGGGGATAACCGAATTAATTCCAGCGAATTGGTTGGCGGTTAATGCCGTAGCAAGGTTGCGTAATCTTGCTGAAGATTCGACTTCAAGGTAAGTCGCGTCGCTGGGAATGGTGGGGATCGAGCGATGCATGGCTCTTCGGGCCCTGAAAAGCCCCACAGTCCTGTTTACTAAGGGAAATTGTGTGTCGTCTGTACATGAACCACGTCGTGGTCACGTATTATAGCGTTTTGCGACGAAAGTGCAGAACGTGTGATTCGAAGTTACGCTATGACGGCGAGAATCACTAGAAATAGAACCAATGATCAACACATCAGGCTACTGCCGCGTGTACGAATTCGATTTCTAAACCCAAGTACATTTAACCGATGTGGAATTGCAATGGTATTGCTTGGTATACGGCTGGCGCCGTTTCTTATTCATTTTTCTTTCGCTGTTCTTCACTATTTGCTTGTATATTGTGTGTGTATCTGTTAGAAACGCACACTACTCTCTCCTCAGTAACTTTGTTGGGATCAACTTCGTGTGCGAATGACGGTGCGAGGAACGAGTGAGCGAAAGAACGTCAGAGCAGGGGGTGTAGTAAAGTCCTGTTTACTAAAGGAAATTGTGTGTCGTCTGTACACGAATCACGTTGGGGTCACGTATTATAGCGTATTGCGACGAAAGTGAAGAACGTGCGATTCAAACTGACGCTATGACAAGGAGAATCACTACTAATAGAACCAACGCTCAGCACATCAGGCCACTGCCCCGTGTACGTAATCGATTTCTTAACTCAAGTACACTCAACTGATGTGGAATTGCTATGTTATTACTTGGTATATGGCGGGCGCACTTTCTTATTCTATTTTTCTTTCGGTGTAGTCCACTATTTGCTTATATATTGTGTGTGTATCTGTTAGGAAAGCCACACTACTCCCTCCTCAGTAACTTTGTGACGATCAACTTCGTGTGTGAACGACGGTGCGATGAACGAGCGAGCGAGAGAACGTCGGAGCAGGGGAGTGTGGCAGTGCTCTATGCGGAAGTCGTGATCGTAGTAGTAAAGTCCTATTTACTAAGGGAAAGTGTGTGTCGTCTGTACACATATCACGTCCGGGTCACGTATTATAGCGTATTGCGACGAAAGTGAGGAACGTGTGATTCGAACTGACTCTATGGCGGTGAGAAGCACTACAAATAGAACCAATGATCAACACACCAGGCTACTGCCGCGTGTACGTATTCGATTTCTAGACTCAATTATACTCAACTGGTGTGGAATTGCTATGTTATTGCTTGGTACACGGCTGATGCATTTTCTTCATCTATTTTCTTTCGGTGTTCTTCACTATTTGTTTGTATATTGTATGTGTATCTGTGCGCCACAATTGTACCAGGTGACTACATGATAATGTTAACGTAATAGGATTGCCCGGAGCAATTCACAATCGATTTCATTGCCAATACGCAACAATGTGAGAAAAGACTCTATTAGGAATCATTTAATTTTTTTTTTTTTTATCGGCAGTGAATCAGCTTTGGTCTCATCTTTCAATCTTCGCCATCATTGGAGTCACCTTAATTTTTCTACCGTTTTTCAAGACAATATGTTTTTCAAGACAATAATGTTTTATACTTGCGAAATTCTTTTTTTTTTTTTTTTGTTGTTGTCTTTTTGCCTCGACTAACTGTTAGAATTCCTTCTCTTTAAATCATTAGTCACCATGCAATTATTTTTTCTCTTTATGGGTTTTTCTGAAATCAGTTTGCTATTAATTTAAACCATATGCTTGACAGTCCTTCTCCAAAACCTTGTTTTTCGACGTGTTCGCCGGAATTCCAGCATTTTAGATATTGTGGCGGCGCCGGACCAGCGCTTCAGTTCAGCTCTCTGTTTGCCTGTAATAATTGACGGCATTTACCAGATTAGTATCTGTGCCGTTGGATCCACGAAGAAGTCATCCTAAACTGGTCAGCGAAGCGAATGATTCGAGGATTATAATTATTAACCATGCAAGGACAATTTTCCGAGTTTCAAAAAACACAGACTGAGCAAAGGGCACGAATAAATACTCTCTATTCAACCCTGTTCTCAAATAACTCTCCACATCAAAATCTTCAACCCTCCGTCTGAACTAAACCTAAAAATTATTTCTGTGAATGTAAATTCACTAATCCACATTGAAAGGAGGGATAATTTAGGCAATCTGCTCCAAGCCGAATGCCCAGATGTGCTCTTGGCTAGCGAAACTAAGCTAAACCAAGGGCACAAAGTGGGCTACAATAATTATAACATAATTAGACGAGATCGACCACATTCTACTCGAGGAGGTGGGGTCGCTGTCTTAGTTAAGAAACGTCTTCACCAGAAGGTCGTTTACAGCACGAAAGTACACAAAATCCAGGCGCTAGAGGCATGCATCATAGATATTCCTCTAAAAAGTCAAAGGCATCTATATATAGTCGCTACCTGCGCTCCTGAATCTGTTCAGTATACCCAATTTATCAGTGAAATCAATACGCTTTTCCGAAGTCTCAATTTAGATTCGGAAAACAATTACCTTTTAACGGCGGGTGATTTTAACGCCAAGCACAGTGCCTGGGGCAATCTGACATCGAACACCAGAGGCAATGCCTTGGTTGATTGGTGGCAAACAAATGCGATAGAGCATAAACTAGAACTGTACGCTACAAGTATACCGTCTTATCGAAGAAGTAATTCCTTCCTGGATTATTATTATTATTATTATTATTTATTACAATGTAATTAATTACACAATAACTTAATTCTAAATAGCGCTAGCTGCTAGGGCTTTCGGCTAATATCGAGTTACTTTAAATTTTGTTATGAAGGTTAGTAAGTGTTAGTAATTCGTATGTGTAGTTGATATTCTGTTCTGATGGTTTTGCCAGAATGTTGCTGAAGGTGTCGTTTCCAAATAGTTGGTTTGCGATGGTTTGGACTTTTGGGCAGTCGAATATAATGTGATGTGGAGTAAGTGGGACTTGGTTGTTGCAGTTACTGCATTGTGGGGGGCTGGTTTTTGTAAGGATGTGTTGGTGTGTAATTTTGGTGTGTCCTAGCCGGAGTCGTAGGAAGCATTTTATTTTTCTGTTTGAGACTGTTGTTGGGTAAGTAACGGGTTTGGTGTCCTGTTTAATAGTGCTGTACAGGTGGGTGTAGTGGTGCCATTCCTCTTCCTCCACGTTCTTAAGGGCATTTTTTACCTGTCTTCTTATGTCCGTTTTGTTAGGATAATAGAAGGAGACGAGAGGCGACTTTGTCCCTAGTTTTGCGGCCGCGTCGGCCGCTTCATTTCCACTAATGTTACAGTGCCCGGGGGTCCAAAGTAGCTTTATTTTATTAGCTTTCTTAATAATGTTATCTTGGATTTGACGAATGACAGCATTTGTGGAGTTTACGTTGGTTATCGCTTTTAGAGTTGAAAGGCTATCAGTACAGATAATCGTTGGGATTTTCTGGATCAGTTTTGTTGCTTCCAAAATTGCCGTTGCTTCCGCTGATAGGATGGAACAAAAGGTGGGAAGTGATCCCATTCTGATTATTTCTTTGCGATCGTTGACTATAGCAAATGACACATTTGATTCGTTTTTGGAACCATCTGTGAAAAACAGGTTCCAGTTTTGATGTTTGTCGATGGTATCCTTGAAAAGTTTTTGATATATTATCTGATTTGTTGAATGTTTTGGATAATGGGACAGGTCATCTAAGATTGTATTTCTCGGAATTAACCATGGAGGGTGTTGTGTGCGGTGGGGTTTTGAAATATTTATAGGGATATGTAAGTCCTTGGCTATATCGATGGCCCTTTCCAGTCCTGAGCGGTATCTCGACCTTCGTTTTTTTTTATAAATTTTTCGGATGTCCTGCACTATGGGGGTTGCTATAGACATTGTAAATTTGTAAGCAAGTGTAGCTGATATATATTTTAGTCTCTTTTCTATAGATGGGAGACCGCATTCGACGAGGATGTTTTTAATTGGTGTAGTACGGAATGCTCTGGTACTTGCTCGAGCTGCGGCGTGATAGGGAGATTTTATTGTTTGCAGGGTCGTTTTGCTACATTTTCCGTATATCATTAGTCCGTAGTCGATTTTAGATAGGATGATGGCTTTAGTTATGTTAATAAGGGTGTTAGTATGTGCAGATCCATTTTTATATGCTAAGTATTTTACAATATTTAATCTTGCAGCTAAGCTTTTCTTAAGTGCTAAACAATGTTCTTTAAAATTGTATTTACTGTCAAAGAGGATACCGAGGATTTTCATGGATTGGATTGTAGGGATTGTGTGATTCTGAAAGGGAAGTGTGATGTTTTTGCTGCAGCTGGTTTTTCTACAAATGTGTAACATTTTAGTTTTTTCGAGGGAGATCTTTGCGCCTGAGGTTTTACACCAATTAGTGATGTCGTGTAGTATTTCTGAATAGGTAGATTGTACTTCGTTGAGATCGTTTACGTTTGTTAGAATAACTAGGTCGTCAGCGTAGAGGCAGTGTTTTATGTTTTTATATTTTACGAGAATGTCGTTTATTCCGTCAAAGGCTATAGCGAATAATAGGACTGATAGTGGAGAACCCTGTGGAATACCGTTTTTTATGTTGTATATTTGTGAGAATGCACCACCTGTTTTGACTCTAAACTTCCTGTTGGAAAGACAGGACTTGATTATGTAGAACATATTGTTACCAACTCTCCATTGCGCTAATTTATTCAAAATCACATGAGGACCGATCCGGTCGAACGCTTTTTCAAAATCGATGGAGAGAATTGTTGTATGCTTTTTGGTTGACAAAGAAGATGTGATGAAGTTGTCGATATGGAGTAGCGCATCAATCGTTCCACGTCCTTGCTTGAAACCAACCTGTTCAATGCTTATTAGATTGTTTTTCTCCATGAACCAGTTGAGTCGTCTAGCTACAATTTTTTCAAATGTTTTTCCTAGACATGGGAGTAACGATATTGGGCGATATCCTTTTGCCGAAGTCGGTTCGCCCGTGGGTTTTGGAATGGGTACAATTGTGGCTATTTTCCACACTTGTGGAATTACACCTGTTTGGAGTATGTTATTGAAGAGATGGAGTATTCGGTGTCTCAGGAGTGGTGGACTGTTCTTTAACATTATGTAATCGACTCGATCATATCCTGGTGTTTTACCTGTGGCGCCGTGTAGGGTTGACTCTAATTCAATTTTATTGATCGGGAGATCTATTAATTTAGAGGATGGGCTTGTGTGAGGGGATGGGCTAATTGTGTCTCTTTTGGCAGAGAGAAATGACGGATGGAAGTTTACGTCTTCTGCGTAGTTTGACCATGTTTTGCCGAGATGGTCGGCAATTTGAAGGGGAGATGTGAGAGTGCCTGAGTCGGTGTTCATGCATTTTATTGAGAGGGGGCGATACTGCCCAGTTAGCGTTTTTATATCCGCCCAGATTTTTCTGGGAGTGGAGTTCGGATTTAACTTTTCGGTAAATGTTTGGAAGGCTTTTCTTTTTTCTTCCTTGGCATTTTTGCGAGAAAGAGCATTTAACTTTTTATAATTGATTAGGTTAAAATCGGAGGGGAATCTTTTGAAAATTCTCCAGGCTTCTTGTTTTTTCTTCCTTAGGTTGTCCAATACTGGATTCCACCAGGGAACTACCGCCTTATGGAGTTTTCGACTTGTTTGTGGTATCGAGGCATTTGCTCCTATTCGGATTGCTTTAGTGATTATGGCTGTTTCTTGATTAATATTTTGACTCTCTACATGTTGACTTAGTGCCTGGGTAGTTATATTTTGAAATTTACTCCAATTAGCAAGTTCGGTTTGGAATTTAGGAAGAAGTTTGGAGGGTTTGGGACACATGCTAGTGTTAATGTTTATTATTATTAGAAAGTGGTCGCTCCCGTGCAGGTTGGGTAAAGTATTCCAAGTGCACATTGGGGCCAATTGAGGTGAGGCTAGTGATAAGTCTACATGTGTGAAGGATTTGTGAGTGGAAAAATGTGTATGGCTACCGTTATTGAGTAGTGCTAGATTTGCGGTCAGTATGTATTTCTCTACGGTTTTTCCCCTTTTATTAGTGGACGAAGATCCCCAGATGGGACTCCACGCATTAAAATCTCCGAGGAGAAGTATCGGTGTTTGGATGCTATCTGTGATAGTGGTAAGATCGTGTATCGTTATTGGTTGGGATGTGGGGGTGTATGCTGATATTATCGTGAGGTTTCTGCCGATATTTATTTCTACTGCTACGACCGAGATTGCAGAGTTTACTACTATAAGTTTATGTGGGATTGATCTATGTATAAGTATACCTGTACCATGTTTAGAAGCAACATTTTCCGTAAGGTTGTGAAAGAATGCCGCGTATTCTTTGGGTCCTGTGGCCCGAGAGTCGTGGCGGATGTGCGTTTCTTGTAGAGCTATGATGGATGGTTTCAGATCTTTGATGAGTATTTGGAGCTCATGCATATTGTTTTTGAGTCCGTTCAGATTCCATTGTAGTATTGTGAGTTTATGGACATGAATGCTATTGTGTATATTAAACCTGCTGCTGTTGGGGATTTTGTTGTTGTAAGGGTTCAGTCTCCGTGTCTCGAGTGTTGAACCATTCAAGCCGAAACCCTGTCTGCTTCGGCCCGAGTTGGGATTTTCTCGAGACACAGAGACTGTGCTTTCGTTGGGAGTGTTAGGGTTATATGTGGTTATTGTGAGGGAGTGGGGAGTTTAATAATTCTTGAATGGTGGGTTCATTTATTTTTATGTTAGTGTTTTTTTTTAATAGGTATAGGTTCGTTGTTACGGTTGGTTGTTGTGGGTTTTATGATTAGAGGTGATTGGTTTTGTATGGCTTTACGGTATTCTGCAGATGTAGAAGCGCAGTTTGAAATGAATGAAGTGTTTGTCGATTTTGGTTGGAGTGTAGTTTTTGTTGGGTTTTGTTTTGTAGTTTCTTTTATTGGTGGTGTTATATGTGTGGCTGTTGTTTTGAGAAGTGCGGCATAGGATTCCTTTGGTTTGTTTGATGGCGTGGGATTTCGTTCCCTATATATCCGTTTCGCTTCGGATAGAGAAATTTTATTTCTCGTTTGTATTTCAAGAATGGACTGGTTTTCTATATATTGGGGGCATAATGGTGATGAAGCAGGGTGAGGGCCTTGACAGTTGGCACAGTGGGTTCGGGTGCATTCTAAGTCGGGGTGTGGAGGAAGGTTGCAGTTGTTGCACGCTGGGTTTCGTTTGCACCATTTGGCTGTATGTCCGAGTAGTTGGCATTGGCGGCAGCGCATTGGTCTTGGGATATACTCATTTACTTTGGCTTTGTGCCATCCGATTTCTATGTTACTCGGTGGATTGAAGCGGTCAAATGAAAACAACATTAGTCCGGAGGCCCTGATTTCGCCATTTTGCGATTTTTTAAATTTATGGACACTTACCACTCCTTGAGGTTTCATTTCTTGGACGATGTCTTCTTCCGGAACATTAATTAGGTATGGTGCGTAAACAATACCTTTCGAGAGGTTTAATTTCGGATGCAACTTTATTGTTACCGGACATAGTTGATCGAACCGTTTGGTATTTACAAAACGTAGAGCTGTTTGTTCATCTTTCACTAGTAAGAGAATTGAACCGTCTCTTAGCATGGACACTTTTTCATATTGTGTACTAATTGAGTCTATAGCTCTTTTTAACACGAATACGTTCACTCCGGTCAGAGGTTTTGTCGCGTCATTAGGAACAATTTGAATAAATTTCGGGTTTTTTTCACTTGTCTTTATTGGTAATTCCGGGAAGTTCGATTCAATAGGACTAAATGCCTGCCGTTTTTTTTTATTGACGGGGACGTCACCCAAGGACGTTTCCTGCAACATACCGAATCTGTTGCCGGTGTGCTGCTTTGGCCCTAAGGCCATTTTTTATTTATTTCTCTTTTCTTTTGCTTTACTTTGGAACCGGTTAATTTAAAGTACACTAACAAAAGCAATACACTAACAACACGCACAGTACCGTAATAAAATATTCACACGCGGTTTTGTGTTCACAATTCTTTCACTGCACAATACGGTTAAAATTTGCGTCCTTACTGTTCGAGAGTTCGTCTGGCAATGCTTCCTGGATTAACTTATGACAGATGATCGAAATCAGTTACCAGGTACCGAGGTAACTACTCGAAATTGTCTTCGCACAATTGAATACGATAGCGATCATTACGGACTTGGAACCGAAACACACGTGCCAAACGAGCACTATATACTTGAGCAGTACGACCAGATACATTCTTTCGTTTTCCAAAAAGCACATTGGTCGCATTTTGATCGCATAGTAAAAAGAGAATTGCGCAACATTGGCATAGACCCACCGACTAAGAGAAACCTTCGTAATGATGAAATCGATCATTACCTCCTAACTATGAACGACATTTTTACTAACATAATGAATCGTTCCATCCCCAAAGTAGTTCATATGGATGGCTATACTCTCTGATACAGAAATGCAACTATCGATGCTTTGTATAGGCAAAAGAGCACCCTGCTCTCAAAGCTGAAATTGTGCTATAGGCAGTTCAGTGACATAAATAGCAATTAAATCAAAACAATCAAGTCCTTGATTAAAAATCCCCAAAATCTGATCCGGGGTAATTACCGAGCAGTAATAAATGAGGAGGAGAGCAACAGAATTCGAGCTGTCCAAGCAAACGGACCGTACATGTTGTCACAAATCAAGAAAATATGTCGAAGAAAAGACTGTGGCGGTTCCGCCAAAGCCCACGGTAAACTTACATAAAAAAACCCCCATAACTCCCATTCAATCTCTTAACTCAGCTAATGCAATTGCATTAGCACCTGTAAATGCTGCACGCATCAAGCTTGCCGAATTTATTTATTTCAAAGCTTCTGTAAAAGAAAACTTACCATCATCCATCTCTTCGCATACAAGTCTCTGTAAGAATTCTTCATTACCTTTTTAGGAATTCCACACCTCCCATTATTTCCCGCCAATGCATTTGTATTGGCACCTGAACACATTTCCTTCTCCAAGGACATTTGATGCATACAACGAATTATCTGACATTCCTAAAAACAATTCTTTAACGTGCATATGCACCATCGATTCCCGACCATTAGGCACCCTTGTTCCACCAATGCAATTCCGCCGTACAAGTGCATACCACATGTCCCTGACACTTCCACGGCCGCGGCAGCTCTTTGACCTTCGGACAAAAGCAAATACTCTCATCTTACCCTAGAGTCATAAAACTAATTCCTTCGCATGTAATCATGTATACAATTCGATCCCTTTAGCATCACCAGCGATACACATTTCTCATTGTGTAAATAGAAAAACCATTAGCACGTTTTCCTAATGGCGATACATTTACTTACGCGTCCGCACTCTTAAGAGAAATGTTTTTCTCTCTCTTCTTTTGTTCTTAACCCTAACCTAGGATGCAATTCATGTCAGAGTTCTATCCTCGATGAGTCGTTTTCCATCCACTGACCTCCATGGTCACGCGTCACTCCCACTCTCCGTCGTTACGGAGACGCGCATATATATATATATATATATATATATATATATATATATATATATATATATATATATATATATATATATATATATATATATATATATATCGGAGTCGTGTTCGTGTTGTAGCCCGAGTGGTGGGTAGCGCTATACTTTATAATCAAAAGCGAGTCCGTAACATCTGTGTTCGAATTAGTTCATGTATTTTAAACAGACCCACCGTAAAATGTCAGTACCCAATAAGAAAATGAAACAGAACAATAATCCATGGGTTCAAACTAGTTATTCCAATAGTAGCGTTTTTTTTAAAATAAAAATACAACTAAATAAGGGAATGGTGTGTTTTCTATTTGTGCTTGTCCGGTGTTTGGTGTTTTCTTTGGTTCGGCGGAATCATGTTGTGCTCGAGGGAACAATTAATTATGATGGAGGAGGAAGTGAACGGAGTGTCCGTGCCAGGCACAATACTTCCTCCCCACATGATCACAATGACATTCCCTGTCTCCGAATTCCACGGACTCCCGAGAATTGTCAGATAATGCTGAACGCAGGACTCACCTTAGAGCACATCAACTCCAATGATGAAGTGATAATAGTCGAAGACCCGCAAAAGAAAGCGAATTCAATTGGAGCCTGTTTCGAAGCAGTGTACGGAGTTAAAGAATCAGTTCATGCTAACACTGAAATTGACAGCAGTGACCGTCAAAGACATTGCTCACTGCGCAATCAACTTCACAACTGGCGTTCCGAAAACCGTAGTCTCATCAAATTCGGCGAAAATAATAGGGCGGATTCTCTCGTCAGAAATGAAAATACAAATATGTTTGTGCGCAAGGATGAACTTAGAAACATACTTAGCTCAATAAAAAATAAGAAATCATCTGGAATAGATAGCATTCCAAATGTGGTTCTAAGGCATTTGCCTCGCGAAGCAGTGAACATATACACTACTTTGTTTAACAACGCTCTAAACAATGCACACTATCCAACCCATTGGAAGACTGCAGTAGTCCACCCTATCCCCAAAACGGGTAAGGATAAGAGCAATCCAGCTAATTTGCGCTCGATCGGCCTGCTTCCCAACATCAGCAAGATATTCGAAAAAATTATAAACAAAGCACTGATAGGTTGGTGTGATGAAAACGATATCATCCCCAACAACCAGTTTGGCTTTCGAGCGCGACATGATACAGTTCATGCAGCGACGAAACTTGTTTCCGATATACAGTGGAACAAGGCAAAGCGCCAATGTACAGGCGCCTGCTTGGTTGACTTTGAAAAGGCTTTCGACACCGTATGGTTAGAAGGACTTGTCTATAAGTTAACAAACCTGGGTATGCCGCAATATCTGCTATACATTATTTATGATATGATAAAGGACAAACATTTTGTGGTGAAATGCGGGGACATACTCTCCAACAAGACTTTCCTAATTGAAAATGGCTTGCAGCAGGGAGCTGAGAATTCTCCCATTCTATTCAATATTTACACTAGTGATCTAGTGAGTTCTCTCGAAAACTCCATTACGTACGGCGATGACATAATGGTGTACAGAACAGGAGGAAAAATAGACGTCATCAATAGGCACCTTCAAGATGACTTCAACAAAATAAGACGTTTTTGCGACGACTGGAAACTAAAGATTAATTTCCAGAAAACCGAGACTATCCTTTACACAACGTCTCTATCCAGGGCCTCGAAGGATACAAAATACAACTGGAAACACTTTTCTATTGTAGGTAACAATAACCTTCCACTGCAAGTGAAAACTGTAGTTAGATACCTTGGTATCTGGCTAGACCAGTATTTCTATTTTTACAAGCACATAGCAGCGTCTCTCTCCGCAGCTAAAAGCGCATATTCTATGACAAGAAGTCTATTCCGGAGTAGACTTCTTGACCCCAAAGTTAAAATAATTTCGTACTCGGCATTCATCCGACCAGTTTTTGTTTATGGCTGCCCAGTATGGTATAATCTATCTGCACTTTATATGGAGAAGTTTCGTGTGTTCGAACGGCAGTGTTTGCGTTCCTGCCTTGGTATTTATAGAACACCAGGGTCCCAATACAAAAAATGCTATCCCAACAAAATCCTGTATAATAAATCAGAGTTAAATATGATAGACAATTTCATAATTAAAATTATTCGTGGTCACACAGCAAGGGCAATGTGTAGTGACAATACTCTTATTTCGGGAGCATTCTATCCCAACGATATGTATCTGGAGAATACGCTGCAGAATGGGTTTATTCCCCCAGAAGCGTTCCCTTTCTTGGATCAAAAAGGCCTTACCCAAGATGTGCATGGAGTCCCGATTATTTACCACGCTCTCCGTCGTGGCAGGGACAAACGAATTCTCCATGATAGTGATATGTCCAATGCACCAGACCGCCTGCGCTTTAGCACGGCGATCAGTGAAAGGGACAAATCAACCATAGATCGAACATCTCCCAAATGGTGGTGGCTTCTCAACGAAGAGAGGGCTTCACTTCTTTAGATATAGTATGCCTCTCAATCGTAACGCTCTCATTCCTCTTGTCCCCCCTTTTCTTTTTTCTTCTTTTTCGTTTCGTTCTGAAGTTTTTGTTTGTTAAAAAAAAAATATTATAATTATAATGTATACATATAGATGTAAACGACCTATTTAATGTTCATATATATATAAGAAAAAAAAGTTCGCCGAAAAGCATAAATAAAAATCAATTTATACTGGGTAATTTAGAGAGCTCTCATAGAGCCAGTAAGTTAATATAAGGACTGTAATTGTAAAAGAGGGTTTAACATTTACCCCTAATATTATACATAATATGTAAAAAGAATTAGTAAAATAAATGTGGTTTAAAAACTAAAAAAAAAAAAAAAAAAAAACTAGAGAAGGAGATACGGGTTTTAGAAATTGTGTGTATGGGCACCAAATGGATATTTGTTAACATGGGTTTGTTTGCATATGAAGATATGCATTGTGGTGTTTAGTTGTGACAAAACTTGTTTCCGACATACAGGTGAACAAGACGAAGTGACAATGCACAGGGGCCTATTTGCTTGATTTTGAAATGGCTTGAGACACCATATGGTTAGAAGGGCTTGTATATAAGTTATCAAATCTAGGTATGCACGAATATTCGCTATACATTATTTATGATATGATAATGGGTAAACAATTTGTGGTGAAATGTGGAGATATAATTTCTAACAAGACGTTCCACATCAAAGACGGCCCACAACAGGGATCAGTTAATTCTGCCATTTTATTTAACATTTACACTAGTGATCTAGTGGGTTCTTTCAACCATGCAATTGCATACGCCTACGACATTGTGGTGTGTAAATCTAGAGAAAAGATTGATTTGAGACGACTGGAAATTCGAAATTAATTTCCAGAAAACAGCGACTATCCATTTCAGAATGCACCTGTCCAATGCATCAAGGGATACCAAAAGGAATAGGAAACATTTTCCATTGCAGGATGTAATAATCTTCCCCTACAAGTAAAAACGGTAGTCAGATACCTTGGTGTCTGGTTGATCAGTATCTTTACTTTGATGGACATGTGGGGGTGAAGAAGTATATGTGCCAGCGTATGGCACTAGTTCACTACCACCCCACTAAAAAGTTCGTCGCAAACTGTCGTCCGAAGTTCGAGCACCAAGGCGGAAATGAAAACACTTGTTTTGTTAGTTGATGCTTCTTTTAATATGTTCTTTTATTCGTCGGTGTTTTTGTTCCACGAGGGCGATGTACAACTCGATGGACAATAGGGAAATACAATTACGAACACAACACTACAACTAAGTTAACAATGAGTTGTAAAACTAAGAAAAAGGTTAACACGTGTTCTGGTGTCCATTCACTTTACTACTGGACGTCAAAGTTCTCTTTTGGGATCTGGCAGACACTCCGTTGCACTTCACGCGATCATTTGGTTGTTCTCCCTTTGTCGCTGCTCCTCTTCCAACCGCCGAGCGAGGCGCTTAACCTATTCCTTCGGCTACGTGTCTGCTACGCAATGGCCGCGCGATATGAGACGGGGTTTGTTCGGTCTAACGGTATGAATACCTTGTTTTCGCGTTTTCTTTTGGGGGCCGGTTGTTCGTTTTAGTTCCGGTGGCGGTTGAATCTCGACTGACTAATGAAAGCAAAAGTTCATCGCATCTTGGCAGTGGCGTCATAAACTCATTGCCACTTACGAGGAATTTTGAGATGCTTGCATAAGAATTCAGTTCCAGCGAATCCTCGCAGTATAAGCTGAGTTGGATTCGTTGGTTGTGAATACCGGGAAATTGGCACCGCCAAGTATGATCAAGGGTCTTGATCGTTGTGATTGTTTCGTGGGGAATTAGCCGTCGCTTGGTCGCGGACGAGAAGTACTATTTAAGGAGGAAATTAACCGAAATGGTTTTTGGGGGAAATTGGAATTGTTTGGGTGCAAGCAAGGAATAACATTTAGATAAGATATTAACCGAAGTAATTTCGGGGAGATTAAGATTGCTTGATCGCAAGGAGGGAATATGGTTTAGATAAAGAATTGACCGAAGCGATTTTGGGAAAAATTATTTGATGTAAGAGATGATGTAGAATATATTCTATTGAAATGCATTCTGTTGGGAATACCTTTCATTGCAGATTGGGAGATGAATTCTCGCAAGTTTGGGGTGGGTGCGCTTGCATATTGAGGTTTGTTTTTGCATGTTTACAGGTGAGGGTAGGGTGACGCGCTGTTAGCGGTCAAGATTGGTTGGTATTGTGGGTTGGTTGTCCTTGTGATATAGAGAACCCCCACAGGTATACAGCAGCTAAGACCAGCAGCTAAAGAGAATTCGTTATCCCGCAACCCTATAACTACGGGACAATGCGATGGCCGCGGTTCACCAGATCATTAACAAGAGAACTTCGTTCGAATGACTTTAATCTGCCAGTAAACAGAAACCTGACTAATGTCGAAATCGACAAATACATTCAACAAATGGACGAAACCGTAAAACGAACAATGGACAAAACAATTCCCAAAACAACAGTTACAGATCACACTAACATGTACAGAAACGCAACAATAAACGCACTCCACAGGCAAAAGAGCAGACTGCTATCGAAATTAAAACAATTACACAGACAGTTTACAGACAGACAAGACCAGGAGATAATATCACTGAAATCCCGATTAAAAAACCTCCAACAATTACTTAAAGCTAATTATAGATTAGCAACAAATTTGTATTGGAACAACAGAATTCGAGCTATAAAAACTAATAACCCGGATATGTTCCCACAAATAAATAAAATATTCAGGAGAAATAATCAAAATGAGATTCAATGTCTCCAAATCCCACGTACTCAGGTAAACAAGCAGCTGCTAACCAACATTGGCATAGATGCAGAGAACGCTATCCTCAATAGTGAGCTCTTCGTGATCGAAGATCCTTTGGAAAAGGTGAACGCTTTGGGAGCTGTCTTTCAGGAAATGTACAAGGTGAATGAAAGCATTCGCCGAAATCACGACTTGGAGGACAGAGTTCTACTGAATCACCTGCACCTCCGGAATGAAATTTCACTTTGGCAATCGGAGAATCCGGGTTTTACCGAATTCAGTGACGATAATCTGTCAATTGACATTAATGCCAATGGTGAGGCTAATAGCCTTTGAATCACAAGGGAAGGAATCAAGAGTATCTTCGACTCATTAAGAAACAAAAAGTCAGTGGGAATAGATGGAGTACCTAACATCGTACTCAAGAACCTGCCCCCAAAGGCAATAGATATATACACGGTCCTGTTTAACAACGCATTTTATCCCGCGCGTTGGAAAACGGCAATCATTCAGCCCATCGCAAAAAAGGGCAAAGACTGTACAAACCCAATGAACATGCGTTCGATAAGTTTACTCCCAAGCATCAGTAAAGTATTTGAAAAAATCATTAACCAAGATCTGCTAAAATGGGTAGACGAAAATAGCATTATTCCAAATAACCAGTTTGGCTACAGGGCGGGTCATGAAACCACACATGCCGCAGCTAAACTGGTCTCCGACATACAATAGAATAAAGGTAGGAACCAATGCACAGGGGGCTGTCTGATCGACTTGGAAAAGGCCTTTGATGCCGTCTGGATCGAAGGGTTGTATTACAAACTGGTCAGACATGGCATACATAAGCCTTTACTATATGTACTTTACGATATGTTAAAGGACAGGAGGTTCGTGGTCAAAAGTGGTAATGTGACCTCTAATAAAACGTATAATATCAAGAATGGCTTGCAACAGGGCGCGGTACTATCTCCGATTCTTTTTAACATTTACATTAGCGACTTATTAGAAGCACTTCCGCAGGCTATTGCGTACGCAGACGATCTCATAATTTACAGAACAGCTCCGAAAGTTGAGATCATAAATAGTTTAATACAGCGAGACCTCAACAACGTGCAGCGCTATTGCGATGACTGGAAACTTAAGATCAACTTCCAGAAATGTGAAGCCATCCTATTTAGAACTCCATTATATAAAGCCACGTACGACACAAGGAAAAACTGGCTAAAGCTAGTTGTCGTGGGACCGCATGGAGATAAACTGGAAACCAAGAGTTTAGTTAAATACCTGGGCATCTGGCTAGACCAATATCTGTATTTCAACAGACATGTAGAGGCTGCTTTGCTCAAACCGAGGAAAACTTTTGCTATGACAAGGAGGCTATTTCACAGTAGCCAACTTGACAGCAAGGTAAAAGTCATATGCTACATGACGCTAATCAGGCCAATGCTCATATATGGTTGCCCAGTATGGTTCAACATAGGTCCAAATTTGATGGAAAAGATTCGTGTGTTCGAAAGAAAGTGTCTCAGAAGTTGTCTCAGATTATATCGGACATCGGAATCGGACTATAAAAAGTATTACTCAAATGAGACTTTATATAATGAAGCGTACATAAATAGGGTGGATAATTTTATGATTAAATTAATCAGAGGGCATATTGCGAGAGCAATAAGCTCGTCCAATGACCTAATTTTCGGGGCCTATTATCCAAACACCTTGTACTATGAGAGCGTGCGTCGCAACGGCTTTGTTCCACCAGAGGCGTTCCTTGACTTGGATATGAAAGGGCTTATACAGGATAGATCCGGAATTCCGCTGATATATCATGTAAGTAGATCATCTGTAGACGGGCGATTGTGCTACGACCGGAAAGTAACGCGCACCGAAGAAGAGCTCCTGCGCTTCAGTAGGGCTATCTCCCACAGAGACCGGGACGATAGTATTAGACAGCGTCAATAGTTCTGGTGGTTGAATGGCATATAAAGACCTGGATACCAAAGTCGGTATAGAATCATACTATCATCTTTTACATAAAAAAAAAAGTAGGTAAGTTAAGTAAGTTAAATTTTAAGAAAAAAAAAACAAAAAAATTGACAAAGTTTTTCACATTTTTCTTTGTATTTCTACTAATTATCAGTACTGCCACAAAGTTCTGTCGCCGAAAGGCAAATTATACAAATGTTAAGTAATGTTTAGCTTAGAGCGTCTGCGAAGGACCAGTAAGTTTTTATATAAGATAATTAAGCTAGAATTTAAGCATTTTTTGTCTAGCCTTTAATTTAGAAATTAAGAATATAAAAAGAAAAATAAAAAATGTTTAAAAAAAAAAAAACCAGCAGCTAAAGACGCATATACAATGACACGAAGTAGTAGTCGTCTGGACCACAAAGTGAAAATAATTTCATACTCGGCAATAATTCGACCAGTATTAGTGTATGGCTATTCGGTATGATACAACATATCCCCATTCTACGTGTGAAAGTTTCGGGTATTCGAGAGACAGTGTCTCCGCTCCTGTGTTGTGACGTCATTTGGGAGGGTATTAATTTTTGTTCTTTACGAACTAGATCTCTTTATGAAACGTTCCCAAGTTCGACCGTTGCGGTCGTCGCCGTGCTTCCGGAGTTAACCCGGAAGAGTAGCAACGGATCGTTGTGGAAATAGTGTCCTTGCGCCGAGCAACCAGCGTCTTCCACTCGCGTCCGTGGGACAGGTGATGCCGAATAACGGTAAAGCTTACGACAAAACTCTCACCTGCTCTCGCCTTTGATTTCAAGTTGAGCAGCCGACACTCGCTCTCTCCTTCAATTTTAGAGTTGAATTAGCTTACACTCACTGAAACACTAGAATGCACTATTTACAGCAAAACCTACTTTTGTTAATTTAGAACACTTTTATTAACTGCTTAAATTATAAATATAACTGTTGTCCTGGGGCACTTCCTCCAGGGAAAATCAATCTAAAGATACTGGCCCGTCAGATTTTTTTTTTTTTTAACTGTATTTATTAACCATAATTTGGATTTGTACATTTAAGTGATACAGTAACTTAAAATTAATTTTGTAACAACTGTTTACAAGTAATTATTATAATAATACATACATTTTCCAAACAACGTTTCAAGAGTTACAGGATAGATGTGTGTTTATACATTTAGTAGTGCTTCGTCTTCCTGGAAAAGTTCAGAAAACCAGGAATTTCTTATTTTTACTTTACTTAATCTAAACCTAACCCTAATTATAAATATACCTTAACCTAACTTTGTCTGATTATTATAAAATGAGCTATAAACAAAACAAAGTTGTATAATTAAGGGGATATAAGAATTACGGGATGTGGAGTGAAGTCAGTAATGGGTTAGAGGTAGAGTATTTTTTCCGGTTGTTCGTTGGAAAAACATAGAAGGTTGGAAAATGGTTGGACGTTGCAGTTGGGGGTAAGTTCAGTGTTGTGGTATATGATCTCGTTTGAATCAGTTACCAGTCTGCCTGAGGTGAACACAACTCTTGTGTAGAAAAAGTTGGGACAGTTAGTGCTGTTATCTACAGGGTTCGCTAAGAGTAAGGTTATTATGGAATTGGGATTATTTCCTAGGTTTTCCATAAATTTGATAGACAGCTCGAGGAATCGTCTATCGAGGTGTTCTGTATCAGCGGTATTATAGAGTTCGACGTTACTATAGTACTTATAGGAGTTAGGGCGACGATGTAATCCAGAGACATACCTAAAGCATTTTCTTTCGAATGGTCGCAACTTCTCGATTTGGGAGGGAATGATATGGTACCACAATGGGCACGCGTACGTGAGCGTGGGTCTGATCATTTGTTTGTAGATGAGCAGTTTGACTTTGTGAGAGAGACTATTAGGTTTCCACATGACTCTTCTACAGAGGTTAAGCTGAATTGTGGCTTTATGAAGTGAATTTTTAATATGGGGGGGAAAAGAAAAGTTATTAGAAAAAGTTATTCCCAGATATTTTTGGGTTTTATCAGAGTGTTGTAACATTAAAGTTTGACCATTTAATATTTTGTTATCAGAAAGTGTGTATTATATAGTTTATCTTTTGTTAAGCCCCATGTTGGGAACCATTTAGTATTGGGTTATGAGGTTACTTACAGGCTTTTTTGTGGTGTGGGTTCCACGGGCTGGTTCGCTTCCCTTTGTGGTTACTTACAGTATTCAAGGCGGTTTCTACGTGCGGGATCTCTTCCGTTGGTATTTGAACTGATGCCTCCTGCAAGCTCTCACCAACGGGACTGTGCTCCTTGCTTCTGATTTATCTTGTTGCCGCTGGTGTTCTCCTGGGGATTCGTGGCTCGAAATTATATACCAATTTACTTTCTATTTTTATTTTTAAACTTTATTTCAACTCTACATTTAGTTCTACTCGTTACATTTACTTCTATTTGCACTTTAGACTAAAAAGCATATATTTAAAAACAAGAAGACTCGCTGCGCATTTCCGATAGCTGCAATCTTGTTATATTATTATTGCACTGCCCTTCGCCACTCATTTGCAATCACTTTATATACCATTTTAATTGTTAAGAATTGCAGATGGATCATTGTTCTTACCCAGCGCGTTTAACCTATTTGGGGGTTAATTGCCTGTCATTCGCAATTTGCAATTTTCAATAATCGCTTAATTGCTCTGCAAAAAATGCAGCAGAATCAATTTATATATTCATTCGATTTGCAGTAGCAATGACCGAACCAATTTCAGTGCATTGCTCTACGTGCAAATCGTATCATACGTTTAGTTGCGACTTACCGCTGTGTTCGCCACTTTCGCCGAGCTCAGCGTTTCACCGACGTTCAACTACTTCGTAGTCGGTGGTCTTTGGTAATGCCGCTTGTGCTCGTATATCATGTATCACACCTGTTAGCATATGTACTTGTAACATGAGACCGTGTAGGTCCGTGGACAGGTGTTGGTTTGCTTTTCGTAATACGAAGCAGACTATAGTGGCCTTGGGAAATGGGTCAAGTGTATGGCTTTGGCATGGATAGGCCATTATCGTATGCGATATGATTTAATTGGGGAAGTCTTTACTTCCGAGTGAATGCGAATGTGTATTGTTTGTATTGTATGCAAAATACGAATTTCGATTGTTGGAGAGGCGAGTATTGCATTATATGCAGTATACTTTGATATTGCTAAGATCATGGGAATATATGATGGAATTTTAATTGTTTGATATGTTGAGAGGGGGTGTAAATCGAGGTGTACAGTGTTGTTTAGTTTAATTTTAATTTTGTTGCGGCTGCGTCTAGTGTTGTTTGTACCGTGCTCGTTTTTGTCCTTGAACACTATAAGCTGCGTTTTTTTGGGTTAGGGTGAATTTTCCACTTATTAAAGTATGTTGATATGTTAGGGAGGAAATTGTTAATGCGGTTTCTTGCAGCCTTAACAAATTTGCTGCTGGAGTAAATTAATGTATCATCAGCATAATTCAGCATTACAACATTAGGAGATAGTTTAGAAATATTCGAGGTATATAGCAGATATAAAATGGCTCCTCGATAGTATAGTGGTTAGTATACCCGCCTGTCACGCGGGAGACCGAGGTTCGATTCCCCGCCGAGGAGACTCTGGCGCAAGACTAATGACCTTGCCCGGGAAAAACAAATCATTACGGAAAATTTAACAAGCCTCAGGACTTGCTAAATAAGACCAAGACGGGTTCCTGGTTGTAGTGCCGATGATGGTGATGATGATAGCAGATATAATATTGGCCCTAAAATTGAGCCTTCGGGAACACCCATGGTTATGTTGCGAGCTTCTGAGACAGAAGAATTTATTTTCACAACGAATTTTCTGTCAGAAAGATAAGAGGCTAAGAGCTTTGTTGTGTGAGAGTTTAGACTAAATATGGAGTGCGGTTTGTACAGAAGCCCTGCGTTTCAGACGCAATCAAACGCCTTTGAAATATCAAGAGATATGCACACGGTAGGCCTTGGTTTTGGAGACTGGTTGTAACATCGTGTGTCAGTTTTAGTAGAGCGTGACATGTGGATTGTCGCTTACGGAATCCGAACTGAAAGTTGGGAATGAGAGCGTTCCCATTTGCAAATGAGAGAAGATTTTGATAGATCTTGCGTTCAAGTATCTTATTTAGTGTGTTTAATAGGGATATTGGACGCTAATTGCAAGGGTTAATACTACCACCGGGCTTCTTAATGGGAATTATTACCGCAGTTTTGCAGTTCTCGGGGAAATGTGATGCATTAATCATATGATTAAGAAGAACGAGGATGGGAAGCAGATTCGGCGGGCGTAGCTTTTTAAATAGAAGGTGTGGGATTCCATCTAAACCAGTTGACTTCTTGTTATTACCTGATCTTTAGATCTCGGATAATTCGTCCGCAGTTAGAAAAGTTGTGGTGTCTAAGGGGTGTGAAGCTATGTTTGTGATGTTAAATTCACCGATGAAAGGAGTAAAAGATGGGAATAATCTGTTTGAGATGTATTCGTATACGGTGTCCTCGAAGCCAGAAGTTGAGAGGGAATTATTTTGCTGATGAATCTTTGAGAAGTGTTCTGTGAGGCAATTTGCTATGTCCATATCGGATTGGGCAGTATTATTGCTGATTGGGTTGATGAGATGATCAATTCGGGGTTTATATTTACGACTTGTTAATTGGTTGATGTTTTTGAAAAGATCACGATTTGGTTTGATATTTTTAAGTGTGGAGATGCAGTTTTCATCTGCGAACTTTTTCAACTGCTCAATAATCAGAGTGGATAGGAGTTGGATCTGGCTTTTAATAAGGGGGCAGTATCTTCTATGAAACTTTCGGGGGAGCTGCTCTTTAAGGCGGAATAATCTGGTTAGGGTGCTGGCCAAAGGCTTTCGCAAATAGTGAGGAATGGTTATCGGGGTGTTATTGCTGAGAGCCTCCTTAAGAATTTGGTCTATTCTTACAGATGCTTGATCAATTTCAGTAGGGAGTAGGTTAGATGCTTCCAGGATATACAAGTTAGAGAAACTTATCGCTATGTCCCTATTGACATTTCTCCATTTTGTTTTGGAGAAATTTGGGACAGGGTTTGACGAGTAGAGTGAGTCGAGAGAGGGGATTTGGATCGTGGTGTGACCGGAACCATGATCAGAAGGAAATATAAAGGAGACTGTAGGTGGACCAGTGGTTATTTATTAAAGTTGTGTCTTTATCTTCTATCCTTCCTCGGGTTGTTGACAAAAACACACCTCTCACCAGCTATTAGTTTATTTATTTATGACTTTTAATTTAGTTGTGTAGACTTGTAGGGGTTTTCAGGGCCCGAAGAACCTCGCATCATTTTTAACCCCATACAAATCCTTTAAACCCCATATCTACCCTTAAGTCGAATCACTGGCAAGATCACACAACCTTGCCATAGTATTCACCACTGTCCTAAAATGGCTGAAAACAATTCGGTTATCCCCTTGGATAACCGTCATAAATATCCCACCATAGCCGAGGAGCTTTTTCTCCACATTCGGCATCGTATACTTACCTCGTAGCTACAGACCCATCGACCGATCGTTCTAGCCACCGTTGACTACCTGCAACCGACTGTATGTCCTTCAAATATACATGCCGGGCTATTTGCTGGCTTGCACATCTGCAAGCCAGATTTCTAATAACCCTGCAATAGGGCATAATGAGCGGGATAACCCAAAGATTAATTAGTCTTTTTTTCTAGTTGCTATGGCGAGCGATCTTCTGTGTTACATCACAGAAGATCTAATTGCCGCCGCCAGCATTGTTCCCTTATACTACACGAAACACTTCTGTCTATCCGATCTAGACAAAAGAAAACATTTTCGTCCAGGCGGCAATTTCCTACATAAACAATGTAGTCAAAAGATTCATGCTCTCAGGCAGCCTTGGGTTTTTGCCGATATTTTATCACCATCATGGGAAAACCATTCTCATGATTTATGACTGCATTTTCTTCCAGCCTAAATTTCCGTACCTCTAATTGACCAGATGTGTATTGGAATTTCCCTGGTACGCCAGAGGTATCCGATACTACAAGGAATGTTGAGGACGATTTCTCCTGGAGTCTGTTAATAACCATTGCGGTACGCGCACCTTCCTTTCGCACCAGATATTAATCGTGAAAACGAACGCTACAGGGAGTCCGATTTCTTATTCCAAGTGTGCACATGCATCAGGCGTCAAGAGCCAAATTTAACCACCGGTAGAGTGTGCAAGAGTCGTGAGTGATTATTTAAAATATAGTAGAGTCGCGGATGTCATTGTACAGTTTATTAATTTCTTAACTATTGAGTGTCGCTGTTGTGGACAATTTTATATGTACCTAGCATTGTAAGGAAGGATTTACCTGTTAGTGTTGTATTATCGAGTAGCTGCTAGTGTCATATCCGTCGGTTTTATACCATTAATAAAGAAAACTAATACACAAGGATTTTCATGTGCCTTTCATTAATCGGACAATTGTGCATCGGATTATCATCGATATTTGTCGGGGTTAGGAAAGGACTAGTGTCCATGTTGACACATTTATACCTTACCCCACACACTTCTTTCTAATTACTTATACTATTATTAATTAGTAAGTTTATTACATAAGACTCCAAATTAGTTAATTCGTTGTATTAACACACTAGCTTGAATTTATTAAATAATACTCCAACTTAGTTAATTCGTTGTATTAACACACTAGCTTAACTCGCAGGCGAATTCTGATGGTAAATTTCCCTTTGCGAACTCGACTGCCTGGACGTCAGCCGGATGCCTCATGTCTTGGTCTGTCGCATGACCGATCGATATGGGCATGCTATGCAGAGGAAAGGTACAAATTCCTGCAGGTGTACGGCTGGCGTGCAATCGAATATCGTGCAGATATTGCAAGGGCAATCTTGGTTGCCCAGAGGCACACCAATTGCGCTTCAATGTAGAGGCATGCGTCCCAAGGCATGTACTGTGTATTTGGTTGGGTTCATGTTGGTCGCGTGATGATGCGACCAAACTGCTTTGTAGATTTCTAGCATTGTTGCGGTGGCATTTTATGTCCATTGCGAACATCATCGGACTTGAGGAAGAAGTCGATTGTTGACTTGGATGAGCTAGGGCTCGTGAGATCATGATGCATCTCCTTTTAAACGAAAACAAGTCGAGATTTTGTATCTAGAAATGGTCGAATCGAATGCAATATCTCGATTTAGATACTTTGGGTGTGGTGCCTTTTGTTTGTTTTGGAGATAAGAATCCGGTTTGATGAATTCTCAGAAAATTTAAGATATGCAGTGCATGTTAGATTATGCACTGGGTTTCGGGTTTTATTTACTTATGGTAATTGAAGATCTGGTTCAATTTACCATGTGTTTGTTTTGTTTGGAGGTCATGGGAAATTGGGTGTATGGATGATAAACGAATATTCGATTCGTTTATCAGGAATTTTGGTTTGCCAAGAGAGATAGGTGTGGGGAGGAAGTATGTACCAGCATGGGTACATGATTCACTTCCTCCTCCATCATAATTCCGCTGAGAACAGTTCTCCGGGCACAACGACAGAACAAACAGCAAAATGTCTCTGAGGGGAAAACCGGCGCACCGAGGGGGAAACACAAAGTGAAACTCCGCGACATCAACACAGGAAAAGTTAAACGCACTGCAAGCTGTTTGATTTTGAGTTGTTCTTTATTATTTTCACTAGGCACTGTATCTACGGAAATTTATTTAAAATCCTTGTTCACATGTAATCTAATAGAATTGCGATCGTTTTGTTTTTTTTATTTCTTTGATTTGATTAAAATAGTGGCGCGGAGTTTCTACACGACTCGAATTCGGGATATATACACGTTGGAGGCGTGTGAACTCCGATGCACACGCTTAAGGGGGTGTACGACGACCGCTCTGATTAGTGGTTATATTAAGACTCTAGTTATTATCGCTTCCCCTGCGCACCAGGGTAGCGATAGGAGACACGACCTGGTCAGGTTGAAGAATGGAATTTGACTCCGCGATCGTCATCTCATGCAGAGATGATTCCGCTAAGGAAAAAAAGGAAGAGAGAGAAAAACTCTTCTCTTAAGGGTGTGAAAATATCCTTGCCAAGGATATGTTGTATCTCCCACGAGTGGAACGTAGAGTCTCTCTTATGGGAACAAGAAAACCAGATCTCGTAATAAAGGTCATGGTGGTATGTGTGGGGTCGTTTGTTGTGTTCTGTAGGGGTTAGTTTCAGGACGCGAGTCTCCTGATCCTTAAAAGGACAAGGCGATCTCTTAAAACAGACCGCTCCTGAAATCTTGTCCTACAAGGGGTCGTTAACCGTGCTTCCTCTGATCCAGAGGGAAGAGTAACGTCCTTTTGGTTTGGCCTTCGTCCTTAGTCTTCACTTGGTCTTCCGTGGGGGGGCAGGTGATACTTAGCTATCCATTGTTGGGTAAAAATGAAAGGACGGCTTGTTTCCTTTGGAATGTGTTTTTTATTATTTTCTCAAAGATTATCCTGGGGTACTTCCTCCAGGGACTGTACACGAATTTAGACTGCGGCCCGGAGATCACGAAACCATTCCTTTATAAAGGAAAAGGAATCGAAAATTGTATCTCAAAGATACACATTTTCGTGCAACAATCTCGATCTTTTGGATATTTCGAGCGAGATGTTGTGTTTACACAAGATAAGAAATCAATTTCTTGAATTCTTACGAAACCATTACGCAGATGTGTGAATGTATCTGCTTTTGAGTTTTTGTTTGTTTAACTCAATGGAATTTTTAGGATAGAGATAACAATCTCTGAATTTTGGATTTGGGTGATGCTGTGGAGCAAATATAGAACAATAAACGAATATTAGATTCGTTTATTGTGAATTTGAATTTTAATTCGGATTTTGGATTAAACTTCGCCGTGGGGGCAAATGTTATGCGATAAACGAATTTTGATTCGTTTATTGCGAATTTTGGGTTATGTTTGGGTTTTTGTGGGTTTTGATAGGATTTTGGGTTAGGAATGGCGGAAAAAGATGGTAGGGCTTTTTGGAGCACTACATCCTCCCCTCCTTGAAAAAAAGAAAATTGATCTTTATGAGATTAATTTTCTGGAAAATGGTGTGATTGGGAATAAGGATGACGGTATCGTGATTCCGTTACATATGCCTGATATTTTCTAACATAGTAGCTTTTTGTATACAATATTTATTATAAATGTGTAATTTTTGTTCTTTGTTTTTTTTCTTAATATTTATGTATTCGTATTTATGGTCGTGTATTCAAGTTTCCACAATGGTTATATAATAAAATATTTTCTTTTTTTTCTGAGTGTAAGGTTAATTGTAGAATGTTTTATAATTACATAAGTATTTGAATTCATTATATTAAATTTAACTTTGCGTTTTTTTTTTTTTTTTTTTTTTTTTATAAAGTACTATTTGTAAAAAGATACATAGATAAGTAAGGTTTTTATGGTTTATTCTTACAATTTGTATATTACATAGAATTTTCATTGTTTATATACTCGTATAAATTTTCATTATTTACATATATTATTTTTGTTCTTTTTTTTTCATTGGCCTTATTAGTCGGGCGTTTATTTATTTATATAATTTTTTCCATGTATTTGGACGTACAATTTAATTCTATAACTTTTCCTTTTTTTTTTGTTATATAAAAACTTTCTTACTTTCTTAGTATTTTCTTAGTTGAAAACTGTTTTGAATTTATATAAATATTAGAAGTTCTTATTTTAACACTGTTTTGTAAGTTTTGTTTTTGTATTTTCGTTTTTTCATATATATATAATGTGTTTTTTCTTATAACCTAAGATTATTTATTATTATTACAAAATTTTGTTGTTGTTGTTTATTTATTTAAGTTAGTGGTGGTTTTTTAAAACATGACATAAACTTATTTTATTAAGTGCGTTAATATTTGTTTTTATCTATATATTTATTTTTTTGTTTTTTGTTTTTTTTTTTTCTTTTTTTTTTTTTGTATTAAAAGTGTTGTATACTATTTACAAAATTATTTTATTCGTATACAATTATTTGAATAGAAAATTTTTTTTCGCAAATTTTAAATACATTATCGTGGTATTTTGGTACAGTGTTAGTTTATAATTTTTTTTTTTTTGTGTTTACTATACGTGTATGCATTTATTTATTTCTCTTTTTTCTTTTTTAAGGTTATCTATACATATATACATTTTTTTTTTCAACTTCTATTTTTCTTTGGAGTTTCTTATTCGTGATTGCCTAGTCCACAAATAGTTTTATATTATTGTTGTGGACTATTCGAGTTCCTTTTCCTATTTTGAGGATTGAATTTTCTTCGGATAGGATCTTTACAATTTCGTAGGGGCCTTTCCACAGGGAGGTTAGTTTGTTAGGTCTTGAGTGATTCTTTAATAGAACCTTGTCGCCAACATTAAATTTCTTACGGCCTACTTTTTGGTCGTAGTATACCTTAGATTTTTGTTTTTTCTCTATCAGTATTCCCTTGGCTGTACGATAACCATGTTGTAATCGCATTTTTAATTCGTTTGCGTAATGGTCGTAGTTATAAGAGCTTTCGGGGGTTTGTCTGAGAGAACTGGGTATTTCGGCTGGGAAACCATATAGTAATTCATGCGGCGTGTAGCCAGTATTACTGTGGGGTGTAGTATTGTACACAAACATTGCGTAAGGTATCCAGGTGTCCCAAGTGAGAGGATCCTGGTTTACATAGTGGCGGAGGTATTCCACCAGAGTTCTATGGCTCCGTTCTAGTGCTCCATTCGTTTGTGGATGGTAGGGTGCTGTGTTTAGTTTTCTCATTTTAAGTAAGGAACAAATGTCCTTAAAAAGTGCGCTGAGAAAATTAGCACCTCGGTCAGTTAATAGAGAAGCTGGTATGCCGTGCTGGCAGACGATATTTTCAACGAAAATTCTGGCCACGTCCTTGGTTTCGGCGCTGGCCAGTGCGTAAGCTCCTGAAAATTTAGTCAAATCGTCTTGAAACGTTAGTAGGTATTTATTTCCATTATAGCTGACTGGTAATGGTCCTACTATATCTAAAGCAATTCTTTCGAAAGGTTTTGAGCTTGTTGTGGTTATCTTCATAGGAATTCTAGGATTCCTTCCACTTTTGTTTATCTGGCAGGAAGCACATTTTCGAATATACGCCGCGACGTCAGCGGTCATTGTGCGCCAGTAATATTTTTGCTTCAATCTATTGATTGTTCGGGTGGCTCCTTGGTGTCCTCCGAAAGGTGAGTTGTGGTATTCCGCGAGTAACTTTTGTATTTCGTTAGGATCTGTTAGAAGCTTCTTTTTATTGGAGAAAACGTACATTGTCACGTTGAGGTGAGCAAAAGTTTCTTTTAGCAAGTTATTAAGTGTTACTTTTGATTCGTTTTCTATGAAGGGGACTAAAATTCCAATGGAATTGAAATTCCGGTCTTCGCAAATCTTCTTCAGATCAATAAGGGAACTCTTAGCGGTTTCCTGGTCGCTTAGGTTTCTGAAAGGTAATGGCAATGTGATGGCGCATAACCCATCTTGCTCATGAAACGTAATTTTACCTACGTCTGGCTTGGTGAAGTTTGGGATTCTTCCTGCCAGGTTTTCTCCCTCAGCAGAGTCTATCAATGGGAGGATTATAATACGTAGTCCAAGTTTCTTCTTGGTATAGATGGACCCTGTTTGTTCTTGCCATACAAGATTGGTAGTATCTTTGTATGATTGTGCAGCCACATCTTCTTCGAGTTTGGCTTTACTTCGTGTGGTGACGAGGATATTATTTTTAATGGGATTGACTGGGGTAGTCATTGTTATACGGCTGAGAGCATCAGCATTTGCATTTTGCTTTCCTTTTTTATGGACGATTGTGTACTCATACTCTTCGAGTAGAATTCTCCATCGCATAAGTCTGGATGTAGGATCCTTTCGTCCTATAAGCCACTGTAGAGAGCTATGGTCAGTTACTATTGTGAACTTTCGTCCGTAGACATATGGTCGGAACTGTGCTAATGCAAAAACGATTGCTAGTAATTCCTTTTCAGACGTTGTATACCGTGTTTCGGCGTCGTTTAGTGTTCGGCTAGTGAAAGCAATAGGTTTATCTTGTCCTATTGTACCTTGAGATAGGACTGCTCCTAACGCAACATTGCTAGCATCCGTAGTTATTATAAACTCCCGGTTAAAGTCTGGATAAGCCAGTATTGGTGGGGTAATAACCTTTCTTTTTAGAGTTGTGAATGCCTCATCACAAAAGGCATCCCAATGAAATGGAACATTCTTCCTGAGTAATTTGCTTAAGGGTTTTGCCAGTTCGGCGAAATTAGGGATACATTTTCTATAGTAGCCTACAAAACCGAGAAAAGATTTTACGTCCTTTTGTTTCTTGGGCGTTGGAAACGTTTTTACCGCTTTAGTTTTTTCTGGATCTGGTTTTATACCTTCCTTTGAAATAACATGCCCTAAGTAGGTGAGCTCCTTCCTTATGAAGTGACACTTTTCTGGTTGTATTTTCAGATTGTGCCTTTGTAATCGCTCGAAAACTCTGGTAAGTCGGGAATTGTGATCGTTCAGATCGTATCCGTAAATTACAATATCATCTACATAGACGAAACATTCTATTCCTTGGAGACCCATGAGTACATTATTCATAAGCCTTTGGAATGTGGCGGGTGCGTTTTTAAGTCCGAAGGGCATTCGATTGTATTCGTAATGTCCGAAGGGTGTGCTAAACGCTGTTTTTGCCTTGTCTCTATTGTCCATGCGTATTTGGTGAAAACCATTTGCTAAGTCTAATGTGCTAAAATATTTAGCTTTTCCTAGCTGGTCCAAAATATCGGTCATATTGGGCAATGGATATGCATCTCCGACTGTTATTTTATTTAAGGCTCTAAAGTCGACAACCACTCTCCACCGTTTTGTCCCATCAGGTCCTGCCTTCTTGGGTACTAGTAAGAGAGGGGAATTCCAAGGACTGAAACTTTGTTGTACTACTTCGTCCTGAAGCATTTCATTCACCTGTTTGTGAATTTCTTGCTTGGAGCTATCTGGTAGGCGATACGGTTTTATATAAAGTGGGGGCTTTCCTTCCTCAGTAATGATCTGATGCTCTATGGCGTCAGTATATGTGAGGTAGTCACCCTCGAGAAGAAATAGGTTATTATAAGTGCGACAGATATTCAGGATAGATTTCCTTTCCTCCTGGTTACAATGACGCAACTCTAGGAGTGATTCTAGCCGTTCAAGCCTATTTTTTAGAAAGTTCTTAGTTTCATCCGCCTGTAACACATTGTAGTCATCCAGATCTTCCCATTCGACTTCTATGTCGTTGGTGCTTACTTCTTGATCGGTGTCTAATGTGTTCATTAATAATACCTTTATTTTGTTGTCCTGTGGTGTTGTCAAACTATTACCCAGATATATCCCTGGCATGATCTCGGATTTTTTAATAATCAGTTCTTGACTGGATTTTTCTTTAAAGGGAATCTCCATTATTTGTTGAGATCGTGAATGCAATTTTATGTAGTCCACCGTGGTGTTTCGTTTTAAATTTACTGACGGTATTAGAGTTTCAGGTTCATGTTTTCCTGAACTCAGTTTTTCGGCAGTTTCCTTACCTTTTCTGTTACCACAAACTTTACTTAAATGGGGAGAGGAAGATTCAAGGGTGGTTGGTTTCGTTGTGTTTGTCACAGCATCAGATCCGGCCCGTAGACAAACGGATTCGGATGTTGACTCACGAACGGTGTTATCCAATTTTTCAAGAATGCCTGTATTATCCGTGGAAGATACCTCGTAAGGCGTGGCCTTCTGAATATTTTCCTTGACCTCATTTTTGTTCCCTAAAGGCTGCTCGAGTTCTACCATAGTTCTCTTCTTTACAGCGAATTTAAGGAATCCCTTTTCAAAGTTAATGTGGCACTGGTGCTTCGTAAGGAAATCGCTTCCCAGTATGCCATCGTGTTGGAAGTCTACGTTGCTTCCCACTACAAATAGATTATGCTTAAAGGGTATGGAGTGCCTATCAGTTCTGAATTCGAACTCCCCCAATACCTTTCCGCATGTGCTGACCGTTTTTCCAGCAATGGTGGATATAGTCACTGGGTCTGAATTTTCTACAGATTGTTCAATATAAAGATTATCTAATTTGATCAGGCTGATGTCGGCGCCTGTATCGATAAGGAAAGTCGAGTATTGTTTATCCGATGGATTAAATTTTACACGTATTACTGGCTCCTTAAATTCAGGGCAGAAAAATACGCGCATTTGAAAATTTACATCGGGATGGGGTGTATATCGGCGATTGTCTGAACTCGAGAAGGATTGCCGTTGCTCGCTGCCCGAGTGAGTTCGTTTCCCTGTTGTTGATTGGATACCCTGTTAATATTTTGATTTTGTCGGGTATTACGATTTTCAATCCGGGGCGAGTTTGTTATTGTCCTATTTTGAGATTGATTGGATTGGTTAAGATGAGTTTTAAAGGGATTACGACTCGTCGAATGTTGGTCCTGGTTTCGCATATGAGCTAACCTGGTTCTGCACTCTGCCTGAGTGTGATTATACTTTCGACAGTATGTGCATTGGAGACGTTCAACCTCTGTCTTAATGCGTTGGGGGACGAAATTAGGAAAATTAGTGTTGCGATAGCAAGTCGCAGAAGTATGTCCCCTCTTGTTGCATGTTTGGCAAACAATTTGTTGGTTATTTCTCCTAAAATTGTTATTGGAAGTAAGCATTGAGTTATCGTTACCTAATCTTCGAGATTGTTCTAAAGCGTAGCTAATGGCCGCTTTGAGATTTGAAGCCCTATGCGCTTTTACTAAGATTTTGAGGCTGGAATTTCGTATCCCATCCTCAAACGTATTTAAAGCGAGTCTTTGATTTTCAGCCAGAAGATAAGTTCTGACTGCAGGATCAGATGAACTAGCGTATGTGGCGCTGTCCAATTCATGCAGGTGGTGTGTGAGTCTAGTTGAAAATTCTTTCACACCCTCCTTGCTATCCTGTTTTGTTGCCACTAAGTTATTTTGGGCAGCAGACCTAGAGATGAGAGGTTTAAATTCTCCCTCTAATTCTGAAACAAGATCTTCCCAGGTAGAAATGATTTTATGCCTGATACAATCACGCGCCGGTCCCTGCAATCTGGTTTTGACCACCCTTAGAATAAAGGACTTCTGATTGTCATCTTGTGCTTGTGAGAACAAAATGTCTCCACAAGAGACGAAACCCTCTAATTCGTCAGGATTACCGTTAAATATCGGCACGAGTCCCAGTATGTCACTTAATCCTATTGGTAAGTTCATTCTAGAACTCTGTTCGCGTGTTTCCATACGTACGGTTTCCGATATTTCGTCCTCGCGATTTTGTATGAGCTCGGGCTCAGGTCTCTGCGAACGCGTACCCGGTTTATTTTTGTCGCTCACGACATATTTGTGAAACAGACCTTCCCAAATGATGGTGAAAAGGGGTAGAGAACCAAGAGATGAGATCTTCATTATTGTTGGGTAATATGGCCAAGAGAAAAGACAAGACCAACGACAAGAGAAGTGTCTTCAAACTCAGTTAGTTTTGATTCTATTAGAAAGCCTTTGTTCTACTTAAGGTGAGAGAATCCACCCTTTCGCCCTATGGAAAAAGTGTCTAAACCTAAAATGGATTTTCGAAGAGCCACAGATGAGTCAAAGGAAAAGATTCAACCCAAAGAAAATTTTCCAAACAAGACGCTAAGGACAAGGACCAAGAATTTTGATTTGTTCGTTATTGTTTTAGCTTGTCACGTAAGAAAAATCTTCCCAAAAGAAAGTGTATGTATATATGTTTATGTGTATAATTAATTAAAATATATATCAAAAAAATAAATAATAAAACCAAATTTGTAGTTAATTTTTGTGTGGGGTCTTTTATATTGTCCCCTTTTGAAGAATAAAATGTTGATATTTTGGGAAAAAGTTTTTGGAAAAAATGTGTATATGTATATATTCGTGAAGAAAGTTTTGAAAATTGTCAAAAATATGTGTTTTTTAAAAATGCGTTTAAGAAAGATCCGTTTATTAAGAAAAATGTATTTAAAATGTTTGCCTCTACTAGCCGAAAAGTAAGTGCGTACTTGTATATTGTATATGCTTGTGTGAGAGAAAAATTTCTTTTATTAATTATATTTATCACTTTGGGCTTTTTTATGCGTATACTCTTCTTGGAAAAATGAGAACAACTTTGCTTATTATTCTTAGAAAAACAAGTTAAATTTAAATGCACTTGCACAAATTATTAATAAGCTTTATCCCAGTGTAAAAGAACAATTAAAATAAATATTCAATTTATTCTTGGCGTCCCCTTTTAGTTAACAATTCAAACATTTAAAAATTTACTTATTTGGGAGCCAATTTCCAAGACAAAATGACAAAAATGACAAAACTGAATTTAATTTTAGTTCACTTTTTGTTTCAACTAAGTTACCTTTATATCACTTTTCACTTAACAAATAAATAAAAATTTAATACCTGTGTTTTCTAGCTGCAGGTTTGTTGGGTGTCCTGTTGTTTGTCGTCACTAGCTGCTTGGTCCTGGTGTTGCCGCTGCATCAGGAATCCCGGTCTATCCTTGGCTGCTCGTTGTTATTTTTCACACTGTTACCTCTCCTCGGTGTATGCCCCAGAGGAACGCTTTTACCACTTTAGAATATTTAAAATTTACTATTTTGTCACTATTGCTGGTGTTTAGCCCCGGGCACGCTGTTTTTATCGGAATTAATTTTCCTGTTGGTAGCGGGATCTATAGATATCCCACTCGTGTATTCTCCCTCTGGTAGGGGATGTTTGGACCAGTCTAATCCACTGCCTAGTTCGTATTTTATTGGTAGGGGATGTTGGGATCCCAAACCGCTGCCACCATAATTTTTTGTTGTGTTCTGTAGGGGTTAGTTTCAGGACGCGAGTCTCCTGATCCTTAAAAGGACAAGGTGATCTCTTAAAACAGACCGCTCCTGAAATCTTGTCCTACAAGGGGTCGTTAACCGTGCTTCCTCTGATCCAGAGGGAAGAGTAACGTCCTTTTGGTTTGGCCTTCGTCCTTAGTCTTCACTTGGTCTTCCGTGGGGGGGCAGGTGATACTTAGCTATCCATTGTTGGGTAAAAATGAAAGCACGGCTTGTTTCCTTTGGAATGTGTTTTTTATTATTTTCTCAAAGATTATCCTGGGGTACTTCCTCCAGGGACTGTACACGAATTTAGACTGCGGCCCGGAGATCACGAAACCATTCCTTTATAAAGGAAAAGGAATCGAAAATTGTATCTCAAAAATACACATTTTCGTGCAACAATCTCGATCTTTTGGATATTTCGAGCGAGATGTTGTGTTTACATCTTGTGTATCTTGAATTCTTACGAAACCATTACGCAGATGTGTGAATGTATCTGCTTTTGAGTTTTTGTTTGTTTAACTCAATGGAATTTTTAGGATAGAGATAACAATCTCTGAATTTTGGATTTGGGTGATGCTGTGGAGCAAATATAGAACAATAAACGAATATTAGATTCGTTTATTGTGAATTTGAATTTTAATTCGGATTTTGGATTAAACTTCGCCGTGGGGGCAAATGTTATGCGATAAACGAATTTTGATTCGTTTATTGCGAATTTTGGGTTATGTTTGGGTTTTTGTGGGTTTTGATAGGATTTTGGGTTAGGAATGGCGGAAAAAGATGGTAGGGCTTTTTGGAGCACTACACGTTCAGATAGATGCGATTCACACGTGCAGTGGAACGACGAAACAGGCAGGCGGCAAAGACAATAGGGAAAAATGACCAAATGCGCCGTTGGTAATGCGGGTCATTGTTTACACGATGCCTCGTCGCTATTTTCGACGTTAGGAGAAAAAGGTGCTAAAAGCAAATTGGATGTTTATGGCATCTCTGGCTGCAATAGAAACCGGGTTCATATTTGCATTAGGAAATGCTGGAGAATTTGGTTTCAGCGTCTATTGCGCTAATTATATGCAGCTGCTTGGGTTGTTTGTTGATAAGAAAAACAAAAAAGGTTGCCAGGCAATGTGTATGAAAAGGTATATGACGCGACTGGGAAAATAGACGGCGCAGTATTTATGGTCCCTGTCATGACGGTTACATTGAATGCTCCGAATTATTTTGTTTACAGGAATTTGTCTAAGGAAATTTGACTGGCGACGTAGATGCCGAAATTGATTGGAAATTCCTGTTAAGTTAATAAAGAAATCTTAAGAAGCAATGTTATGCGAAGAGAATGCATGAAGGTAAGTTTTCTTTACAGGGACTTAAAGATCATAGATTTGATCTCTTAAATGCGTGCAGCATTTTTAGGTACTAATACTGTTGCATTAGCAAACTAAAGGGAGTTGGGTAGTAGTTATGGGGGTTTTTCAGGTAAGTAGACCGTAGGGTTTGGCGGAACCGCTACATAGGTTTTTGAATTCATGTTTATGAGGAATTTGGTGCAAGGGTGATAATCGAATCTTTGATTCGTTTATATAGAATTTTGTTGGATCGGATTAATGGGTTTGTTGTTATAAGTTGAAGGTGTGGGTGTGTGGGGGAAGGAGGTGGTAGGGCTTTGCAGAGGACTTCACCTGCTTCGGAATGTATAGAACCCCAGAGTCGCAATATAAGAATTACTATCCCAATAAAATCCGGTATGACAAATCAGGACTAAACAGAATAGATAACTTTATGATCAAGATTATTCGTGGTCACACAAAAAGGGCAATGTGCAGTGAAAATTGGCTCTTTTCGAGAGCATTTTATCCCAATGATATGCATATGGAGAGTACTCTCCAGAATGGCTTCATTCCCCCAGAAGAGTTCCCTTTTTTGGAAAAAAGGACTTATTCCAGACAAACATGGAATGCCAATTATGTACCTCACATTCCGTTGTGCCAGAGATAAACAAATTCTCCATGATAACGATATCTCTAATATTCCAGATCGCAGCGCTTTAGTATGGTGGTGGGTGAAAGAGATAAATCAATAAAAGATCTGTAGCGTTCTACGAACGCACAATTCCGCGCAGGTAAGGTTCCTACCTTCAAAGAACTTACTTACCTGATAACGCAGCGCACGTGCCCACAGACGCGTTCCCCAAAGTTCCACCATAGGGCCTGCAACTCGCAGCCAACGTTGAGACCGACACCAAAAAGCAAGGAACTGAACGTCCTCAAAGCTTTTTAGGTCAAGCTCAACAATTATAACTCATCATGCCTGAAACAAAGGTATAAACATCCATGCGTTCTATTCCAAAAAAAAAAAGAAAAAAACAATTCCCAAAATGCCATACATGCTGCCTGCGCCCAGGAACATCTCATCGAACCGGCAATTCCGAAATTCGATACAAAAGAATTGCTATCATCAAAGAATGAACCGATCAACTGATGCACGTGCCGGTAATCTAATGCAAGGAGCACCCAAATCCGTTGAACAACAGAAGGCAGCCACGACCTATCGCAATCGAATATATCTCAACGAGATATCCGATAATTTATGAGGAGTTAAGCCAACAAAGGCAATACTCCGGTCCCACGGCCACGCTAGAATATCGCACCATTATAAAGATCTAATGAATTTCGATTCCGGGTACCAAGTTCAAATAAGACCCACGGACTGCACGTCAAAGCAATCGCCGAATATCTCTGGTCTGGGCGCCAGATGTTCTGTGCAAACAGAAGGCCGTGGAAATGAAATTCTATCAGCGATAATAATGATGTATGCAAAGATGACTTTCCCCTTTCAGGAAACTACAAAATATCCCGGGGAATGTGATAACATGCTGCTAACAGAGATTCGGAAGTCCTGTTAGCAGAGCAAATAGGGAATATTTTCCGGATAGATACAGATACCAGTTTGAATCTGGGTATCTGTGTAAGCAGGATATTGTTGAGGTTTGAGATAGTCAGTCAGATTTTGATAGCCAAATCGGGTAGCCTATTTCGAGCAACCAAGGAGGTTATATCGAGGAGCAGACAGTTAGAGAACCCCGAGGAAGACGTCAGTCCGCGCCGCGCCGATTAGCGAAAGAAACCGTTTGCCCACAGTAAACTTAAAAGGGTACGCCAGTTCACCAACGCGATTTAATTAAAAGACGAGATTAGTATGTGGACGGTGAATTAATATAGTGTCGATTTGATTTTCATGTTTGGTTGTGCTACAGAAGCTATAAAATCAATGTTCGAATATATTTGTTTAATCCATCTATTATATTCCCTAAATAAAAAAAAGATATTGTAACAATTTGTGTAAGAGAAATAACATAAAATAAAAGGAGCGCTGCAAAGGAAAGGAAAGACCTGGTGTTTAATTGTCGCTGTCTCCGCTCCGTGTGTCGTTTCGTGTTTATTGGCAGAAGGTATACAGACTACGAAACCGCCAAAGATCGATCTCATCCCAACTGGTGGTGGATCAGTGATGAAGAAAGGACTATACGCCCCCAAACATAGTGTGCCTCTTAGGCACACCGCTTTTCTTCCTCCCAATTCCTAATTATTTTTTATTTATATTCGTTGTTTATGTTTGTACGTTTTGTTTGGTTTTTAATTTTTGCTTATCAACCCCATAAGTATTAAAAAAAAAAAAAAACATGATATAGAAAGAATAGAAGACATTTTTAAATAAGAAAGCATATCAATTATTGTGATATGTTACAAAAACACTAGTTATTGGACACCGAAAGGCTTAAGAAAAACAAAAGATTGATAATGTATAATTAAGAGTGGTAACGAAGAGCCAGTAAGTTAATGTAAGAATGATATTTGTAAAATAAGATTTAACATTTAGTCTTAAGTAAAATCTGTAATTAAATTGTTAATAAATGCGGTGAAAAAAAAAAACAAACAATTATGAGCTGTAGAGTGGTTCGTACGATGCCCAACTGCCCAAAACGAACGAGATTATATTGTCGCAGAAATCTTGTGATTGGCCTATACGGCAGCAATATTGTCATTGGATCGGCGTAGACGAAGTCTATTTGAACGTCTGGAAAACGCAACGGTACTAGAAGACGTTTTACAGTGTTTTTTGAAAGCGAACTTCTCACTTCTTTTGTCCATGCAGATTGAGTTTTCACAACAACTTATTTTGCATGATAGTGAAGCAAGTTCAATACATTCGATTTGCATGGACTTCTCCATAGCAAGAGTCTTCTGAGAAAAAGGATCCCAAGAAATGCTTTACGACAGGTATCAGATACAGATGGAATATCTAAAAGAAAGTTCCGCGGGGATCAACGGGAATATGAGCCTGGCAGGAGGTGGTTTTAGTCGGTAAAAACTCGGCATTCCTCTGGATCGGTCAAGAGGTATCTTTTGAAGATTTTCACCTTCCTACCAAAACCAACAAAAAAAAAGGTATCAGCTCCTCGATAGTATAGTGGTTAGTATACCCGCCTGTCACCCGGGAGACCGGGGTTCGATTCCCCGTCGGAGAGCCTCTGGCGCAAGACTAATGATCTTGCCCAGAAAAAATAAATCATTATGGAAAATTTAACAAGCCTTAGGACTTGCTAAATAAGGCCAAGACCGGTCCCCGGTTGTAGTGCCGATGATGATGAAGATGATCAGATACAAAATACCAAAGTTCTAGTGTTGTCTGATGCGCTCGCCCAAGTAGGACCAGCCTCTATGTTTGTATCGCTGTCTCTGTTCATGTGTTTTTCACTGCTAACAATTACAATATAATTTAGAGCTCTTCCGAAAATCCATTAATTTACATTAGGCGCAGCGTTTAATTTGATAGTATAAATACTTTTTTTATTATATTTATTACCAATAAATGGCCTAGCAGAAATAAAATAAAAATGTAAGATCTTTAGGAAGTATAGAGACCATGGAATCTGAACCAACATAGTCTCGGAGAAGCTACTTTAAAAAAAAAACTCAGTTTCCATGGGCATGAGATATCTAGAAGGATTTGCATAGAAGCAGACAAAGTCTGAGAGAACACTTTGAATTTGTATTGAATTCAATAGATTAGACACTTGGAATTGTTGTACCATCTTGCAGACAAAGATAAGCAATCGTTTTTTATTATAGAGCCTTTGACAGTGTTTTCATCTTCTTTTGCCTATAAAAATGCTTTGATTCCATATAAACATGATTATTATAGTATGTACAGCATGTATATGAAATCCCCAGTGTGACACTACAAGTTTTCTACCAACGAGTTCTGCCTTTCTCTTCTCTATAGTCCCTTCCGAACAACTTCCAATGGTTATCTGTTTCTCACCATTTTCTACGTGGCTACGATAATGATTCATTTTCCAGCCTCTTTTATGGCGATCTAACCCAATTTCCTTGTTCATGTTTCTGTTACCTTTTTATTGGGCATCAAAGAAAGGCACCCAGAAATCTCTCAGCCGCAAGATTAGTATTGTTTTCCTTTTCTGGTTTTATTTTTTCTTTCGTGTTTCCATCTCCGAGAAACAAAGCACAAAAAAGTCCTTCCTTGGTAAAACAACGCTCCACACTCCCTGAGTGAAACCACATTTAGATCCTAAGAGTAATTGTTTCATCAATCCTTTTCCATCTGTTGTTCTTCTAGTTGGGCGCTCATTGAGGGTTGAAGGCCGTAAATTCATTCCGTTCCAGGATTAGAGTAGGGCCCCATCCTGTTGGTTTTATTTTATATTAACGTTATTTTCGTGATTGTCTACCCGATTGCGCTTAGACCTACCTACCTAGTCATTCGTCCCGAATCGAAAGGAAAGAATGGAGCGCTTTTCGATTGTTCCCTACATAGCTCATTAATCATATTCTCCTTTACATAATGCTACATCAAGGATGAGGAGAAAGGACGAGAGATAGTGTTTTCATTTCGAAATTATTCAGTTACGTATCAATTGTATGTACGCGTTGGCCCGTTGGGTCTGAATTATGATTTCCGTCTAAACAATTCGATGGACAAATTGAGGTCCCTCGTGTTGCTGTATGATAAATGAGCGTGTTTCCGTTCTACTGATTCAGATTTTGTTGCTTTGCTTTATAGAGGAGGCTGAACAATTATTCGTATTTATGTGGCAACGTGTTGGCGAAGAAGTTGGGGAGACATATTCGTGTTGGTGGAAAGTTTAACCTGTGATCGGAGGAAGTATTTACCCTGCTTTTATTAATGACCCAAAATGTTTCGATGTATTGTAATATAAAACCCGATAAGAATAACAAATGCATCATACTGATTTGATGTTTTAGGGAAAATTGAAAAGACTTTGTTTTAATTGACGATTACAACAGAATGTTATAATTAATTAAATGGGATGTTAATTAATTGGGAGTGGAAGGAAAACAAGAGGAGGGCCAACCTTTATTATGAGCTAATCAAAATACCAAAGATATATAGATATATGTAGATCACCAAAACTTCAAATCGTCATATGACCTGGGTATCGTTCGGTATGGATTCAGTGCTGCAGCGGGGTGATATTTCACGGGGTGACTGGGAGTTGGGACCCAACCTACCAGTCAGATGAGGAAGAGATTAACCCCTATAAGAGACGTTTTGCTTCCTCATTGCGGATTGCGACTGGAATCCTAATCTGACTTAGGGCAGGTAATTATCATGCAGCTCTCTAATTGCCGGGTGGTAAATTATCTGTGTTTGTTAAGTTGTGCCGTTTTCCACTAACGCCGCTGCTCGCCTTACCAGGTACGACACCCAACCTCCCCCTAGAGCATACAAAAACCATAAAAACAAGTATTATGGCAGTTCCAATGAACGCCACCAAATACCTTTTCAATTGCCTACATAAAATTCTCCTAAGTATCTAAAACTTTAATTCGCTCTAAGGCAATAGCATTAAGGGGACATTCCGGTTTGTCGAGTCAAAAAATGGGGTATTTGCATGATTTTTTTAAGAGAAAGTATTAAAGATATAACAACAATTTTTTTTTAAACATTTTATTCATCTTTCGACTACGTTTGTAAATTTTGTCGAGTCACTCCGGAGCCGGAAACCCCCCCCCCCCCCCCCCCCCCCCCCCCTCTAGGTGTTCAAAGTTAGCCATCCGTTCTGCTCGTGTAAGGGTTATTTTCGTCCCCGGTGAAAAAATACGAAAAATGCAAGAAGTTTATTGAACTTAAATACATTTAGCCCAATGTGAGTGAAAAAAATTTTATAATTGATAAAAAACAACAAAATGGCGGACTATTAAAAAAAATTGGTTTTTCGGCCCTTTTTTACTCTATTTTTTAGTTATAACTAAAAAATTAAATAAAGAAATAAATAAGTAATTCACTCACAATTTGCATGTGCTTGTTAAAAATATGTGTGCGAACTTTCATAAGAATCGCATCCACCGTTTTCATGTTATCGCTTACACCGCACTCAAAAAAGTCGTTTCGAGAAAAACGCATTCAAAGTTACGAGATAAATTAGACACAAGATAAAAGTGATTTTTTTTCATGAAATCATCGGGATTTTTTATACTAACAGCTAGACATCTATTCCTGGACCATAAACAATTCCTTCCACGAGTTCGAATTGGTCCTCCAGTTGTATTTTCGCCTTTTTCCTCGTTGTTCGTGCCTCGTGCGAGTTGTATACTAGGCTGCGGTCAGCGTCTTGCAGCCGATCTCTGTCCCTCTCGTTCGCAAACGCTCTCGCAGCGTACCCAATTTTGATGCCCATGACTTGCATTATTAGCAATACGGGTAAAAACCCCTCATGAACATACAAGCTGCGGTAAGAGCCGCAACTTCAATGATTTTCTTACCACTGTATGTGTGTTTTGGCGCCATTTACCAGATAGTAGCATTGAAACTTTCGTTGTTATTTTGCGTGAAACCTCCATCGCATTTTTATAACAAATCAGGATCTGTCAGTTTTACGTAAACTGGGTAAATAGCTGTTCGCACTTTAGGATCCAAGGGAGGTTTGTCCTGGTGGAACTTTGACAGCTCATTCGCAGCTTCCGCGCGTTTCCATTTGCACCATGACTCCGGGCCCTCTGGACAGTTTTGATGTTGCGGATTTTCATCGGTTGATATTTTGTAAGTAAGCATTGCGTCTAATCGCAAATTCGTAATAAGTCGTCAGTTCTGTTATCATGTTTCCCGTAAGTTTGGCAGGACCAGCTCCTCCTAATTGGTCTGTTTTTTTTTTTTGCTTTTTTTATGACACCGCCTAATTGCCAACCGATTCGCTTTCCCACGTGATTGATACACTCGGCCTTTACAACATTTGGAAATGATATCTGCAACGCATTCATTATTTTTACATCCCCGTCACCAACGTACCTTTCGTAAATGCGCCCGTCCAGATCAAAAGAGCACTCGAACATCTCTAACATTCCGTCAGGCTCCATTTTACCCGAACTTCCATTGTGATCCAATATGCAAACTGGTTCGTGCTCATACCACCTAGTATCATATTCAGGGGTGCCTTTCTTTGTTTTCATAAGGTTGCAGCCTTGGCAATAACGCGATTTCACAGTAAGATCGAGAACTTTGACCTCTTTTGCTCCAACTACCGTCTCCAGAAGCAGTAAATTTTTTATCTTCACTTTCATCAGTTTTTTTTTTCTTTTTCTTCTTTGCTAGCCTTTTTTATCACGAAAGAAAAAACGCCGATACAAGCGGTGTGTGCATTATCGATAGCATCGTAGTAGATGTGTTTCGTAAATTCGCCAATATCCACCAGTGAAGTGAAACAATGTAATCCATTTAACCCGACACCCAAGATGCGCATTACGAATACTATTCTACGATTAATTTCGTAAGCTTTGTTGGCGATTCGTGGACAGGACTCGATGACCCTCTCACCACAGTTGCATTCGACGATCAGTTTGAATCCTAGGCCTTTCTCAGATTTTTTTGAAAAGTTTATCGAACCGTCACACTTTTTACACTTTATAATGTTTGAAAGTTCGGAAAAAACTGAAAAAAAAGTAACATCACGTATGCTGCCGTCACTGTGACCGTTGGAGCGAAGTCGGGCGATGTAGCCAATTTTTGTTCCGATGTAGTCGCATACTCCGTTTCCAGTTCATGTACAGTTCCCATAAATCCTTTTCGTTTTTTATATCGACTCCCTGGACGCGCCTCTGACTTACGCGAACCTTTAACGTTTTTAAACATTATGTTAGAAAAATTTACCGTTGAAAAACGTATGAAACGGACACCTAAACGCGAGCACTGGACGCTCTGAGGCCACGTTTACACTAAATACTTTTTCCTCCTCATGAAAAAGAAACAAAGAAACACCAAAAATACCTACCCCGCAACGTCACCGGTAGGAACATCTTCCATAGTCACCAAACAAGAAAAAACTACCAGCACCGTGCATCGGGCAAGTTAGTTTCATATATAAGGGCAGGGTTACGTGAAACACACCATGTTTCCTAAAAAGCAATTCGGTTGCGCCAATAAGTAACCGCCATAACGCGAAACACCGCGGGGCGCCATAAGTATTTCCAAAAGGAATGATTTCATATTGCGCATCATCTTAATAAGAAAGCAATTCGGTTGCGTCACCAACCAACCAATACAAGCGTAAATCAAAGCGGCGTCATATCTCTTGCCGTGTGCAGCCGCACCCACACATCCAGGAGATACTTCTTCTGTTCTTTGTCGTCTCAAGAATCTTGGTCGCTAAGCCGATCTACAGGCGAAGTAAGGAATTATGCCTGGATGTCCAACAAAATCAAATAAAATGCAGCACCGATGTATTGCCAACTAAGGATGTACGATCAGCGGAATTGCTGTACGCAGTAGCTGATCGTATAAACATCCAGCGTCCCACGATACAACTTGTGCACAGCACAGCTGCAACCGTTTCGCTGATGCTTTTCTGATACGAGATTGTATGTCCACGGTTCGCATAATCATGGACACACAGCATGAGCGTGCGAAGTAACCCCATCATGGTGTGTGTGCACATATTTTCTGGAAGGGTTGTAATAATCGTCTCCTATGAGTTTTTTTTTGATCAGGGGATGCGATCGAGGTTTTTTGTCTTCACCCGGGAATATAGAGAGTCGAGATTTGCTTTCTGTGGAGTTCGGTCGTAGCACGGGTGTTTGTTGGAATCGATTGATTATTAAACGCACTAGTCCGAACACGGAGTTTGTTTAAATAATCGAACTATGTATATATTAAACGCAATTGTCCAAACACATAGTTTGTTTAAAGAATCGAACTATGTATATATTAAACGCAATTGACCGAACACGGAGTTTGTTTAAAGAATCGAACTATGTATAACAGGTCAATTGAAAAGTCCCCGGCCTGACACATAGATGGCATAAATCCACATGATTTTTAGTTAGTCCTAACCTTCAAAAGACGCGTGTATACATTTGACAGATGTCGGATCATTAGGTTGTGAATTATAGTATTTTGAGTGAAGCAACTTCTGTTATTGTGAAACAAATGGATAAAAAGGAATTTCGCGTGTTGATAAAATATTGCTTTTTGAAAAAATACAGTTGAAGCAAAAACTTGGCTTGATGACGAGTTTCCAGACACCGCCCAGGAAAATCAACCATCGAGGATTGGTATGCTAAGTTTAAACGTGGTGAAATGAGCACCGAAGACGGTGAACGCAGTGGACGCCCAAAAGAGGTTGTTACCGACGAAAGCATTAGAAAAATCCACAAAATGAGTTTGAATGACCGTAAATTGAAATTGAATGAAATAGCAGGCACTCTAAAGATATCAACTGAATGTGTACATCATACCATTCGCGAATATTTGGGTATGAGAAAGCTCTGGGCAAAGTGGGTGCCGCGCGAGCTCACTTTTGACCAAAAATAACGACGAGTTGATGATTCGGAGCAGTGTTTGGAGATGATCAAGCGTAATAAACCCGAGTTTTTGTGTCGATATGTGACAATGGATGAAACATGGCTCCATCATTTCACTCCGAAGTCCAATCGGCAGTCATCCGAGTGGACTACACACGATGAACCCGCCTCAAAGCGTGGAAAAACACAACAGTCGGCTGGCAATGTTATGGCGTCTGTATTTTGGGATGCGCGCGGAATAATTTTCATTGACTATCTTGAAAAAGGAAGGACCACCAACAGCGACTATTACACAGCGTTATTGGACCGTTTGAAGGACGAAATCGCCGAAAAACGACCACATTTGAAGAAAAAGAAAGTGCTGCTTCGCCAAGACAATGCACCGTGTCACAAGTCAGTGAAAACGATGGCAAAAATCCATGAATCGGGCTTCGAATCGCTTCCGCATCCACCGTATTCTCCAGATCTGGCCCCCAGCGACTATTTCCTGTTCTCAGATCTCAAAAGAATGGTCGCTGGGAGGAAATTTTCGTCGAATGAAGAGGTGATCGCCGAAACTGAGGCCTATTTTGAAGCAAAGGACAAATCGTACTACAAAAAAGGTATCGAAAAGTTGGAGGGTCGCTATAATCAGTGTATCACCCTCGAAGGGAATTATGTTGAATAAAAAAAAAGAAATTTTGCCAAAAAAATGTGTTTTACTATGGAAGGCCGCGGACTTTTCAATTGGCCTGTTATATTAAACGCAATTGACCGAACACGGAGTTTGTTTAAAGAATCGAACTATGTATATATTAAACGCAATTGTGATTAGTCAAACTATACATGTGTAACTTTTTATTTGACGTTTACTAGCGGAGTATGCTAAACCTTTATGTCATCTGTTTCGAATCTTAACTGTTACGGTTAAAGTTTTCAAGTAGTACGTCGTTTGAACCAAGTATCATTAATAAAGTAATCCTCAAAATGTTAGACAGTGTTTTTCAATTTCTTTTGTAATGACGTGGTGATATGACATAGACCGCACAAAGGACTTAAATAACTTACCACAAAGTCTCCTCTTTAAGTTTTGAGACTCGGCCCTTCCCTTTGGCAGTTTTTTATTTTCACAAGATTGCAAAGCAGGAAACAAACTCCCATACGAGCGCAGATAACAGCATTGTATTTCCTTTGATGTATCACCATGACAACGAGGAACAACAAACTACAACCGTTTGGGCCGTGTGTAAAAGGCAAGACATAAGCAGCAGCATCCAGGTATCCTACCCAGGTCCCGCTTCATTCTTTTTAAATCCTCCACGCATTTTGGCAGCATACTATTGTGACGTTTCTAACAAATGCACACACAATATGCAAGCAAATAGTGAAGAACATCGAAAGGAAACTCGAATAAGCAAAAGCATCAGAGCCGTATACCATAGCGATAACATAACAACACATCAGCTGAGTGTACTTGAGTTTAGAAATCGAATTCGTACACGCCGGAGTGGCCTGATGTGTTGAGGATTGGTTCCATTTTCGTGATTCTAACCGGCATAGTGTCAGTTCGAATCAATAATTCTTCACATCGTTGCAAACGCTATAATTGGTGACCCCGACGTGATCTGTACACACAGCACACATTCTCCCATAGTAAACAGGATTTTTATTACTACGATCACGACTTCCGCATAGAGCACAGGCACACTCGCCTGCTCCGACGTTCTCTCGCTCGCTCGCTCCTGACTCCGTCGTTCGCATGCGAAGTTGATCGCAACAAAGTTACTGAGGAGGGAGTAGTGTGGCGTTTCTAACAGATACAGACACAATATATAAGCAAATAGTGGAGAACACCGAAAGGAAATTCGATAAAGCAAAAGCATTAGAGCCGTATACCATAGCGATAACATAACAATTCCACATCAGTTGAGTGTACTTGAGTTTTGAAATCGAATTCGTACACGCGGCAGTAGCGTGATGCGTTGAGCTTTGGTTCTATCTTTTAGTGATTCTAACCATGATAGCATCGGTTCGAGTCACACGCTCTTCACTATCGTCGCAAACGCTATACTATCCCTAGAAAGTTTGAGGTACATTGTAGCGATTCTAACAGATACACACAATTCACAAGCAAAAATAGTGAAGAACACCGAACGAAGAAAATCGAATAAGAAAAATACATCAGAACCGTATACCAAGCGATAAATAAAAATAATCCACACCAGTGGAATATAGTCGAGTTTGGAAATCGAATTCTAAACACGGTCAGTAGCCTGATGTGTAACGCTTAGTTAAAATTTTTTTCGTGATTCGAGCTGTCATAGCGTCAGTTCGAATCGCACGATCTTCTTCACTATTATTTCAAACGCTATAACATCACTTTTCACAAAAGTGAAGGGGTACGAATGGACTAGCATTAGATACAACGGTATATCGAACCTGTGGTATACGGTATCCTTTTAGACGGAATGAGTTTCTAGTGTCTTCTATTGGGTTGCACCACATGAAATGTCCTATTTATATTACAAATTTAAAAGCAAATATTATTTTTCGTACATTTTTATTCAATCAAAATAGGATCCGTTGGAATATATGACATTCTTCCAACGTGACACAAGTCAAATATTCCTTTTTCGTAGAAGTGCTGACTTTTTGAGGCAATGAAATCTTCAAAGGCTTTTATAACCTCTGCTCGGTTCCGGAAAACCTTCCACCGGCAAAATGAATCCAGATTGCGGAAAAGATGGTAGTCCATTGCGGAAATGTCAGGAGATTACGGTCGATGCGGAAGAATTTCAAATCCCCACTGCAACAGTATTTTCACCGTTACTTGTGAGGTGGGGGGTCTAACATTGTGATGCAAAAGAATCGGGGCGTGCCGATTGACCAACGAAGATTGCTTTTCAGCCATTTTGGCATGCAAGATGCCGATTTCCTCACAATATTTGATAGCGTTTATCGTTTCTCCTGGTTGAAGAAATGAAAAGTGGATTGGTCCTTTCGATGTCCACCAAATTGTCACCATAACCTTTTTTGGGTGAAGATCGGGCTTGAGGGTGTGTTTTGGTTTTTCACCTGCATCCAACCACTACCCAGGTCTTTTACGGTTATCACGCAGAATACACTTTTCATCACAGCTGACTATCCGGTGCAAAAACGTTTCCGATTGGTTTTTTAATCTAAGCGATACGCACATTTCCAGAGGTCGTAGTTTTTGAGACTCGGTCAGTTCATGGGGTATCCACTTATCGAGTTTCTTTACCTTTCCTATGAAGAAAGGTGTCGACATATTGTCATTGGGGATACTCCCATGCTTTGTGCAATCTCCCGCGTCGATTTCGTTGGGTCCGTATCCACCGTTGCTCTTAGAACATCGTCGTCAACTAACTTTTCCGGCTTCCCACGTGGTTCATTTTCGAGGGTGAAATCTCGCGAACGAAACTTTCTAAACCAACGTCGTATAGTCCCTGCGTTTACAGATACATCCTCAAATGCGTTAGGTGGTTCTGGATCTTTCGGCAACGTGTAGAGTAACTGGTGAAGCACGTTATAGCGTTCTGCTTCTTGTAGTTGTGTCACGGTAATAAATTTGTCTTCAATCATGTTTGAGAAATTCCACGGTGACTTTCCACAAAGGAGGGCCCCAACGGGTCTAGTACACTTTAAAGAATCAATTCTACACTTGATGTGGCGGGAATAGTGTTGATTAGTATATGTTAGAGGTGTGACCACGATCCTCTCACCAGAACTAGACTTCACATGTTTCTTGAGACTATCATCATTGTCGGTTGAGTTGATTGTGGTCTACCTGAAAACCTTCGACTGGTATTGGCACAGTAGTTCGAATGATTGTTTCTTTGTTTTGTGTATCATCTTCCGTTCGATTATCCTAGTGAGGAGATTATTTAAGGATGTCGTGCATCGCCTTGTGTCTATGGATATGTGTAGTTTATTATTGTACTGGACACTCTGTGTATGATTAGGCATTACAGTTAAGACCTCTATTTCACTGACTGTTGCAGATTCATTATTGTTTGCGTCTAAGTTGTTCATATTGTTATCCAATGAGTTGTTGCAATTTGTTTGAAGATTTTGACATCGGCACTGGAGGTTGTTTAACACTGGAATGCATTCTGCTAAGTGTCCATATCGTCGATTGTTGCATGCATGAGGACTGTTTTCCTTTTTCCTGGAACAGCGGCCATTTTCCGTTTATTATCAAGGTTAATCACCTTGTAGCGTTCTACGAACGCAAAATTCCGCGCAGGTAAGGTTCCTACCCTTCAAGGAACTGAGTGTCTCAAAGCTTTTGATGCCAAGCTCAACAATTTGCGGTTCATCATGCCTGAAACAAAGGTAAAAACACCCACGCGTCCTATTCCTAAAAGCAATTCCCAAAAATGCCATACGTCCTGCCTGCGCCCAGGAACATCTCATCGAACCGGCAATTCCGAAATTCGATACAAAAGAATTGCTATCATCAAAGAATGAGCCGATCAACGGGTGCACGTGCGGGTAATCTATTGCAAGGGCCACCCAAATCCGTTGAACAACAGAAGGCGGCCACGACCTATCGCAATCGATAATATCTCAACGAGATATCCGATGATTTATGAGGAGTTAAGCCAACAAAGGCAATACTCCGGTCCCACGGCCACGCTAGAATTTCGCACCATTATAAAGATCTAATGGATTTCGATTCCGGGTACCAAGTTCAAATAAGACCCGCGGGCTGTACTCGTACGTTCAAACAATCGCCGAATATCTCCGGCCTGGGCGCCAGATGTTCTGTGCAAACAGAAGGCCGTGGAGATGAAATGCTAGCGATAATAATGATGTATGCAAAAATGACTTTCCCCTTTCAGGAAACTACAAAATATCCCGGGGGATGTGATAACATGCTGCTAACAGAAATTCGGAAGTTCTGTTAGCAGACCAAATAGCGAAATTTTTCCGGATAGATACAGATACTAGTTTTGAATCTGGGTATCTGAGTGGGCAGTCTATATCGAGCGGCAGGACAGAGAACCTCACCGAGGAGGTTGATAGTACGTCACAGAGAAACCCTCCAAGGAGGTCGGTCCGCGCAGCGGAATTTTGAAAAAAAAAAAAACGAAAGTAACGTGTGTCAAAAAAAAAAAAAATGAAATTAACGTGTGTCGGAAAGTAATGGAATTAAGTATGTTTCGATCATTCATATTTTTGTTATCGCATACGATGTGTTTGCAGATACGACCGGTACCTTCTTTTTCAATAAATTGCTTGTCATTTATTTCATAAGAAATACTTGTAACATTCAAAAATTAATAGACGACAACAATTAAATAAAAATTCAAAAACAATTTTTTTTTGTGTTTCAATTGGTTGCCGTGTTCACTCTAGTTTCTTTTGATTTGTTTTACTTCGGACAGTCCTTGGCGGAAAAGGTAAAACAACCACCAAAGAGTCACAACAATTACGCCAAAGTTATACAACCAAAAACCGCCAAAACCTCACTTGGGGAAAATAGCGTCGAAGCGGTAGAGAGCGTCGACGAATTCTGGTTGATACTAAGTTCGTATTCCCCTCGAAATGAATTCTATGAAAGATCAATTAAGACGTCGGAGAATGAGGCGCAGACAGCGGCGAATTGGATACTATTCTAATCGGTTCGTTGGCAATGCTTTTTATTCAATATCCCTTACCGCGAATTCGAGATACCAATTGAGTGATTTGGTGAGAATGGTTTTGAATCAATTTCCTTTGCTGGTACTTTACGATGATGCGGTTTGCGAGTATGTGGAAGGTGCTGAATGTCGTACTACACAAACCACTATAGGTCGAGATGTCGTTGTTCCACCAACGAACATACTCACCCATAGCCAAACTATACGTGCCCACAGCCACGTGTCCCCAAGGTCCTCCTTTCCACCTGAAAAAAAAAGGTAATATACATATTGGTGTCAGCAACCCCACATATCCAAAGATACGTGGGCCACAAGTACCGAACAATTTTCCTACGCCTGCACGCCGATCGAAGGACACGACCCAGCACAAAAATTGTGTATCGACCCATCAACTGGATATACACAAACGGTTGGCACAGCTGCGCCAGATTTTGACAAACATCACATCTACGGCGATAAGCGAATTGCCGGAAAACCAATCCGTCGACAAAACCTTTGTCCCTCTCGCAATGTACTTCGCCTAAACAAAGGCCATTGCGGAGCAACAGCAATAAACGAAAATGCTGTTCCCGTAGGGCTAAGTGAACAATGGTAATTACCATTATCACATGATCGCCCAAAAGAAAACCCATACTCGATTGTTTACGTAAGCAATCCAACAGAAGTGTGAGAATTCTGATGATCACAGAATGATTTACAGCAAACAGACAGCAACCTCCGTGTCTGTATGTGTGAGCGCGATCTTCCCTGGTGGAGAGATTCTCGATTGAGAGAAAGTCACCACACAGGGAAAGCGAAAGGAGAAAATGTCACCACCAACGGAAGGGAAAAGAAAACTATGGAGTGAATAGGATCATCCCCAGAGAAAGTAACCGCAGTCGACATTGAGAATCTCATCGATAATTTATGTATGGTGGGTTTCCGGGTGGCTTACGTTATGAGAGTGCCGTCGCGAATTTGTTTAGTGTCGCTTAAGATAACATCCACTGACGAAGAACTTGTGATTTAGCAAAGTGACGCGAAACGAGAAACAAAAGTATTATCGAAATTTACATTAGGCATACGTGCAGAAATTAAATGTGGGGAAGAACAAATAACTACCTTTTTGAATAGTATAAACTGAATAAATAAATAACTTTTTGAACAGTGTAAGCTGAACAAATAAATAGCTCTTTGAATAGTGGAAACCGAACAAATAAATAACTTTTTGAATAGTGGAAACTTCCGAGAATATCTAATCTAACGAGAATATATATATACGTGAATACAAATAAAACAAAAATTAAAACAAAACATTTGTACAGAGTTTCATTCGTGACAAGTCCGCTCCAGTGTCGTTTTGTTTTTTTCTTTGGTGGACAGTGCTGGCAGAGCACATCATCTGTCCCGGTGTCGTTTTGTTTTCTGTGAACAGTGTTCGACGGAACACATCACTCGAACCGACTCGCAACAATTTAATCCGCCAAAGGTTCATTTGAACAATATTAGGGTTCATTCGAGCAATATTCAACGCGCGGACAGCTTTCTCATGCCTAAATCTTGATTTAATATGTGACAAACACGTTCTTTGGACATCATAGCCTCTGCTATCTCTCGCACTTTAATTCGGCGGTCGTCGAGCACCATTTGGTGAATTTTAGCGATGTTATCGTCAGTTGTTGCAGTTTTTTGACGTTCCGAATGTTCATCCTCTCCCAAGTTCTCACGGCCACGTGTAAATTCAGCTGCCCAAAATTTCACGGTGGTAAATGATGGTGCGGAGATTGGCGCAAGATTAATGACCTTGCCCAGAAAAAATAAATCATTATGGAAAATTTAACAAGCCTTAGGACTTGCTAAATAAGGCCAAGACCGGTCCCCGGTTGTAGTGCCGATGATGATGATGATGATGAAATGATGGTGCGGAGTCCTCATACACAGAGTCCAACTCACCTTTGATTTGCGCAGGCGTATTGCCTTTCAAAAACAAAAATTTAATGACAGCTCTATACTCAGTTTTGTCCATTTCCACAAAAACACTCACATCGACTCACTCAAACGACGGTCAAATAAAAACGGCGCGTCCAAACCGGCTGAAATTTTGGTGAGTAACTGTCAAAAGATGCACAACTGCACTCACTTTTATTGACGAGTGCTGCTGTTTTCAAGTTGAGGTCGGAAACTTTTCAGTCCTCCTATAGAGGCAGTTCAGCCTTGTCATCAGCTTCGTTGATGACGTTCATGTAGGCTGTAAGGCCCATCTGGATCTTACGTTCCAGTGTGGCTATGCGTTCTTGGAGTTAGCATCTCGATGCTTTATCCTCGTTGGGCGGCTTAAAGAAGAGTGTAGAAGCGCCGATTAAGATTGGTGGTGAGAATAGTTTAGGAGGCGGTGCTTGAGAGTAGAGAGGTCGAAGTCGAACACGATGGAATTGGAGTTGACATTTCACAGCATCCGTGAAAGGGGTCCGTTCAGACTATAAGAGGTACGGTGCGGGGGAATGTGCAGGAGGTGGGGATTACGCGTTTTTCGAGGGTTTGTGTTTAGAGGAATTAAGTTAAGGAGATAGGCGCTGTCGACCGAGCCGGAAAGGACCAGATGGTAGTAGACGTGTATGTGGGGAGGAGGTAAGTGCACCGGCGTACGGCGCTGATTAGCTTCCTCCTCCATCATAATTACTAGATGTTCCACAAATGTTCCGCCAAGCACTAGGAAAACTGTTCACCCGGAAGAAACGAATGTTGGGGGATTACCTTTCTTTTAGAAAACGTTTTATTGGGCAGCAGCACAGGAAACACGCTTTAACAATGAAATGTGTCTAGTTTTGAATTTAATTTACTTTTAAATTTTGAAAATCAAACAGTTAATGAAATCTATAAATTGTTTATTGTTTGTCTTTTACATTTTTGTATGATGTATTCGTTTTCACAAAAACTCTATTGAACACTTTCGTATGAACTTAATGATATTGTTTTATCAATGAGACTATTGCATACCGATTTTTTTTGAAATTTATATGTTTTCGATAATAAACAATTTGGGATCAATAAATTTACGTTATTTCATAGATTCACGGATAAATTTACGTGGAAAAAAATAAACTAAAACTTCCTAGAGTTGAAAAATAAAACACACACGACTCCGGGTATATATTCGCGTGTTACTGTTTACGCTTCTCCGCTGGTGGCGCGGAGAGCGGGAGTTTCACCGTGCGACCAGCGTGGTCGGAGGATGGAATAAGACTCAAACGATATCCTCACCAATAAGGATATCGTTTTTTACCTACCACCAGGGAAACGTAAATTCTCTCTTGGTGGTATAGGAAACCAGATCTTGTAATACAGGTCATGGTGGTATGTGTGGGATCGTTGAGATCAATGCTATTCACACGTGCAGTGGAACAGCGAAACAGGCAGGCGACAAGGACAAAAGAAAAGGCGCCCAAATGGTTCGCTCTTTAATGAGGGTCATGTTTATACGATGCCTCGTCGCTATTTTCGACGTTAGGAGAAAAAGGTGCTAAAAGCAATATGGATGTTTATGGCATCTTTGGCTGCAATAGAAACCGGGTTCATATTTGCATTAGAGAATGCTGGAGAATTTGGTTTCAGCGTCTATTGCGCTAATTATATGCAGCTGCTTGGGTTGTTTGTTGGTAAGACAAACAAAAAAGGTTGCCAGGCAATGTGTATGTATGGTATATGACGCGGCTGGGAAAATAGACGGCGCGATATTTATGGTCCCTGTCATGACGGTTACATTGATTGCAATCCGAATTATTTTGTTTACAGGAATTTGTCTGGTGCCGAATTGGTTCAGAATACCAAATAGGAAAACAAAGAAATCTTATGAAAAATTGTATGCGAAGGGATGCATGAAGGTAAGTTTTCTTTATAGGGATTTTAGGGTTATAATAATTGGGTCTGTTTGATGCGTGAAGCATCTAAGATGCTAATGCGAATTGCATTAGCGAAAGCTGGTGCAGACCCGGGTTATGGTTATGGGGGTTTTTTCAGGAAGGCGAGCCGTGGGATCTGGCGGAATCGCCACATGTATATCAATCGTTACCTTGTTCGACTGGGTCATACTTCTTCTACCCTATGTAATCCATAGTTAGCAAAACGATTTCGACTTAAATAGCAACTTAATCGATAACGCAGTCGATACAATTACTGTGATGCCCTGTTTGTTGTCGTTGTGGTCCAACGTCGATTGAATGATCAGGTGTAAGTTGCCAGCCATCAGCTTTGTTCTGACTATAAAGGCAGATCCGGATGTATGATGTGCAGCTGAGCTCAAACAGTGTATGCCGTTTCATCCAAAGAATTGCTTATCCAATGGATCCGCCTCCAAGGACAGATGATTTGTCCTGTGTTGTGCCATGGTGTAAGTGGACTATATTTCTGTGTAAATTATTTTTTAGACAATGAATGAATGAATATTATTATCATATATATATATATATATATATATATATATATATATATATATATATATATATATATATATATATATATATCACTCACGTTAATTGTCCTTTGCAATTAGGGTGTTCGATTGCTCGATGCAAATGCCGACGTTGTTAAACGAAGACGATGTCAAGTGCCGTGAGGCTTGTTGTTAGCGGTGGTGACCTTCTCTGCCGTTGTTCCGCAAACGTAGTGGTTAGTTGTTTCTCCAGTTGGTCGCGTTGAAATCCACAAATAAAGGTTCTGAATCACTTAAGTCAATGGGTCCTGCCCTGGATCTAGGCGTAAGCAGTCCCTAAATGATCCAGTGTCCTGCTCCTTTGGATGAGTATATCTGCGGCGGTGATGGGGCGAAAAACGAGCACTCACGACACCGAAAAACTTGGGATATATCTATTTTATCCTTCGTTTGTCAGCCTGTGGCGGACGGGGTTGATGTGCCGGCGTATGGCACTGGTTAACTACCGCCCCACTAAAGAGTTTGCTGGATGGGGCACTGCAAATCGTTCACTGACGTGGTGAAACCCTGCGTAGACGTTATGGCTCTCGGTTCTCGGCACGGAGCGGAAACGGCAAATAATAAACACTCGAGTATTGTTTGTAACTCGTCTTCATTTATTTTAGATGGTTCTATTTTATTGTTCACATTCGTTGCTTATATTACATTTCGTTCCTTCGTTCGGATAATTCTAACAAAGTATCTCAAAATGAACTATGTGCACTTCGTCTGTAAAATTATTGAGTTCGCAGACACCTTACATCGAAAGGTTATTTTATGGTAGTTTATTATATCTTTAATTCGCGTATGTCGTGTCGAAAATTCACAGCGGTAATGTTATGACGCGCGAATAACTCACGGTACCCTGCTCCGGTAAGTAGAGAGGAAAAACATCACGCAAGTCACCGTTCCGTCTGGGGATACGCTGCATCGAATTGATTGGTAAACCGGGGAGCTTTTGTTAAACCATTAGATCGCAGAGGACACCGTGGATGAATTGCAACTTTGGGTGTGCGGACGCAACGGTGGCTGTGGGCTTATAGCTAAAGTGAGCCTATAGCGTTTGAAATAATAGTAAAGAAGATCGTGTCATAGCGTCAGTTCGAATCACGAAAAAAAAATTTACCTAAGCGTTACTCATCAGGCTACTGACCGTGTTTAGAATTTGATTTCCAAACTCGACTATATTCCACTGATGTGAATTATTTTTATTATTTATCGCTTGGTATACGGTTCTGATATATTTTTCTTATTCGATTTTTTTCGTTCGTGTTCTTCACTATTTTTGCCTGTGAATTGTGTGTATCTGTTGTTCGGGTTGCCACACCACCCCCTTCCTAGAAACTTCGTTACGATCAGATTCGGTGCGAGCGAGGAGCGAGCGAACGAGAGCATGTCGGAGCAAGCCAAGCGAGTGTGTCTTGGTGCTCTATGCAGAAGTCATGATTGCCTGTGTGAAGTTCTGTTTACTACGAGGAGTGTGTGTGTGCTGCGTCGTGTACAGATCACGTCGTAGTCACCAATTATAGCGTTTGAAATAAAAGTGAAGAAGATCGCGTAATTCGAACTGACGCTATGACAGCTCAAATCACGAAAAAAAAATTTACCTAAGCGTTACACACCAGGCTACTGACCGTGTTTTGAATTTGATTTCCAAACTCGACTATACTCCACTGATGTGAATTATTTTTATTTATCGCTTGGAATACGGTTCTGATGTATTTTTCTTATTCGATTTTTCGTTCGTGTTCTTCACTATTTTTGCCTGTGAATTGTGTGTATCTGTTGTTAGAGTTGCCACAAGCCCGCTGCCACTTACTAAGAATTTGTGGAAAAAAAGTTAGTCCCGGCGAATCCTTGCCGTATAAGCTAAGTTGGATTCGTTGGTTGTGTTTCGTTTAGATAGGATATTCACCGAAGTCATTTCGGGGAAATGTATGCGGCTTGGTATAGTTGTTAATGTTCCGTTGTGGATTTGAATATGCGTTTTGTTACGGCATATGAATTTCGGGGAAATTAAGATTGCTTGGTCACAAAGAGGCAATATAAATTAAGTGGAGAATTGACCGAAGCAATTTGTGGAAAAATTATATGTGGGGTGATGTAATTGAGGGGGGGCATGGGTGCGAACATACAGGGCAAAGTCTCTGATTGCCTTCAACCCGGCGAAGGCCACGACGATCCTTGTCCCTGTTCAATCCAAGTTGACATGCAGTCTCCACGTGACACCCCTGGATAGCTACTTTGACACCCGCCAAGTAGTGAACCAATGCATGCAGCGACATCCTGAGAAAGGTTGGCGCAAGGCTAATAACCAGGCCCGTAAAAATGAATTATTATGGCAAATTTAACAAGCCTCGGATATGGACCGGATACACGACGACGACCACGGAAACGAAAACGGCTAAACAATTTAAGGATTTTTTCATGGAACATACGCTCACTATACAGAGCTCGAGCTGCACAGCAGCTAGCCGATGCCCTGTCCGAATATAAGGCTGATATAACAGCATTACAAGAAATAAGATGGACAGGGAGTGGTGTTTTTCAAAGAAAAGAGTATGACATTTATTGCAGCTGTCACGCAAAACACCATGTGCTCGGGGTAGGCTTTCTAGTCAGCCAAAAACTGAAGCCTGTCATTATCGGCTTTTATGCAATAAATGAAAGCCTATGCACTCTTCGCGTGCGAGGCAAGTTTAAGAATATAAGCCTCATAAACGTTCACGGACCTACAGAGGAGTCCCCTGACGACGAAAAAGAAGAATACTATGAGAACGTCGAACGGGCCCTCAATGCCTGCCCAAGATACGATGTGAAAATCGTTCTTGGTGATTTGGATGCAAAAATAGGCCGGGAGCCGGTGTTCAGGCACTACACAGGTTCCCATAGTTTGCATGAGAACCATAATGACAATGGACTACGAGTCATCGAATTGGCAGCATCGAAAAACTTGGTCGTTGCGAGTACCAGGTTTCCGCGTAAAGATATCCACAAAGCCACCTGGGTATCACCTGATGGAGCCACTCGCAACCAAATTGACCACGTGTTGATAGATCGCCGCCACTCCTCGAGCCTGATGACGGTACGAACGTACCGAGGTGCCAACGTCGACTCGGATCACTATCTTGTTGGTACAGTTTTCCGAGCGCGGGTTGCCTTGCGGAGACGTATTGCATCCGCGGATCAGGTTCGAATCAACACGGCTGCCTTACGCAATGAGAATACCAGCAACACCTTTGGTCATGCGTTAAGACTCGCCCTCGAAGAGCCCGACGGAGGGAGAGTAAGTCCTGGGGCCAGAATGCCGGGCGTAGAAGAGAAATGGACACGCCTTAAGAATACTGTCATTAGTACTGCCAACTCCATCTTAGGCAGTAGTCGTAGAGATCGGAACGACTGGTTTGATGATGAGTGCAAACTAGCTACTGAACGTAAGAATGCTGCATACCGGGCAATGCAGCAGTCTCATAGGACGCGGGTACGCGAGGAGAAATACAAAGAGCTCAGAATATCTGAAAAAAGACTTCACAGACAAAAGAAAAGTGCCTGGGAAAAAAACCTTGTCTGTGAAATAGAGAAAAGTAGAGAGCGAGGTTCGCACTAGGCGCGGAAGTTCTACCAAATAATCCGCGGTATGACGCAGTACACACCACGCTGCACTTACTGCAAGGATAAAGGGGGTAATCTGATCACCGCTCCTGAAGGCATTCTGGAGCGATGGGAACTGCACTTCAATGAATTGCTAAATGGTCAGCTCACAGAAGAATTGGAGGCTCCACCAATGCAAGACCAGGACCAAATGCTGCCGCCACCAAGCATTGAGGAAACACTAAAAGCCATTAGACAGCTAAAATCAAATAAAGCCCCCGGAGCTGATGGCATACCAGCTGAGCTGATCAAACAAGGAGGGACAGCGTTACATCACGCAATTCACGAGATGGTGGTGCACGTATGGGAGCAAGAGGAGATGCCGGAAGATTGGCGTCGTGGTATAATTTGCCCCATACATAAGAAGGGAGATATCACACTGTGCAGCAACTATAGGGGTATAACATTGCTGAGTACCGCCTATAAGATACTCTCCACTATCCTACAAGACCGGATATCCCCATACGCTAAAGCCATCATTGGTCAATATCTGTGTGGCTTCATCCCAGGCAAATCAGCAATTGATCAGATATTCACCCTTAGGCAGGCGATGGAAAAATGTCTGGAATTTAAGATTCCACTATATCATCTATTTATAGACTTCAAGGCCGCCTACGACAGCATAGCCAGGGTAGAACTATATAATGCCATGAGAGAATTCGGCATTCCAAATAAATTGATACGACTTTGTAGGTTGACCATGACCAACGTAACTAGTCAAGTAAAAGTAGCGGGATTGCTGTCCAAACCAATAAACATCTATAATGGACTCCGACAAGGGGACGGTCTGGCCTGCCTCCTCTTCAACCTGGCGTTGGAGAAAGCAATCCGTGACTCTGGCGTTACAACAAGAGGGACTATTGTCACCAAGTCCAGCCAGATACTTGCCTACGCAGATGACATCGACATCATCGGTAGAACCGAATCGGCGGTACAGGAATCCTTCACCCAGATCGAGCAGGCGGCACAAAAACTGGGACTGCGCATTAATGAGGGAAAAACCAAGTACATGGTGGCAACTTCTGCGAAGAGAAGACCTAACGTTGGTCAAACTATCAGGGTAGTGGAGCACGAATTTGAAGTAGTGCAATCCTTTAACTACCTTGGGTCAATAGTATCAGCCGATAACAATATGGAAGAAGAAATACGCGAACGGCTGATTAAATCCAACAAAGCCTACTATGGTCTATCAAGGCTCTTTAAATCCCGAAATTTATCCAGAACATCCAAGCTACTACTGTACAAGACAATGGTCTTACCAGTACTCATGTATGGATCCGAGACCTGGGTGCTTAATAAAAAGCATTCTGAACTCTTGGCCGCGTTCGAGAGAAAGGTCTTAAGGAGAATTGTTGGCCCCGTATGTGAGGGAGGACGATTCCGGAGACGCTACAACCATGAGTTGTACGCAATCTACCTTGAAGCTCATATTGTAAGAAAAATCTAGCTCGGTAGACTCCGGTGGGCGGGACACCTAGCTCGAATGAGCGAAGAGGACCCTGCCCGGAAAGTCCTTTGTGGCAGGATGTATGGAAGGAGACAGCGCGGCAGACCTTGTCTGAAATAAGGCCAAGACCGGATCCCGGTTGTAGTGCCGATGATGATGATGATGTAATTGAGGGAAATGGTTAATGTTTATTGTAGGTTGGAATATACGTTTTATTAAGGCATATCAATTTCGGGGAAATTGTGTTTGCTTGGCGGCAAAGAGGGAATGAAAATTCAGTAAAGGATTGACCGAAGCAATTTTGGGAAAATGAATGCGGGGATGATTAGAATATATTCTGTTGAATTATAATATATTCTGTTGGGAGTTTGGAAAATTTTTTTTTTTTTATTGCAGATTGGGAGATATATGCTATGGTGGATTTGTTTTTGCATGTTTACATGTTAGGGTTGTGGGTAGGTTCGCCGTGTGATATAGAGAACCCCACAAGCCTTCAATGTCTGCTTGTGGTATTGTGGCGGTTCTTTAAAGCTTTCCCAAAGAACCATCCATTTCTTTAAATCAACCGCTTTTCCCTCACTCCACAAACCACTATACTTTCCTGCATTCGAGCAACATAAGCTGTCTTTCAAATAACTTCCACCTGAAAGTTAAACCTCATCAAGGCATGCATCACATTGAATTTTTCCGTTTCATATTATATGAACCATTCCATATTCCCATCGGCTCAGCTCGTCAGCAATTATAATAGATAAATACTCGCTGGCCAGCGCAATTGTTGACACAGCTGCACCCGATGGTTTTGCTACGGTTCATAACCATTTATTGCCCTAATCTAATCTACCGACCATGGGATTTGGGCACGAATATGATTGACGTTAGACAATCATACCGTGGATCATGCCTAATGATGCTCCGGGCTGTAAAACAAACAAACACACCGTATCTCACTGTGTTTACTTTACCTACCAACCGCTGTCCATGTTCACCTTATGTGAGACGTACACTTGCACATCTGCAAGTCAAATTCCTCACCATCATACCCATGTTCCATTTAATTAGAGCAAACAAAAGCCACCATAGCCTTGGCCATAGGCGAGCAAACCTTCGGATTGCTTATCGCCACGAAAAAATCGATTGCCTGCAATGGCATAAGTCTGGGGCGATTATGTAAACAGCCGATGTTCCCATATAGCATCGCCTAAATCAAAAATAATGTGCATCGCTTCGTTTGAACCTTGAAATATCGTTTCTGTTTATTTGGGACACAGAAACCTATTTCTTCCTTCGGCGATCTACGCTATCGCGTATCTCAATCATGCCTGCAATTCATTACACCAGCTCGTGTTTATTCAGGTGCATTTTCGTCGTTGCCGATATGCAGGCTGAAGGGCATCGTACTTGTCCTATACGGACACATATAGAATCCTCCCACACCGATGTAATCCACTACCGTTGAATCTGACGGATATGGGCTGCAACGGCGCGTGAGATTTTTACCGCCCAACCGCACACACGTGCCCAGGTCATTGCCTCGGCGGAGTCGTGAGACTATGTCAAGTGATCTATCCTCGAATAGATACAGCTTTTTCGAGATGTCAGTATTGCAATAGCTGTGTCTGGAGAAAATCTCGTTTGTTACCTGTTCTCGTGAAATTGGTGTTAAGGCGGTGTCTGGTATATATTTGTGTGACTATTTGTGTTTGTTTTCTTTTTCGCTGCACAACGATTTGTTATTTTAAAAAATTAATAATTTTTACAGCTGTGGATCATATCAAGTTAACAAAAGAGTTCTTATAATTTGGAATAAACAATTATACAGCAATGTGTTACACCATAAACAAAACCATAAATGAACATTCTACAGAACAACAACATCCGCGTTTTAATTTGTCAACATTCTGCAGTGTACAGTGTCCTGGAACTCGAGTGTGAAGTTCAGTGTTCTACGGCTTAATTTTGCATCGGTATCAATAACTGGTGTTTTATTTTGTAAAAGAACGGTGGGTTATTTAGCGAACCAGCGCCGTACGCCGCCGCACCCTACATAAAACCCCACAGTATCTTCATGTATTCCTTTGGCCACGGTTGAAAAATCTCTTCTAATTTAGGGTGCTTTTGTACGGCATCACTGAACTCAATAATCTTCTAACTACTATTCTTATTAAATTGGAACACTGGCCGTTTTGTGTTTTGTGTCTTTATTTCACTTAAAAGTATTTTTTTCTTTTCACTTTAATTTCTTTTTTCTTTTTTCACTAAATAATTTTTTTTATAATAACTTTTTGAATTTTCCTTTTACGATAACTTTTTGAAGTTTCCTTTTTGAATTCATTATTTTAAGTTTCTTTTACAATAACCTTTTGAAGTTTTTTTCATAACTATTTGAATAATTTATGTTGAAGATCGAAGAGCACCACGTGGAAACAACAATCATAAAATGTTCCTTTTATATATATTGTTGACCTTTTATTTTAACCGTGAAATTGCTGGGAGTAATGCCTGCCCATCTTTCGGAGCTTGGCTGATGGACCGGTTTGAGAAAAGGTTGGTTTAGGTAGCAGTCGGCCGTAAAGTGAGATACCAGAACGTCACGCTATGCATTACATGATATCGTTGAGAGAAATCTTCGAATATGTTTCGGATGTGTGGCTGATGGCCATTTTTGATTTACAATCTAAGAATATAAAACGAAAATAAAAAATGTTGCAAAAATTAAAATGAAAAAATATCATTTAATGTATTAACTAAACAACAAACCGGAAAGCTCTACACAACGGATTAGAAATTGAATTTTCCTTCCTGAGTTTCGAAAATTGTTAATCACTCCTCAAGAGAAGATACCATGTCAATGTGATGCCTCACTCTTATAAGTTCATATCTTCTGATAAAAATGTTCAAAATATGAATGTTAAGTCCCAACCACCTCAATGGCTGAGTTGGTAAGGAGGTTGCGTTTTGCGTTTGATTGCGCAAACCTAGGTTCAACTACTGTGTTAAATTACTGTGTGGGACGTAGGGTTCCAAAGTCCAGCCGCCCGGTAAAATACCACCGCATTAAACTGTTAGCTTCGTGAAATGGTTGGGAGAAGTCCTTGAGCATCTTTCAGAGCTAGGCTGATGGACCCGGTAGAGAAAAAAATGGCATTTCAGAGCGCTCACTCAACGCTGTAGTTTAGTGAGGACAGAAACCTCATTTATTTAGCTTAATGCAAGCTTAAATTAAATTAATATAAAAACCTTAAGACTATCTTAAATCTAGAGTAAGAAGGAGAAAAAGAGAAGAAGTCCAGGAAGGTGAACATGACTGTGCGATTGGGGAGGCAGGAGGCTAGGGAAGAGCGAGTGTATGTGGGGGTGGTAAATTCGGCATTTGTGAGACAGTGACAGTGAAGGGCATGTCTACGTACTGGAAAGGGGCGGGGTTGGTGAGCTGGGGGGAGAGGTTGAAATTGTGGGTGGGGCTGGGGGAACTATTTTGAGAGTAGGAGAGGAGAGGTAGGATTGCAGGATAGAGGGGATTATTGGAGGGAGGGGGCGGATTTCGGACGGGTTTATTCTGAGAAATCCTTTAAGAGCGTGAGTGGAGATGTTAAAATCGAAGGAGGTGGGGAAAGAGTAGGTCTGTCGTAGCATACGCGAGATGGTTTCGTTAGCGCTGTAAGAAGTGTGATGAGCAGGCACGTAAAACAGTCGAGGGTTGCGTACGTTACGGGGGTTTGTATGCAATGTTAAAGTGGGGAGCCAGCTTGGGTAATTGATTGAGCCAGACAGAAGGCGATGGACAAAGATGATGTCGGCATGGATTCTCTTCAAGTGTGTTTAGATTGATTAGACGGAGCCGGCATGTGTATGGTGAAAGAATCAGCGGATTTTCCCAGTTTATTCCGCGGAGGTCAAAGCGCAAGAAACGACGTTGAACTCCCTGAATCCTGCAAATGTGAGTCACTTGATACGGGGACCAGACCTGACTAGCGTATTCGAGTAGTGGCCGGACAAAGGTTGTGTAGAGTGATTGGGTGACATAGGGGTTAAGGAATTCCTTCGACCAGCGTTTGACAAACCCAAGGGCGGCGTTAGCCTTGAGGATTATGTAATCAAAATGTGCGGTAAATTTGAGCTCCTTGTCGCATAGCACGCCCAGATCGCGAATCAATTCAACCGATGTTATCGGTTTGTTTAGTAAGGGATAGGAGCGCGGGTGAGTGGGGGAACTCTTCTGAGAGAAGGTGATTGTGTGACATTTGGCGATATTCATTTCTAGACAATTATTTTGGCACCAAGTCGAGAAGCTGTCAAGATCCGCTTGGAGAAGTGGGGAGTCCAAGCAAGAGCGGATTGTCTTAAAATTTTTGGAATCACCCGCGTAAAGCGTATAAATAGGAGTGGGCCGAGATTACTGCCCTTGGGGACACCTGAGTTTGGGAAGAAAGGATCGGAGATGGTGGATCTAAATCGCACGCAGCGGTTCGATAACTGAGATAGGATGAGACCCACTTAATCAACAGGGGTTCGAAACCGAGGGAGGATAGCTTGAAGAGAATGAGGTTATGGGAGATTTGGTCAAAGGCCTTGCTAAAGTCGGTAACGACTACGTCGACCTCATCGCCGATTTCTAGGGCAAGGAGTGTATGGAGTGTGAATTCGACAAGGTTAGTAGTAATGGAACTGCCTGAGAGGAAGCCGTGCTGGTTCAGAGAGACGATAGGTGCGCAGCGAAAACATAACGCCTCATATAGTAGGCCTTCGAACAGTTTAGGAACGTGCGAAAGCTAAACAATGGGACGATAATTGGATATATCGTTTTTTTTTCCTTTTTGTGTATGGGGGTTATGTAAGAGGATTTCCAAAAGTTAGGGAATAGACCTTGTGCAAGGGATAGATTGAAGATTGACTCAAGCGGCAGAGAGAGAGAGAGAGAGAGAGAGAGAGAGAGAGAGAAGAGGAACATTTTTTTAAAGAGGATAGCAGGGAGTCCGTCTGGGTCGGGACTGAAATCGTCTTTCAGTTCTTCAAGTTTTTTTGTGACTTGGTGTTGTTGAATGTGTAGAGGGATGATAGGGCCCAGGGAGAAGTCAGACATGCCAGTAAAATAGGAGTGGTCGTCCGTGGAGGATAGTTTGAAGAAGGACGTGAAAAGATTGGATGGTTTGGGAGTCCGTTGTAGTAGTTGAGCCGTAGAAAAGGGATACGGGATAGGCATCAAATTTCCGTTTGTGGTTGATGAAGTGGAAGAAAGCTTTGGGGTCGTTGATCGGGTTGAATTGAGCTTTGGCAAGGTAATAGTGGTAGAGAGAGTTGTAAAGCTTGGTGAATTGGTAAAACTAACCCAAATAGTTGGAGTAGTCAAGGCGAGAACGCGTGTTTAGGAAAGTGTTCCACAACTTATTCCTCTTGTTACGAAGGGAGCGTAGTTTGTGGTTATACCATGGGGCGATGAGAATGATAACCTGTGTCGGGAGTATGGGACATATAGGGATATGGCGTTGTGGATTTCTGTGTAGAGCGAGGCTGTAGCGCTCTACATTTATATCATTTACGCGGAGTGTGATATTACTGAGGTACTCATTTATGAGGCGGAAATTGGCTTTTCGGAAGTTGAAAAAAAATTGATAGGGGGGCGGTGTGCTGTGGGCTGAGTAGTCGTGGTATACGGATAGGAAGGGAATTAGAGGGGTCTGTCGTGAACACAAGGTTAAGTTGTCTGCCCAGATGGATTTGGACATTGCTTACTTGGCAAAGGCTAGAGTCAGTGAGGCTGTCTATAAAGAAACATTCCTTGGTTGTAGTGGGGTTGTTGTATAATTCTTTATAAAGGTTTCGTCTTGTTTTGTCAGACATTTATACCATAAAGTTTTGTTAGAATATGATGTTGAATACGGGGTTGAGGTTGCTGGGATCGCTTCCCCAGCGCCAATTTTGATATATGATTCTTTCGATAGCTGGTCAGATATTGGTGCACTGTGCCTGTCCGTAGTGTCAGTCCTGTTAGATAATCATTCTTTGGCGGTGGCGGTCCGTTAGACACCCAGCACAGTTAGTAATATATAAACGGGTACTGTACCGGTCCCGTTGCATCACCTCCGTTGGGGCTGCAATCTATAGGCTTCAAGCACAATGTCCTTACCTCCAATTTTCGCTTGCAAAACTTATTGGCTGCCACCAGATTCCTCGCCATTTCTCCTTTATCACAAAACACCAACATGTTAGTTTTACTAATAAAAACTATCATCATCATCATCGGCACTACAACCAGGAACCGGTCTTGGCCTGAGGCTTGTTAAATTTTCCATAATAATTTGTTTTTTTCCGGGCAAGGTCATTAGTCTTGTGCCAAATAAAAACTATACTTAGAACTTTAATTTGACAATTGGAAGTCCTTCGTGGACTGCTTAATTAAACTAGACAAAATGAACACATTAAAAAAAAAAGGATTTCCTTCTTGGAAATAAAGCAAAAATTTAACAATTCAATTAAAAGGGTACAACGAAAAAAACACATCCTTCGTGGATGGAGGGTAACTCCTGACTCTACAGCTTATATCAATCTCACTCGAAAGACACCCCCCCCCTCACACTGTGGGGTAAGTAGTCGTGGTGTCAGCATGGACGCGAGTTTTACTACCAACCCACCATTCACTTAATGTTCCACCGAATACAAACCGAACAAAACTCCGCCACTTTTCGTTCGCAACAAAGAAAGCCAAACACACGATTTTTGTAAGGTATTTTTATTGTTCTCGATAATTGTGTTTATTGTTACAAAACAAAAAAAACTTGAACACTTAACTTGATGAAATTAATACTTAACGAAGTTACTTTTATCCGATTACTTGCAATTAATCACTTAAACTTGAATTAAAATAGGTACACCACGGTGCATCAACTCGACTTCACTTTACACACGTGGACTTACACCCCGTGTGATCGCGGTGGTTACTGGGCGACTTCCAATGTGCGCACGCTGAAGGTTGTGATAAGACTAAGCGATAATTATCTCATGCAGAGATCAATCGCTAATCCTCATCATGGTGGTATGTGTGTATGGTCCTTTCATGGATGAAAAACTAACCTAGAACAAGGAAAGGGAATAAAGAGCATTCATGGGATACGATTTCTGTAAAGCAAACAAAACCGAAATCGTCGGATGCATGTGCGTCGGAGCTAAACAAAGATAAAACGTTTTAGCTAGGTTACTGGGAAATGGTGTTTATGGCATCGCTAGTAAGGGTACGTATTGAATTTCTATTTGCATTGTTTATGCAGAAGGATTTAATTAATGCCAAGAGACGCGGGATGCGTATTTGATTTGGCTTGCACATTGTGCGAGTCAGAGAATTTTATTGCTGGGAGAAAAACGTCGCCAGCTAAATGTATACATAAAGAAATTTATCGTATACATGAATGAAGCTGGGAATAGGCGACGCAATGATAATTATCCCTGGCTGGAATGGTTACATGATATGTGAACCGAGGGTTTTTCTTTTCAGGATAATTTATGATAAGGAAAGTAAGAACTCTTACAGGGGATTTTTAAGCGAAGGAATGCTTGAAAAGGTAAGAATTCTTTTGCAGGTACTTTTGGGTTATAATAATTGGATCTATTTAATGCGTGAAGCATTTAAAATGCTAATGCGAATTGCATTGGCGAAAGCTTATGCAGACTGGGTTGCGGTTATGGGGGTTTTTTCAGGAAGGCGAGCCGTGGGATCTGCCGGAACCGCTACAACACCATCCTCCAACGATAAACTTACAACAACATCGCAACTCAACGACACAGGTTGGTGCACCAGCTTGCACTTAATTGATATTGTGGTACGTGTTCGTTCACAATATAGTTAACTTGATTTATTCATTTTTTATGAATGGGTACAGTTCCAGGCTATTGATACTGGGGGTGAGGTTGTGGCGGTTTTTTCGAACGCCACCACTTACCTGCTCATCTACCACCAGGTAACCATTTTCACAAGCGTCCTATTTCATAAAAGCATGTACTTACCTGTCCTTTATTTGCGAAAATCTTCGCCCAAAATATCTAATGTATCATTTTCGCTGAGGTAAAATCCATCAGCACCAAACGGATATTTTTCCTAAAGGCACGGTTCCCGGGCGGGCTATTTACATGGGGCCAATTCAGTTGCAACACGAAGCAACTGACACGACCACCACGGTGCACATAGCACCCATTGAAATTGCAGCACACAAGCAAGAGATACTTTCGCTTGGCACCAATGCTGCAATCACATCGGTCGCTAAATCAAGCCACACGAAATGGTAACTCACACCTGGCCGCAAAAAGGCATCTAGAACTCGTCAGTGTAAATACACACACGACGGTTCTACCCTGTTGACGCCAACAACAACACGCACACGATCAGCATCATGCTACTCGTAGTCGCTGATCGTGTAAACATTTCAACCCTTTTTGCGTTGAGATGCTCGCACCTGTTGTGAATTTGTGGAGGGATCTTTGCTGTGGCTGCATATTTGCGGATACACACGATGAACAGCAGAGCGATCATCGTGTGTGAGTTTCAACCCCCTTTTGTGTTGAACAAAACGCAAAAGGGTAAATCACCAAATATGGTCATCGAAGCGATGATGAAATATGTGGTATTCCGTCGCTTCGATGAGCTTATTTAATCGCGTTTTGGATTCTGTGAGCGTAGGTTGTGCCCTCACGTAAAATACACATCTCTCGTGGGGCGTCCCAAGAGATTCGAATCGCGTTTTAGATTCCGTGGAGGCATGTCGGGCCTCCACGTTAAACTAAATATCAGAGGATCGAAATCAAGTGCCAAGTGACAAGGAGAAAGGAAGTAGATAAACAGCCCATAATCGTGTTTAGAAAAAGCGAGTCCTTTTCGTTAAATATCAATTTGCGTTTCATATAGATTGTGTGTGTTAACCCTTGAACTGGAAATATTCATTCATTGCGTGAAAGTGTTTATATTGTATAAGAGCGTTGTTCGAGTTGTGCAAATATAAATATCAGATTAAATAATTGAAAAAGTTGTATTATTTTGGTGCGCGGCCCAGTTTCCGAATTTATGAAATTAAAAGCAAACTCCGCACATACGAACGTCAATTTAATAAAATATCAATAGGAGAAGAAATCTTTGTATTCATTTCGAGTGTAAAAATAAATCGAATTAAATGGAGATCAGTACAAATTCTATGGATTACTCAACAACACACACTTACTTTCTCCCCCATAAGGTTACTTTCGGTCAGTGCGTATATATCAAAGGGAAAGGAGTGAGTATTTTGTAAGATCGAATGGGTTTTGGACCGTAGTCCTCTGGTCCTATAGGTTCGCTTTTCCTGGGAGAAGCAAAATTAAAAAAAAAAAAGCAGGAAAAGAAACAAGTCAAAAATTTCAAATTCAACATTTTATTCACTTTTATGTTTTCCTTTTTAAGTTGACGTTCCCTCCCTCTGTTCTTCGTCTCCAGAAAAGTTGACGTTTTTATTTTCTTGGGTTTTTTTTTTTATTATACAATACTTAGCTTGGCTAATTTTTTTGTTTTTAATTTGCAGTTCATTTCGACTTCTTGTTTTAATTATTAATGGTAAACATGTTCTTATATTAAATTTTAAGATGATTTTAACTTCCCGTGGTATTTAATTTGTTTACCTAGAATGTTCTGTTCGACTACATTATTCTTATACCAAATCTTTGATGACATAGAACGAAACTTATAGTATAATTCATTAGATTTTTGTTCGTTTTGTTTAACGTTTGTTTGACCTACTAATTTTTAGTTTCAGTTAAAAGTTTTTTTCTTATTTCTTCGGTTGTTTTGTAAATCTTTAACAATTTCTCTAGTGCGTCATATATAATTAAAAACAAACGGAAATTTATCTACATGTATATTTCACTAGCTTATATATAAATACTATTTCTCTTAACTTGACTCATAAATAAGAAATTTTCTTTTGCCTTTATTTCTTCATTGTAATATACACATTTATCTAATTTAGTATAGTAATTTATTTGTATATATGAATGTATATAATTGTTTTGTTTTATGTTTCGTCTCCTCTTTCTCTTAAATTTGTCTGTTTGAAGATTTAGGTTTAAAGTCTTTTATTTTCTAGGAATTCCTCTGTCTTGATTCGGAAATGTGATTTAATTTACAAGCAAATAAATATATGATTTGGTAATTTAACATTTATACTTTATATGTAATTCACATAGTTATCCTTTCCTAATATATAAAAAGGCAAATTATTTTCTTTTCTTGTTTATTGATTTTTATTGTAAACGCATAACTGAAACAAAGTACATGATAGATATTACAATCGGTTTCCTTTTTTCTTATATAGTTTCTCAATATTTTTCTGTAGAGTTTTGTAAAAATTACAAATAAAATAATTTCCTCTTAACTTAGTGCGAAGTACAGAGTAACTAAATGAGGTTTCGTCTTATATATAATAGTAATATCATTTCATACAATTGATCTAAGTTGTTTTATCGAATCTATAATTTATTTATTATTGGTATTATTATTTTCACATGCGTCGTGATTATTTACAGTTTTAAATCAATTTAGTCAACACTTATTAATGAGACATGGGACAGAAGTGCTTTTGAAAGTAAGTGGGTTTGGACAAATTGATGAGCATAGCAAAGGAAATTTTAAAAGTAAAAATCTACCGCCTGACGTTCAAGATTATAAGGAACAATATGAATTGATAGACAGCAACTAGTTCTTGGAGATTCAACTCTCGCTTGATTGGAATGTTTTCAAACAATGAAGACCAAACCGATTACTGACCACGTACGTAGGAGCAAGTAGTTAGTAGGCCCAAGTAGTTAGTATAGTCTCCAATTGCGACAGTAACTCAGAATAACGACCTTTTTATCAAGTGAAACATTGCTGAGAATTTTTTAAATACGGTTCTTTTTTTTTGTAATATAATATGCTAGCGCTATGACAAGAAAGGTACAAATAGTAACCATTGAGTGCATACGAAGGCAGAAGTGGGCTCCATCACGTTTCTGTTTTATATGTTTTCTAGTGGTCGGGGCGTAGATTATAGGAATTATAGAAATGGTTGAACTTTTTTTTTGGGAACGCAAAATATCGTCTTTAGGTAGACCATCCTCAAGTCCTTGAGCGTTTGAAAACCGACACTTGGCGGGTCATGTTTGATTTCGACTGGTACAAATCTTCAGAAAGGTCATTACAAATTATCTCGAATTGATTATGTCATGGAACCAAGACGATTTTTTTTTTTTTTTTTTTTTAACTAACGCGCGCACAAAAGGGGATTTTGAAGTACCCTTAAATGTCATAGTACAGTGCAAGCGGATGGAGAGGAAGTGGTTAAGGAAAGGAGGTGTCAATGTATATTGGTCTTAAATGTTTCGACATCACAACGACCAGGAAACACATGATGAGGCAGAACATTCCACATTCGTGTGGTTCGGCTAAAGAATGGCTCTCTATGTTTATTTGTGCGCCTGAAGTCCACTTTCAACGTGAACTGATGCGGATTCACAGATTGACGGGTATCACGGGAAAATGTCTGAAGGGGTGGAACACATTCAGCAAGTTCAGTTGAGGAACGGCCGTGATAATACCTATAGAAAAGAGATAGGCATGATACGTTGCGGCTGTGTTCTAACGATGGAACTGATTGACTTACGGCTGGGCCCCAATAAATTTCACTGCTCGTTTTTGCATGTTGTCGAGCACGCGTAGTGCAGTTTTGGATGCGCCTGACCAAATATGGGAGTTGAACTCCATTTTCGGACGAATATACGCCTTCTAAATAGTGGCCAGGTTGGATGGAGTGAAGCATCTTTTGCATCTCTTAAGGAACCCCATTAAGTTGGCTGCACTTTGCGCAGCTTCAAATATGTGGTCATTCCAGTTAAGAGTCGAATTAATTCGTGTGCCGAGGATTGATAGTTCCTTGGCTTCGTCGAAGCTAGTGCCGTTCATAGACAGTATATTTACTTTGGGGCTCACCATTGACGACAAGAGGCAGCACTGAGTTTTTAAGGCATTGAATTCTACTCGGTTAGGTAATGCCCACTGATATATCTTGTTGAGGTCTGAATTCAATGTATCAACCATAAGTTGCTGGTTGGTAGTGACGTTCGAAGAATTTGGACGGGAGTGTTCATATGAGTATGAGAAACTCAATGTGCTATCATCAGCAAACGAGTGAATTGGGTTGTGAGTAATTGACAAGAGATCATTTATAAAGATGAGGAAGAGAGTGGGTGAGAGTACCGAATCCCGGGGAACACCTGAATTAATTTGATGGGAGACAGATTTGACACCATCAAGAAGCACTTGCATTGATCGGCCAGAAAGATAGTCTCTTATCCATTGGATCAGGGAATTATCCACTCCATATGAATGCAATTTTGGCAAAAGGGCTGGATGCCAAACTCTGTCGAAGGCCTTTGAAATATCCAATGCGACTACCTTGCTTTCACCAAGGTAGTGGATAGAATGGCTCCACTTTTCGGTAGGGTAAGCCATCAGTTCTCCTGTGGGCAGGTTGCTACGAAAGCCATATTGGCGGTCATTTGATTCCAGATATTTCGAAAGTTGTCGGTTGATAACAGATTCCATTACCTTGGAGAGAACAGAAGTTAGTGCTATGGGTCGATAAGAAGATAGGGATGATTTGTCACCCATTTTGGGAATTGGCTGAATGTTCGCTGACTTCCATCTATTTGGGAAACGGCCAGTAGAATAAGACAAATGGAAGAGTTTCCGCAGTGGTTTAGCGAGTGAAGAGGAACATATCTTCAAGAAGATTGGGGGAATGCCGTCCGAACCAGCGGATTTGTTTGCGTTTAGCTCTTTGAGTGCGCGGGTAACAGTACGCGTTCGGAGGCGAATCTGACTCATGGTGTGCTGCTTATGATCAAGTTTAGGTGGAACTGATGGGTTCCTCGATAGTATAGTGGTTAGTATACCCGCCTGTCACTCGGGAGACCGGGGTTCGATTCCCCGTCGGGGAGCCTCTGGCGCAAGACTAATGACCTTGCCCAGAAAAAATAAATCATTATGGAATATTTAACAAGCCTTAGGACTTGCTAAATAAGGCCAAGACCGATCCCCGGTTGTAGTGCCGATGATGATGATGATGTGCTATCATGCAGCGTTGAGTTAGCTGCAAAATCTGCAGGCAGTAGATTCGCTTTCTCTATTGCAATGGTGACTGGTTTGTCATCGACTATAAGCGATGGAATGGATGAAGAGACTGAGTTTTGAATGTTTTTCACGAATGCCCAAAAGTTTCTACTACCTGTGGGATAGTGTAGTATTTTTTGTCTCACTCTCCGGTCATGCAAGAACTTGGCGCGTTGAATATACGCGTTGCAGTCATTTCTAGTTCTCTTAAATCTTTTCCGGTTTTCCTCAGTATTGTTTGATTTATACAGATTTATAAAATTCCATTTACCCCATGAGCGACCGAATTAATTTTAGTCTAATATATTATAGCACTCCTGTAGACGTAAATTGGTCGTTTACTGATTCTATCTCAAACAAATTATTATCATTATTATCATTAAGGGCAGAAAATATTGCTGTCAAAATGGGCGGGTCGTCGGATTTTTGTCCAGTTCTTTCAAATATTTAAAAGTCACACGTACGTAATGTCTTGTAACAGCAATGTATATTTATTTGAATCAAGCAATGTAAAAGGTAATCAATTATTTTCTTTTTGTCTTCGAATAACAACTGATCGGAACTTCGTTAATCTCCGAAGCAAGTCATCACGTCCCACATACTTTCATTTAGATTCTACTTTAATACTATTCACTGTACACTTAACATCAACATTCAAAAACCGTACAAGATGTACTTGTGTAAACAATAATATGATAATGCTTTTTAACCTACTAATGATTTTTAGATGTTTGATTGAATCTATAAAAAATGCATGCAACATGAGTAAATGTATTGCAATTGGATATCCCCATATGGGGATTTTAAATACGCTTCCCTAGTATGTATGTTGATAGATTTTAATCTAATTTATACAACAATTTACTATCGAACTGCCTAAAAGTAGAAAACAATAAACAATGTACAGCACATTTTGAATTCAATAATTAATTTGAAAATTGTTTTCAATCTGTTTTTTTTTTTTAACATTTTTGAATAATAATATCAAGAGTTGAATTCACATTCTTTTTTAAACTTAATATTCTATAATCTACTTATGCGTGTATGTTCACCTATCACCAGGATAAATTGACTCGGAATTTCATGTACGATGATCATGTGTATCTGAAAGTTATGAAAAGAATAAAGTAATGAATTAAAATTGTATAATCTTCTGTTTTTTTTTAATACATATTTTAGATATGATATATTATATAAAAGAACTTAGCAAATACCTAGTTATCGGTCGATAAAGCTTTTAAACAGAACTTAGAACTCGTTCGTATTTATGTACTACCTACTACACCTAAAGACTTACTGATTACTACTATTTATTGGCATGTATGAACCCGAGAGTTCATGACCTCACTGAGTCGTGTACGTCTTCTTTTTGCCGAGTCGGTAGTTTCTTGATGGATTCTTCCCTTATGGTACTGTCGGGTCATCACACCTACGCCTGTCGGGTTCGGTTTACGCTTTATACAGAATGATTTAAAAAAGTGTATGAATTTACAAAAGTCTGGCAGTAGTTTCACGACAGTCCGAAACATCGTTTACGTTTCCCTTTTTATGTAAAGCGTGTTTTGAAAAAAATACACTTTATACACTTGTCAAAATCCCTTATTAGCATAGCGACTCTTGTTCCGAAGTATGTAACAGGATCATTAAAAAAATTATAAATTTACATGCTCAACGATTGCAAGGACATTTTATTGCCTCATGTCCATATAATTGGTTATTATTGTTATTAAGAGCAGCACAATGTGTTATATTTATTATTTGCCATCATTGGGATTTTCCAGACGTAGTATCTGGGACCTGTGATCCGCCTAGTATGCATTTCATTTCATGCACTTTCACGGGTACTCATTCTATTGGGAGTTCACATTATAGTGAATCAAATTAACAGTGAGGGTTGCCTCAGAAGGGTGGTAGGTTTTGCGTGTAACAATCCTCTCCCCTTTATAAAACAAGTATTATTCTTGGAAGAGGAATAATACTCTGAGAGGTCTTTGGAGTGGATGCGTTTGGCGGATTTTATATGTTGTTCAAGAGTTCCACCGAACACTGTTCACGAATAAGAAAAGAAGTCTAATACAGAAAACACAGAACGAATACCTCAGCAAATGAAACACGGTGAGAATGGTCTTTATTTTTCACTTCTATGTTTGTTTTTGAGTTCGTCTCCACTTACGTCTAGGACACACTTTTGGACACACTTAACTTAAGTTACACCGTTTTGAACTACTTTGAACCACACATTCGACGTTATTTCTTCTTTCTTATTTTCGCGATATCGCAGCGCGGACGACCTCCTTATCGGGTTCCTCCCTGTTCGACTATCTCGGATGCTCGAAAAAGAACTTTTCGGTTCGACGGTGTTCTCTAGCCTCTGTCTATTCAATTCAATCTGAACCTCTCATTCCGCATTTGCAAAGGAACATTTCCCCATCCAATCTGCTAACAGACTTTCCTATAGTATCTGTTAACAGCATACAATTTCCGTTTGCATCTCAAAAGGAAAATTTCCCATAGGATCTGAAAAGAAGAAATCTTACCTCATAATCATCAACACCATTAGCTGTTGGTTATCGGAATCTCGTTCCTTTTGTTCAATGATCGGATGCCGCCGCTTATTCTCCGATCTTTCCGTGGGATATGTTTAGGTTAGCCATCTGGCTTAAGCTAACAATGTTCTTGTGTGTTTCAGATGGGTAATAGAAGGAACCGTGGGGTTGGTATAGTTCCTTTGTTAGGATTTTCGAATCATAAACATCTAGCGAGCAATCTTCGTTAAGATGTTTATGATTGCTCGACTATTGGACGGCAGCGAAACGGAATGCCTTGTTTGCACAAGTGTGCCTTTTGCGTTAGGGTCATGCAAGGGATTTATGTGCTAATTACTATTAGCTACCAGAGTATGCATCCGTTGTTCGGTTTATTTACCGACAATGGTATTTCAAGGAAAACATCGCGTTGATGCTTAAGATGGATGAGTGATTTTCATGCGACGCTTTCTTGCATGGCGAATTTGCTTAGATGCGATGATTTGCTGCATTCTTGAAATTGTTCTTGCATACGATGTATGGATGCGTTGAACTCGATATTGGAAGCTTTTGAACGTTAAGTTCCTTGATTTTTGATATCGGGTTCAACGTTGCTGCAATGTCATATAACCTTTTGTTTCAGGTATGGTTACTGACTATTGGGACACGTGTCTGTGGGCAGGTGTGCTGAAAAAGGTGAGTAAATTTCCTTCGCGGAAAGGATACTTCAACCTGTGGTGAGTTGTATTTTGGCGGATTTGTGGAATGTCTGAATGGGTGTTCCGCCGAACACTGTTCACCGAAAAAGAAAACAGCACCGGAGCGGATTTGACACAAATGAAACGCAGATAAGTTGTTTCCTGGAGCGTTATTTACAACTCTTATTTCAACTTTATTAAAAACTGTTTCGTTATTAACACATAAACCGTTGTTACAAAATGTTCGTTTAACACCGCGCTTAATTAACTCGACGACACATATTACTCTCGTCCTTTCTTCACACACGTTACTCTCGATACACGACAACGACTCCCTTTTCCTTTAATCGTGTTCGGTCTCAACCTCGTCGTTGAGGTACTCGAAGTAGACTCCTCGTCTCCTTGACGATCACCATTCCACTTCCTGCCTGCACACACAGATATCCAGATTCCAAACTGGTATCTGTATCTGTACGGAAAAATTTCTCTATTCGATCTGCTAACAGAATTCCGGAAATCTCTGTTAGCAGCATGCTATTTTATCCCAGGGGTAATTTTCTATTTTCCTGAAAGGAGAAAGTCATTGACGCATACATCCTTATATCATTATCACCATCCGTGGTGGTGATCGAAGTTCGGATCGTCGGTTGTCGATTGTGTGCCGCTTCTATTTGCATAGCACATCTGGCGCACGGCCGAAAGATATACTGCAATTTGCATGGATGTATGGTTCATGGGTTTTGTTTGACTTTTGTCAATACACCCGAAATCCATTAGATCTTTCTAATGGGTGTGAAATACAAACAGACACCGTGGGATAGGAGTAGTTCCCTTGTATGTTTTAAACCTCATACATTTTGAATTATCTTGTTGAGATAATTACGGTTGCCGTTTCTTTTGTTGGGTGATCGATTTGGTGGTCTTTGTGATAGACCACCCGCACGTGCGTCCGTTATTCGGAGGATTTGCTGGTGATAGCGAATCCTTGTAACATCGTGTAGATGTTCAGGATTTTCGATTGTGCAGTGTTGGAGTGCGGCGCATTTCAATCTTTATGGATAAGATGAATGAATGCTTTTACCTTTGTTTCAGGTATGCTACACTCGGCTTGTTGCTTGATATTGAAAGCTTTGGGACGTTCAGTTCCTTGCTTCTTTTTATATCGGTTCGCATTTTGCAGCCTCCTATGACCTTTGTTACAGGTATTGTAATGACTATTGGCCGCGTGTCTGTGGGCACGTGCGCTGCGTTATCAGGTAAGTAAGATCTTTGAAGGTAGGAACCTTACCTGCGTGGAATTGTGCGTTCGTAGAACGCTACAGTATGGTTCGTAGAACCGCTACATGCGTGCCATTGTGGGATGTATCAAAAGCTGCACACCGTTTTAAAGAGCATCAAAATATTGAGTTTTCTGAAGTGACTTTTCAACGGGTACAGTGACTATAATGGTAACCATGCTGCGGTATGCATACGACTCTGCGTACCTGGGTTTAACTGACGACTCTGTGGTGCCGCAAATGTTGCCAAATAATCCTACTAAGAGGGTCTTCCAACATGTCCTTAGAACAAGTCCAAGTAATGGCTTCACTAGTATTGAAAATTACTTACTAGACATTTATACGAATATTAATTGGATGTGATCAAAATCTCCTCAAGTTAGGTGCTACGTTCAGACTCAGTGGAGAATAAACGCAGTCGTGTTCGCCACTCTGAAGGCATTTCGACGCCCCTCCGTCGGAATCCCGATGAGTCCCTATATCGACACATAATGGCGGACGAGAAAGAATCCGAGGGTTGCTACCTATATTTCTACTCGAATAAGTAATACAAAAAAAAAAAAAAATAATAATTATCATCTTCTTTGGGTTTATTATTTTTCACTATATTCTCCATAAAGATCAATACTATTTTACATAGGTCATCATCATCATCATCGTCGGCACTACAACCGGGTCCGGTCTTGGCCTTGTTTAGCAAGTCTCTCCACCGGTATCCGGTCCATATCCGAGACTTGTTAAATTGTACATAATAAAATTGTTTTTCCGGCCAAGGTTATTAGCCTTGCGCCCAATTTTACATATGTATGAAGAAAATGTTTGAAGCACTTTTTTCACTTCGATTGAGATACCTCCAATATATGCATTTTCGCCGTTCTGCTTCGGGCTCATGTGAATAGATCGACATCAGCGCAGATGTTATACGCACCATTTGATGCACTGTGATTGAAATCGCTCAACATCTCCTTGAACTAATAGTTGCGAATCTGACAACATTTTGTGTTGCAAAGGCCAATTAAATATGTCAGCAATATTTAATTGCTCATACACTTCGGAGTTTTCAATATGTAGAACACTAGATAAACTATATTAGGAGCAGAATATTTATTGATTATATTATTCACTATACGCCACTCATTCCCCTGATCAAATCTTAACTTGGCATGGTAGTAATTATCGCGGAAAATGGGAACCTCGTTTATGAGTTATCAGGATACTCATTATATCTGTTCCTGTTCTTGACAATGACCTTGTTTACCAGCGCTCCCAATATCCAAGGTTTAAATATTTGGGAAAATCTTTAGATGGCAGGAATGGATAACAAAATGAAATATGTTTGCCAAGAGTAGCGATGAACATTGAGTAAATATAAGCTTTCCACGATTCATAACATTTGTTCGCTTAAGCCCGATGAAGTCAATACGAAAGAATCGTTGTATCTAGTTTTGGGAATAGGGACTAGGAGCCCCGTCATGCAACGCTCAGAGATATGCAAATCAAAGGTACATTGCACGCACTCGTTAATAACAACAGTAGGTGTCCGTAGGTACGATCGTGCGAAGCGAGTAAAGTCAGATAGCTACACACAGATTCATCATTGATATTTAAATCACTCACAACAATTAAATTGTTTAATTTATCTCTTAATAAGAGAACAGATTTTAAGGAGGTGGAGTGAGCTTGCCAATGAATTATTGGATGACTGATAAATTCAGTGCTCGCGTCCATAATTTAAATCAAAGCGAGCATTGGGTGGTTTTTTCTTCCCACCTTTAAGGGGTTATATCTATCGAGAATTACAACGTATGACATCTACGTATGCGCGAACACGTTTGTGTCTATTGGTTAGTACGGTAATGCTGTATTCCCACACCTAAAGACTTAGTAAGCTGAAGTTTCATCAATTCCCAATTACTTCTTTTTAATCATAATTACCAGGTGTGTCGGTATGACGTTTTTTTTTTTTTAAATAAAACGCTAATTTTAAATGGGAAAGTAAAAACCATTTTATTCGAAGTATAGGCCATTGCTTTCTATACATTTCGGCCACCTTTCTGGGAATTTGTGGATACCACGCCAATAAAACCGGTCGTCTTTTGAGGCAAACCATTCGGAGACCCAATTTTCGACTTCTTCGTAGGAATTGAAATGCTGATCAGCCAATGCGTGTGCCATCGATGAAAGCAAATGGTAGTCGGAAGGAGCCAAGTCTGGTGAATACGGCGGGTGGGGTAACACTTCCCAGCCGAGGGATTTTATTGTTTCTTTGACGGGTTTTGGTGTATGACTCGGAGCATTATCATGCAACAAAATTACCTTTCCGTGTCTTGTGGGCCATTCTGGTCGCTTTTCGATCAATACATGGTTCAAATTGATCATTTGTTGTCGGTAGCGTTGCGCATCAACAATTTGGCCAGGATTTAGAAGTTCGTGATACACCACCCCCTTCTGGTCCCACAAACACAGGGCATTGTCTTTTTTCCGAACAGATCAGGCTTTGCAGTCGATGTTGACGCTTCTCTTGGATGTACCCATGATTTTTTGCGTTTAAGATTTTTTTTTTTCTTTTCATCACCAGTCACAATTCAATGCAATACTGACTTCCTTTCGTGTCGTAGAAGCAACGTTTCACATGTGGTGTTTCGCCTTTGCTGCCTGTCATTCAATTCATGTGGCACCCAGTTTCCACACTTTTGGATTCTACCCATAGCTTTGAAACAACCAGAAATGGTTTGATGTGCAACATTTAACATTTGTGGCATTTATTTTTGACTTAAAATGTCATCTTGATCCAATATTGCTGCAATTCGGCGTCTTCAAACTTTTTTAGTGGCCTTCCACGTTCTTCATTTCGCACATCAAAATCATTATCTCTGAACCACTTAAACCATCTTATGCATGTTGCTTCCGATAGAGCATAAGTTACTATAAGCCTCGACAAGCATTCGATGCGACTCTGCAACACTTTTCTTCATATGAAAACAAAATTATGAAATAAAATTCGAAAACAAAATTCTGGTACAAAATTCGGCATTTTTAACAGGATTAAAAAAAATGATGCTGTGTGTACAATGACTTGATGCATACTAAATATGTTTGACAGATGTCATAGCAACTAAACAAAAAAATATATATGGGCTCGTTCACAACAAACAGTCCCTATCGATACATTTGTATCTTGACGCTCACTTTACACCGGTACACTTGGTATCTTTTTGGGTCCGAACTGATAAGCCAACAAGCACAGCCTGGCAACACTATTTATCGCTTGATGTCGAATTTTGTGAATCACGAGACACTGAGGGATCGTCGACATGCCGTTCATAAACGCCGAAGACGTTCCAATAAACTGATTAAAGCGGCAAAAGAAGGTGTTGCCGAAACCGCACTTGTATCGTACCGTAACGGCATTCAGCATTTTAGCGTCAGCGGGACCACCTTGTGGCGCAATTTGAACAATGATTTGCATTGCATACGTATAAAGTTCAACTGACTCAATGAAAATTGCCGACAGACTATCCACGTCACTTGCAATAATGAAATATAAAGGAATTGTCATCGAAAAGAAGGAGAGTCGTCAAAAACGAAAAATAATAATAAAAAAAACATTGATTGAAAATGTTTTGCAAGAGACGGACCGCACTCGCGTAACAAAAACTTAACTTAATAACGAAACCTCCCGCCGCAAGTTATAATAGTTACAACAAATACGAAACAATCCGAGTTTAAGTACACTGTTCATATCACAAACCGCTGTGGCGATTCTACGAATCACACAAACCACTATAGGTTGAGATGTCTTTTCCACCAAGGAACATACTCACCTATATCCATTACACGTGCCACAGACACGTGTCCCAAAAGTCCTTACTCCCACCTGAAACAAAGGGTAACATTTCAGACACCAACATTGAATTCAATAGCAACAATCAATCCAACTAAACGTTTAAAAGCCTCTAATATTGCATTCAACGCATCCATGCAAAGCATCCATGCAATGCATCCAATGCGACGCACCAATTCAACGCATCCAACCCAACGCATCCAATTCAGGGCATCAATGCAATGCATCCATTAAAGGCGTTATAGCTATTTAAGTGCATGTTTTTTTAACAAAAAATATAGGAACAATAAAAGGATCCGAATAAACAACATACTCTGTGTTTCATTTGTAACAATTCTCGGTGCTGTAGTTGTGCTGTTTCGTCCTGTGGAGTTCCTTATGGCAGCAGTGTTCGGCGGAACACAAACAGCCGCAAACATTTCTTCCTACCAGACCAACATCCGCCAAACCCCCACGGCGAGTGAAACGGGATAGCAACCCCTCGCACCAGACTATTAAACTGATAGCCAGAGAATAACCGTCGCGCTGGAAGAGTATGCAGATAACAGGGGATCCAAACTTCTTCCACCCCTGCAACCTGAAAAGCCGACTCGTCGACCAAGAAGAGATCCGACAACAAATTACAAGTAAGTCCCCGTTGTTATCCCTTTTAATTAATTTGTTATAATTTTATACAACCAATTTGGCGCAGCCGGTGACCGTAAATTATGCAAATTCACTACTAGGCGCAGTTATAACCCTAGAGAGTTAGGGGTGTGCGGGGGGGGGGGGGGGTGGTGAGGTTTTGGACGTGGAACCCCTAACAGCCCCCAATAAGTTTCGCTGCTCGTTTTTGCATCCTATTGGGTACGTGTAGTGCAGTTTTAGATGCGCCTGGCCAAATATGAGAGTTGAACTTCATTTTGGGGGATGGGACCAAACAAACAGGGTAAGGTCTGTGTTTTTAACCCGGCGAAGGCCTGGACGATCCTTTTTTTTTTTTTTTAAACATTTTTTTATTTATCTTCTTAGTTTCTAAATTACATGATAGACAAGAAATGCTTAAATTCTAGCTTTATTATCTTATATTATAACTTACTGGTCCTACGCAGACGCTCTAAGCTAAACATTACATAACGACTGTATAATTTGGCTTTCGGCGACCTGGACGATCCTTGTCCCTGTTCAATTCAAGTTGACATGCAGTCTCCACGTGATAGCTACCTTGGCACCCGCCAAGTAGTAAACCAATGCATGCAGCGACATCCCGAGAAAGGTGGGCGCGAGGCTAATAACCTTGCCCGTAAAAACAAATTATTATGGACAATTTAACAAGTCTCGGATATGGACCGGATACCGGTGGAGAGACTTGATAACTAAGGCCAAGACCGGATCCAGGTTGTAGTGCCGATGATGATGATGAACTCCATTTTGGAACGAATATACGCCTTGTTAACAGTGGCCAGGTTGGACGGAGTGAAGTATTTTTTGCATCTCTTAAGGAACCCCATTCATTTGGTCGCACTTTTCGCAGCTCCAAAAATGTGGTCCCTCCAATCAAGAGTGGAATTAATTCAAGTGCCGAGAAGTGATAGTTCCTTGGCTTCGTCGATACAGGGGCCGTTCATCGACGGTGTATTTACTTTGGGGTTCGCCTTTGACGACAGGAGACATGACTGAGTTTTTAAGCCGTTGAACTCTATTCGGTTAGATAATCCCCATTGATATATCTTGTTGAGTTCGGAATATAATGTATTAAGCATAACCTGCTCAATGGTAATAGCGTTCGAAGAATTTAGTCAGAAATATTCGTATGAGTATGAGAAGCTAGCTCCTCGATAGTACAGTGGTTAGTATACCCGCCTGTCACGCGGGAGACCGGGGTCCGATTCCCCGTCGGGGAGTCTCTGGCGCAATACCAATGATCTCGCCCGGAAAAAACAAATCATTATGGAAAATTTAACAAACCTTCGGGGCTTGGTAAATAAGGCCAAGACCGGTTCCCGATTTTAGTGCCGATGATGATGATGGTGATGAGAAGCTCAATGTGCTATCATCAGCAAACCAGTGAACTGGATTTTAGGTAATGGACTAGAAATCACTTATAAAGATGAGGAAGAAAGTGGTGAGAGTACAGAAACTTGGCGAACACCTGTATTAATTTCATGGGAGACAGCTTTGACACCGTCAACAAACCCTTGAATTGAACAGTCTCTTATCCATTGGATCAGCGAATTGTCCACTTCATAGGAATGTTATTTTGACAATAGTGCTAGATGCCAAACTCTGTCGAGGGCTTTCGTAATATCCAGTGCAACAACTCTGCTCCTGTGGACCTGTTGCTACAAAAGTCATATTGGCGGTCATTGAGAAGGTCATTTGATTCCAGATATTTCGAAAGTTGACGGTTGATAAGAGATTCCATTACCTTGGAGAGAATAGAAGTTAGTGCTATGGGTCAATAAGAAAATAGGGACGATTTGTCGTGCTTTTTGGGAATTGGCTGAATGTTGGCTGACTTCCATCTATTTCGCCAGTAGAATAAGGCAAATGGAAGAGTCTCCGCAGCGGTTTAGCCACTGAAGAGGAACATCTCTTCAAGAGGATTGGGGTAATGCTATCCGGACCAGCGGAGTTGTTTGCATTTAGCTTCTTTAGTGCGCGGGCAACAGTGCGGAAGTGAATCTGGCTCATGGTGTGCTGCTTATGCTCAATCAGAGGCGGAATTGATGTGGTACCAGGCACCGTTGAGTTATCTGCAAATCTGCAGTAAGTAGATTTATAGCGTTTGAAATAATAGTGAAGAAGAACGTGTGATTCGAACTGACGCTATGACAGTTTGAATCACCAAAAATTGAACCTAAGCGTTACCCATCAGGCACTGGCCGATTTCAGAATTTGATTTTTAAACTCGGCTATACTCCACTGATGTGAATTGTTATGTTATCGCTAAGGTATACGGCTCTGATGTATTTTCTTATTCGATTTTTCGTTCGGTGCTTTTCACTATTTTGCTTGTGAATTGTGTATGTATCTGTTAGAGTCGCCACCGATTTGCTTTCTCTATTGCGCTGGCAGGCGGTCTGTCATCGACTATTAGCGAAGAAATGGATGAAGAGACCGAGTTTTGGATGTTTTCCACGAACGACCAGAAGTTTCTACTACCTGGAGAGTGTAGTACTTTTGGCTCACTCTCTGGCCATGCTAGAACTTGGCGCGTTTAATATACGCATAGGAGTCATTTCTAGCCCCTTAAATCCTTTCCGGTTTTCCTCAGTATTGTTTGCTTCATACAACCGGAAGCTCAACTCTTTAGCTTTAATGGATTCTGTGCACTCGGAATCGAACCACATATTTCTCTTAGGTTTGATGCACTTTACACTTTGTGAAATTAAGGTTCGCATGCCAAGCAGAATCGTGTCCACTATAGAGCCCACATCATTATTGAGGAAAAATAACAACCAATTTAACTTCCCAAAAAATTCGTTCAGACCCTCCCAGTTGGCCTTCTCATAGTTTGGAGTTCGAAGTCAGTCAGTTTGAGAAATAGAGAGTTCGGAGGAGTTTGAGTTTAGTCTGAGAAAGTTGATATTGGAAGTTGTCGAGAAGGAGTTGAGAAATAAAGAAGTTGTTATAGAAATAAAAAAAATTCGAAAAGAGAAATAACATAAAAGAAGAAGAATTTTAATTGGAAATATCGGACTGAAATTTGATAATCTAAATAAAAGGTCCACGCTCTTCCCTCGATAGAGGAAGCACGGCGCCGGACCTACAACAGCAGAAATTGCGGAAAAACGGCCACATTTGCAGAAAAAGAAAATCCTGTTTCACCAGGACAACGCACCGTCTCACACCTCAGCGGTTGCCATGGCCAAAATTCACGAATTACGGTTTGAACGGCTTGACCTTCCGACCTACTTACCAGATCTAGCCCTAAGCCACTTCATTTAGTTCCCTAATCTAAAAATTGCGCTCGGAAGACAGCGATTTTCGTCAAATGAGGAGGCAATCACCTTCGTGAACAATTATTTTGCAGAGAAAAACGCCGAGTACTATTCGGACAGGCTAGAGAGATGGGAGCATCGCTGGGAGAATTGCGTAGAGTTACAAGGAGACTATGTAGAAAAATAAAAATACATTTTAAGAAAAAATGTCTTGTATCCTTGTTAGGTCGGAAACTTGTCAGTCCACCTTCGTACATCTATAAAATATAAAACAACCATACATATATAAAATAAGTATATATAAAATCAAATATAAAATATCCATTCACATTTGGACATTATACATACAGTGCTGTGGAAACTTATAACTCAAACGTAAATGTTCAGTTTTCTTGGGATGAGTAATAAACTTTTATGACTAGTTTTGTAACAAAATATTGTCAACCGACACCAACTCAGGGAAAACCCTTTAATGGCTTAACTGCCTTTTCTGCAAGAAGAAAACAAATTTCGCCTGTAAAAAAGTGTAAACTCAGGCCTTTATTTCGACCTCAGACGTAATTGAAACGCATAACAAAAGTTCTTAAACAACAGTGCAGACATTTTGGAGTGATAATAAACAGATTTTTGTTTTACGCAGTGAAGTTTTTTAATGTTCTAAATATGCCACGTGGGAAACAATTAACGGACATTCAAAAACAAAGAATAGTCGATTTACAAAATAGTGGAATGACCTAAAGATATATTGTCAATGAAATTAATCGCTCTCAGGGTGTAGTGACGAATTTTCTACAAGTCGGTATTGAAAATCACGGAAGAAATAACCCATCTGGCAGATCAATATCCTTTTCGCCGATGGTAAAACGAACCGTTAGATGTCTGAAATCGATATTTGGCATCTGACCGTCAGTGGGTGAATGCGGGTGCGTTGCATACACAAGTAAATACAATACATAGCCACAATTTAGTGATTGCGGAATTAATTGTACTTGCAAAGTTCGTTATTCCAAAAAAGAGTATTCATAGGTTAAATCTAAATACCTGAAAATTAAAGAAGTTAAAAAAGACATATGTGATCAAATCGAAATAAACTCCAATTAAGGTTGAAAGTTCTACACAGGCAAAGTGGAGTTGTACTTTTTGCAAAAGCCCCACAACCTGTGAAGGTAACTTGGTCCAACAGCAATTAACAAAATCGTATCAAAACATACCGCAATCAACAGTCAAGATTAGACGCGTGCTTTTCAAAGTAACGACAAAATTGCAAAGAAAAAAGTTATGTACCATCGCGATAACATACCGTCACACACGTCGCTAAAAGTATTTATTAGCCTGTAGGAACCCATAAGTTCACGACCTCACCGACTCGACTACGCCATTTTTCCCCGTCCCGTGCGCTCTCGTTCCACGTTCGACCATCCGATCCGATCTCCTCGAGGTCAAACCTAACATTCTCTTCCCATCTCCGTCGCGGCCGTCCTGTCGGTCTCTTTCCCGTTGGCTTACCGTCAAGAATTCTATGCACGGTTCTATCGTTGGCTATTCGCGCCACGTGCCCGGCCCATCTTAATCTTCGCGACTTGATTACCCTCACTATTGTAGGTTTGCGGTATAGCTCTTCCAATTCGTGGTTGTGGAGTTTCCTCCATTGTCCTGCCTCCTCGTCATATATGCCGCCAAAAATACCTCTCAAAACTTTATTCTCGAATATGCGGAATTTGTTTTCTTTCCGTTTTGTGAGCGCCCATGTTTCGGATCCGTATATAACAATCGGCATGATTATGGTTCTATAAACACGGAGCTTTATATTCCGCGATAGCTTAGATTACTAACTGCATGCCAACTAGCGTTGCCGCAGTATAGTCTTTTGTTAATTTCCTTCGACATTTCGTTACTGGCCGTCAGTATTGTTCCCAGGTATTTAAATTCTTTGACATTTTCAAATATCTTGCCCCTGATATTTATGTGTGTTCTCTGAGGTTCACTTGCTCTCGCTATAATCATGTATTTCGTGTTGTCTTCATTTGTTTCTAGGCCCACCTCTTCTGCCGCTTGCATGATGATTTCACTGTTTTTACTTACAGTTTCTAGACTATCGCCCAAAACGGCGATGTCATCCGCATATGCGAGCACTTGTGTGACCCCGTTCAGGGATGATCCGGCCATGTTGTCGTCTTGTACCTTTCTGATGACATACTCGAGGACAAGGGTAAAGAGACCTTGGTGAAAGGCCATCGCCCTGTTTTAGTCCACGTCGTTAAAAGCAATGGCGAAATCGGAGCCATTACGATTTCAACTGGTTACTCACCCACCGTGCTCTCCAGACTTGGCCCCAAACGACTATTATCTGATCCCAAACCTCAAATAGTGGCTCCAAGGAATGAGATTCAGATCGAATAAGGAAGTTGTTTATTAGAGCATGCGGAGCCATTTGTGCGGTGCCGCCGTTCTTTTCATTCGTTGCATTTCAATGCCACGTCCCAGCCATGAGTATGTTTATGAGAGCACACTGAGCCATTTAGCTCCTCGATAGTATAGTGGTTAGTATACCCGCCTGTCACGCGGGAGACCGGGGTTCGATTCCCCCTCGGGGAGCCTCTGGCGCGAGACTAATGACCTTGCCCGGAAAAAAAAAACAAATCATAATGGAAAATTTAACAAGCCTCAGGACTGGCTAAATAGGGCCAAGACCGGTTCCCGGTTGTAGTGCTGATGATGATGACTGAGCCACTTGCCGCCGTTTCCAGTCCTTTGAATGCCACATCCCAGCCATTGTTATGTGTGTGAGAACCATTTGTCCAATTGCCGCCGTATTTTCATTACATGCATTTGAATGCCAGATCCTAGCCACAATTTATGACTGGGCAATAAAAGCAGATTTCAGCATCATGCCGCCATCACCACCAGACTCACCCAACAGGATCTCTACATTTGTCCCCAAACAGCAAATTCCAATTAACAACAGCAAACATTCTCAACAGCAGAAGGTGATAATTGAATTGCCGCCAACTCAAGCGGGATCACCGTAATCATAATATTTCTGTTTTCTTTGTACAGGAACGTGCGTTCCATTTGTCTTTTGTTTCTGTGCACACCAGTAATTTGTGTGTATCTTGAAAATGCCGACTGTCCTTCGGCTTGGTCTTATTAATGCTATGTTGTAAACAGGAATCCTGTAGTCGATGTATGTAATAGTAAACAGGAATCCTGTAGTCGAGTTTATGTATGTGTTGTATTCCAGAATACTACCCTTATTAAATTTAACACTGAATCTCCTAACACATCCTTAAAAACTTCACTTAACATATATTACATTCTCACTTAATACATACCATTCATAAACATTCACAATATTACCAGTTACAGCACACTTAATAACCTGCACCTTTTTATTTATTGAAAACATAGCAACTTGGATTTTCGTTCGAATTGAATGTGAAAAGTCACAGAAGAAAAAACATAGAGAAAAAATGCAGTTCATAAAGTTCAGTTGAGATTGGAAGTTAGTAGAGTTTAGTTCTGGCAGTTGGAAGAAGAAGTTTAGTTTGAGAGTTCTAGTTGGAGATTACAGTGGAAGAATTGTTTGAGTTAGCAATTGAATTAAAAGAAACTATAGAAACCGCCCACATAAGCAAACGATTTTTCAATTCAAAAACGGACAACTTTATATCAAGAATTGAAATCAAACAAAACATGAAATGATGAAAGAAGATTAAATAAAGGAATACTAAAAGGTCCCCGCTCTTCCCTCATCCGAGGAAGCACGGCGCCGGACCTCAACATATGTATGTAAATAGGAATCCTGTAATCCTGTATTCAAGATTGTAGATGTAAGAATATTAGTGTAAATATTTTGTTTAAATAGAATTTTGAGAGAAAAAACAAAAAACAGAATGCAACCGACCACCCCGGCGTATTCTCACTTAATATTTTGCTTCCTTTTCAGGTATTTTGATTCTACTTTGAAATATTCAATGGGGTTGCGTCCGAATTTTCAAAGACAGATTTTTTTAGATATTTCGTGGCGTTGCGCCCGAACATCACCCCAAAAATATCACACTAAGGGTGTTGCACCCTAGTGTACAGTAGGACTGTAGAATATAGGTCCAACAAAACTTCAGATCACAAGAGGCCTGAATCAAACATTGGACCTAGGTTCTCCAGCAACAAAAATATCAGGTCAAAAGAGGCCTGATACGAACAGATGGCATCGCGGAAACCGAGGCGTATTTCGAAGGTTTAGACGTTTCGTCCTACAGAAAAGGCATTGAAATGTTGGACAATCGCTATACAAAGTGTATCGCTCTTGAACGCATCTATGTTGAGGATTAAATAGAACTTTGCCCAAAAATACGGTTGCTTTCATTTAAAATCCTGGAGTTTTCAGCCTAGTATGTTCTTAATACCATCAATACCAATAGACTTTATCGGCTACAGTTGTTTTAAAATCTCAGCGATTTCTGTGCGAGTTACAAATACGGCTGCAGAAGGCTAACTGTTGTGCGAACAAAGCCTGTCAGATGCTTCTGTAACCAAATTGGACGAATTACGATTTGAATTGGTTGTTCACCCACCGTATTCTCCAGATTTCGCTCCTAACGACTATTATCTGTTCCCAAATCTCAGGCGGTGGCTCCAGAGAAAGATATTCAGTTCGAATAAGGAAGTCATCACGGAAACCGAGGCGTTTGTAGCAGCATCCGCCAGTGCATATTGATCATTGACAAGACCATCATTAGAATGCTGTTATCGAATGAAAATTTCTTTACCCTTCTCGATTCATTTAGGAGGGCAACTCAATCAGTCCGGTTTGTCTTCTGGCAACCAAAAGAAAAACTTTTAACACATTTCCAGTCAGACTTCTGCATTAAAAAGACGCAAAAACTTTGCATAACAGTACACCACCCTTGTATGATAAAGTAGGATTAGATTCAGGTTTGTGCGTTGTTATGGATAACACGCACTTTTAATGGCGTAAGGACATACTGATCTCATCTTGTGGTGGCGCAGCTGGTTTGACAAAAAGGATCAGTACAAAGGACATCCCTTTTCGTAATTTTCACTTTCATTTAATGATGGAAAACGTGTCGAAAAGATGGAAAAAAGTATTTTCATCCCTGGGATTCTGTCACGCTTGACTACAGACACCTGAACTCAGGCCTAACTGTCATAATAGCTTTCGATTCAATTTCTGTGTTTATTCATGCACGTTTACGAGAACATATACGTAAAAACGAACGAATATTAATGAGGCACAAGTGGAATAGACATTGGGACAGTGAACGTCTGTTATGTAATCATCCGGAAAATTGGGAAAACTACCAGTGATAATCAAAAGAACAACTTATAAAGATGGAAATAAATTTCGCTTACTCGTCGTTAGTAACATCCACGTGACTTACCCGCGTGGGTGGACAGTTGGTTACATCTACAAGGCACATTACTTTTATGTAATATTCGATGGATATTAATTTTACAGGAATATCAACGAAAACTTTTTTATGTATGTTTCGTTTTATTTTTTCTAATTTATTTGTTATGCACATAATTGGGGTTAAAGATTATTTGGAATAGGGTCGCAGTACATAGTCAGCACGAGTTTGTGAACTTGAATATGTACAATAAAACAACTGGATGTACTTGACCTTCAAACGTAATACCATACATTTTATGCTGTAGATGTACAGAAAGTAACAAGATGAGCAAAATGAAAGCTTCTCAGAAGCTAGTTAACCCCACAAAAAAGACCGAGTTGTAGATAATTTTTTCTGGAGTAGTCAAACTACAACTAAAATGTAGCGATGAAGTACCTGTACTATTGCCGACCGACCATTCCAAATAAAAAGGTATATCTCTTAGTCTATTTGAAAAGTTCATGCGGTTCGAACGTTTACAAGTAGCGATAACTCTTCCCTAAAATGTTTTGTATGGAAAGTTTTAGTTGTCCCACGATCTTGAACACAGCAAGGCTGCTAAATACATGAAAAAATTAAAGAAAAACCAAGTGTATTCTGAAGTGAAAAATGTCGGCGATCTGCCAGACGATAGCTCCACATTAAAAGCAACGTTTGCCTCTGAAAACATGAATTTGGAAATATTATTTTGTTGTTACACAGTACACTTTTATAGGTAATCATTAAATAACTTGAGACTTTGATTAAGCACCACCCTTGAGGTGTGATCCCAAGGGTAAATATTTGGAAGTGAATCGGTCTTTCAGATAAGAAGATAACCATTTGATCAATAGGGGTTCGAAGCCTAGGGAGGACAGCTTGAAAAGGATGAGATTATGGGAGATTTTGTCAAATGCCTTGCTGAAAACGGTGGTGATAACATCAACTTCGTTGCCATTCTCTAAGGCACGGAGAGTATGGGATGAGAACTCGATCAGATTGGTTGTGGTCGACCTACCCGAAAGGAAACCGTGCTGGTTGGGTGAGATGATGGATTTACAACTAAAAGATAACGCATTGTAAAGAAGCCGTTCGAACAGTTTGGGGATATGAGATAGTTTGGCGATGGGTCGGTAGTTGCTGATATCATTTTTAGGTCCCTTTTTATGTATGGGGGTGACATAGGAGGATTTCCATATACTAGGGAAGGTCCCTTGAGATAGAGATGGGTTGAAAATCTTTGATATCGGGAGAGAAAGAGAACTGGAACAGTTCTTTAAGAATACAGACGGAAGTCCATCAGGTCCGGGGCTGAACTCGTCTTTGAGTAAGTTTAGTTTCTCCTCAACTACGTGACGCTGAATAAGTTGAGGACAGAAAGGACCAAGGGAGAATTCGGGCAAGTCATTGAAATACGACGGATTGGGTTCGAAGGAGATGTCCGTGATGGATTTATTGAAAAACGACGCGAACAGGTTGGCAATAGTTAGGTTGTCGTTTGACGTAGTCGTGCCATAAGAGAGGGAGTTAGGATAGGCGTCGGATTTACGTTTATAATTTATAAAGTGGAATAAGGATTTGGGATCGCTAATCAAATTGTATTGTGTTTTAATAAGGGATTTGGAATAGAGGGAGTTGTAGAGTTCGGAAAATTTATAAAAGGCCCCGAGATAGTTGGAGTAGTTCTCAATGGATCGCGTTTTGAGGAAAATGTTCCATAAGTTATTCCTTTTGTTCCGAAGATTGCGGAGATTGCGGTTGTTACGGCTCCAGTCGCCGTGCTTCCTCTTTCGAGGGAAGAGCGTGGAGGTTATTATATCTTTTCTTTTATTATTAAAACAATTATAGTTCTTATTTATTTTTATATTTTATTGAACTCAGCTATCTCAAGCTGAGCTCTCTTCTTTCTACTTTTTTCATATAAATTTACTTGTTTATATAGAACATTTTGTTCTAACTGACTGTGGCGTATAAACTGAACAAAACAATCTAGAAGTCTCTGTGACTTAGAATTTTGAATAAACTTTGAACGAAAATCAAAGTGGCCATGTTTTGAACTGAAAAATGTGCTTGTTATGAAAAGAGGCATATTTATGAAATGTGCTGTAAGTGACTGGATATAGAATATAGTGTCTGTTTATTTATGAAATGTGCTGTAAGTGACTGGATATAGAATATTGTGTCTGTTTATTTATGAATTGTATTAACTGAGAATGTAGGATATGTGAGGATGTAGTTTTAAGGGTTGTGTTTTTAAGGGTTGTGTTTGAAAGGGCATGAGTTAGTGTTAAAGCGAATAAGGGTAGTATTCTGGAATACAACATCCCACCCTTCTTCGAGAAAGAAAATTATCCTTGAAGAGAATAATTTTCTGTTAACTATTGCTTAGATTAGGTTTAATTACCGATTTGGATTTTCGTTCAATTACAATGGCGTTCAAAGTTAATCTTATATCAAATGTTACAAAAATCCAAAAGTTATTAATACTAGAAAAATAGGTTACAATAATCTAAAAGTTTACTTATAGTCTACTTACATTATCTTTTAACTAACTTTAAATATTTCTAACTAACTTAATATTTCCACTTGGAACCTTTTCTTTTATTATCCAACAACTTTTTTTTTTCTATACATATAATTAATATTACTTCTCAAAATTCTCTTTTTCGTTCGAATTTCCAATATATTATATCCCAATATATATTTTAAAATGTATTATATCCCAATAATAAATTTTTTTTTTTTTCTAAAATTTTCTTTCTTTCTTCCCCTTTTTTACCTTTTTTTTTTTTTTTCGTTTCCGTCATTTCTTACAATTGTTTTATATATAAAACTTTTTTGGGCCTATTATTATGATGACTGCATAGAATTGCATAATACCAAAAATTTTCTTAAGAAATGATCTCAGTTGTCCTAAGTGACTGTGTACCTTTTTATTTTTTCTTATTCTGTGTTCGAATACATGTTTATTGTTGTAAAATTTAATTTGTAAGGTATTTATAAGGTTTTTCTTTTCAATACCTATTTTAATTGAATTATTATTTTCAATTTTCATAACTTCGTATTGGTGTTTAGTATCGTTATTTAAAATGTTTAGTGTTTTCGGCTCATTGTCATCATTTTCTATAGCTTTAACTTCTGTCGGAACGTTTACCTTTTCAGTCTTACTTATTGCTGATGGATCGTTTAGTTTCTCAGTCTCATTTACTGATTCGTATAGTTCTTCAGACTTATTTGCTGTTAGAACATCTTGGTTCCCAGTCTTATTTGCTGTTTGAACTATTTCTTCAGTTATATCTGCTGTAGAAACCTTCAATCCTTCAGACTTTGCTGCTGAAACATGGTGTTCTTCAGTGTTAACTACTGAACTGACCTGGGTTTCGATTTTTATTGCACCTTTTGGATCTTCAGTCTTTACCACTGCTGAATTTTCAGTCTTTGTTGCTGAAGTGTCGGGGTTGTCTATAGGGATAGCCGAAATGTGAGGGATTTTTGTTAGTGTATTTTCTGCAAGTTCTGAATTTTCAGTCTTTAATATTGCTGAGTTTTCAGTCTTGGTTGCTGAAGTGTCTGTGTTGTCAATAGGGATATCCGAAACATTAGGGATTTCAGTCTTTACTACTGCTGAAAATTTCGAATTTTCAGTCTGTGTTGCTGAATTATTTTCCAAAATTGGAGTATGAATCGGAGTCTTTATATTAGGGGCAGGGTTATCTTTGTTTATATGTCTAGGTTTATAGGAGTATGTGGGCTCAGGGTAAATTTGGCTAGGAGCTTCATTAAAATGGTCGTTATCTATTTCCAAAGATCTAATGTTATAAATAGAAAAATTTTGTCTGTCTTCCATAAATTTGGGTTGGCGTCAGGCCTCGTTTTCCGACTCTTGCACCCGAGAAAAGTGAACATTTTGCCTATCGTTTTGTCTATTGGTGATTCTAGGATATTCACTAAAACGATTTTCGGTGTTTGCAGGATTATTTCGGAATGGATTACGCGTTGTTGTACCTTGTTGGTAATTTGTTAAGGATGGTCCATTCCTAGATATCTTGTATCTACACTCGTTCTCTGTGTGATTATTCCGTCCACAGAAATTGCATATAATGTTATATTCTCTTTTTATTGGTTGTCTATTCGGAAAATTGTTGGACTGCATGTTCCGATAACAAGTGTCCTGAGAATGGCCTGGCTTACCGCAGGTTTGGCAGACTATTCGATTAAATCTGTCATTATAGTTATATGGCCTGGGAGAGTTGTCCATTCGAGCAGCATGTGATACTACATGTGCAATAGACTGTTTTAAACTACTTCCCCCATGGACTTTGGCTAGGATTTTCTGTTGTTCATTCTTGAGACCATCCTCAAATATTTGCACTGCCAATTTTGAGTTTTCTTCTATCAAGAATTCTCTAACCACCGCGTCTGCTGTTATTTCACACGTAGCAGAGTTCAGCGTCCTCAGAGCATTCGCAACTCTATCTCCGTATTCCCGAACGGTTTCTCTGAAGTTTTGTTTCAGGGATATCAACTCATTGTGTGCCGTTGACCGAGATTGCTCCTCTTTATATTCTGATTCAAGTTTATCCTTTAAATCCTCCCATTTAGCGATTGTGCTATACCTAATTAGATCATAGGCAGGACCCTCTAGTCTATTTTTGACTAGTTCCAAAAATGTTTCATATATCTCCGGGTCTGCCCTTTTTATAGATCTAAATAAAACGTCTCCCCCGGAAATAAATTTATCTAGGTCGCAGGGTTTTCCGTCAAAGGTAGGGACGATTCTGAAAACATCAGAAATTCCGACAGAAAGAGCCATTTTATGGGGGTTATGGTGTATTTGTAGAGAGTGGATTTGTTCTTCCCCCTGCCTAACCGCCTGTCGCGTGTAATACGGACTCGTAATCTTGAAAACTCTGAAATCAATGTATGGCAAAATCACTTCTTAAAAATTCGGTATATAAAAATGGCCTTTCTTTTAGTTATTCAATATATATGAAAAAGAAAGTTAATTTGGTTTCAAAGCTGTAGAGAAAGAAAATTCGGCGAAAAAGACAAAACGGAAATGTCGTCGAAATACTGGAAAGAGAATAATAAATAATAATTTCGAAATAATTTCTTTCGGACAGAATTGTTAGAAAAAAGGAAAAGTTAAAAGTTCCAAGGTAAAAATATTCCTACGGAAAAATGAACAGAAAAATTGATATTTCGCTAACGATTCTTACTACTAATATATGTTGATTGATGTTTTGTTCTCCTTTTTTTTTTTTTTTTTGTGTTGTCTTCTTGTGTTTTTTTTTTCTCTGCTGCCACTGAGGTTAATTTAGATTTCCTCTGGAACTCATCGGCAGACCTTCCTTCCCTCTTTAGGGTTTTATCTTGCACTAATCTTCCTCTGGGATCGATTCGTCCTTCGAGGATTAAGTCGTCCTTCGGGGATTGGTCTTCCTTCGAGGATTAAGTCTTCCTTCGAGGAGTAAGTCGTCCTTCGGGGATTGGTCTTCCTTCGAGGATTAAGTCGTCCTTCGGGGATTGGTCTTCCTTCGAGAATTAGTCTTCCTTCGAGGATAGAGTCGTCCTTCGGGGAGTCCACTAGTCTTCGTGGATCGGTCTTCCTTCGAGGATTGGTCTTCCTTCGAGGATAGAGTCGTCCTTCGGGGAGTCCACCAGTCTTCGTGGATCGGGCTTCCTTCGAGGAGTCCACTAGTCGGGAGTCCACCAGTCTTCGCGGATCGGTCTTCCTTCGAGGATTGGTCTTCCTTCGAGGAGTCCACTAGTCGGGAGTCCACCAGTCTTCGTGGATCCCACCGCTGCCACCAGTGTTACGGCTCCAGTCGCCGTGCTTCCTCTTTCGAGGGAAGAGCGTGGAGGTTATTATATCTTTTCTTTTATTATTAAAACAATTATAGTTCTTATTTATTTTTATATTTTATTGAACTCAGCTATCTCAAGCTGAGCTCTCTTCTTTCTACTTTTTTCATATAAATTTACTTGTTTATATAGAACATTTTGTTCTAACTGACTGTGGCGTATAAACTGAACAAAACAATCTAGAAGTCTCTGTGACTTAGAATTTTGAATAAACTTTGAACGAAAATCAAAGTGGCCATGTTTTGAACTGAAAAATGTGCTTGTTATGAAAAGAGGCATATTTATGAAATGTGCTGTAAGTGACTGGATATAGAATATAGTGTCTGTTTATTTATGAAATGTGCTGTAAGTGACTGGATATAGAATATTGTGTCTGTTTATTTATGAATTGTATTAACTGAGAATGTAGGATATGTGAGGATGTAGTTTTAAGGGTTGTGTTTTTAAGAGTTGTGTTTGAAAGGACATGAGTTAGTGTTAAAGCGAATAAGGGTAGTATTCTGGAATACAACACGGTTGTACCATGGCGGCGAAGAAACCGATGACCTGCGGCGAGAATAGGGGACATATAAGGCGACGGCATAGTAAATCTCCTTATAGAGAGTGGCCGTGGCTTCTTCTACACCCAAATGATCAAAGCGAAACGCTGTTTTGCTAAGATGTTCATTTAGGAGGCGGAAATTAGCCTTATGGAAATTGTAAGAAAAGCAGTCAGGACGTAGAGGGGGCTGGGTTTCATGGTCGAGATATAAGGATAAGAGCAGTGGGGGGTGATAATTGTCAATGGTAGAGAGGGCGTGTGGGCTAGGGGCAGAGGTGTTATGTTTCACGTTTGCAAATTATACGAATTCTGTTTTACTGTGCCAATTATTAGAAGTAAATGTTACTACCGCGTTAGTAAAAAATACTCACTTCAATATCAAACGATAAAGCTGGTGCTAACCTCAGTGCTGTAGTTCTGTTTTACACTGACAATTATACGAAGTAAATGTTACGACCGCGCAGGTAAAAGATACTTACTTCAGGCTAGTGCTTAACACAGTGCTATCGTTTTTTTACCCTCTGAACGAGTGCGGTCCTAATTGCTTGAAATAAAATCACGACGGTTACACCGATATTCGATGAGCTACGGCGTACAAATAAAAGAAGGTAGTAAGAATTCCCTATAAAACACTGTGTACAAAATCAAACAAGTGTGGTAAGAATATAAACTACTACTTTCCTTTACGAAGTAATAATAATATGTTCAATAAGATACAGTATACCATTTGTTTTACATATAAAATAAGTTAATAAGAAAAATCAATGAAATACTGGATACATTAGTTTTACATATAAAATAAGTTAATAAGAAAAATCAATGAAATACTATACACAAAATAAGATAAATTACCAAGAATATAAAATACTACTTCTGTGTAAGAATTAACAATACTATATTCGGTAAACTACTGTGTAGATATAAGATAAATTACCAAGAATATAAAATACTACTTCTATGTAAGAATTAACCATACTATATTCAATAAGACACTGTATACTTTTATTTTACAATAAAGTAAGGTTCGAGTAAGGATAAAAAGAAAGATACCGACTGGTTTTTCTCACGGAACTGAAGGACACGAGCTTGGACAAACTGTTACGGAGTTTGGGGACGTCTTGGTGAACCTGTGTCCAAACCAATAAATCTAAAGCCATACATAAAGACAATGTACGATCGAAATGACACCCTTAATACTCATAATGGCATTAATTACGCCTGCAATACATTCGAAGCCATTAGTCTAGAAAATAAGAAATACTTATTTAGATGATATAAAAAGTATATATAAATATAATTTTTAGAATCACCACTAATAAATATTCTTGAATATGCTAAAATTACTGTATCCCAAAATAAAGACTATATAATAATTGTTTATAAATACCCTATATTAAAAGAAAAATGTAACAACTATATATTACATCCCCTAGCAAGTAAGTTTGGAAAATTATTATTAGACCCATATGTTGCCTACTGTAAAAATAATTATAAAACAATGTCCAGATGTAAGAACCTAATGGCGAACTTTATTTGTAAAAGGAAACCACAAGATAATTGTACCTCAAAAATTGTAGAAAACAGACAAGCAAGTTGTAAAATAGAAAAAACAAATAATGAGCCACTGAAAGATTTTGAAAATGGAAACATTTTTATTGACCATAACCATATAATTAATAATCGTACTTATAGCGGACCATACCTCATCAGATTCAAAAATCATACCGAATATACAAACTTAAAGGAGAGAATACATCAATATCTCGAGGACCAATACAAGAAAGAACAACTCGACAAAACAACTTACAACACAGAGTTAAAGAAACTCCAAATAAACGAGGACGTTCATTTTTAAGGGTGGGTGAAGTTAAGGCCCCGTTTATTCATATCCTTATAAGACTATAGATTATATAGAATTATATAAAAATATGATTCACCCAAACAGTAATCATTTTTTGAGACCCAAAAGATGAATCGTCTAATCCCATACAACATAACGAAAGTACATCACCATCTAAACTGCTAGATGTCGCCTCAGATAAACTTAACGAATCGACAGTCAGATAATAATGATAGAACGATTCCACTTTCTCTTTTCTTGGTGAAGCTGATCGAGTGAGCATGTATCTTAAATAACACTTCTGCAATTTATTAGTACTATTAATTAAAACAAATATATTTTTAATGTAAATTAATGTTTAGTTAATAATTACCAGAGTTCGAAATAGAACTATAAAAAAGATTTGTAATCTTAGACTTAAATATTTAATTAAAGAAAATATATTATTGAAACAGTCTAGATTACTTAACTCGTGTGACATTGTTTAGAAGAAAATTTCAACGCTGATGAAATGGTCAAAATATATCAGAGGGATTTAATACCATCTACCGAAAGGTGTTTTACAAGATTTACTCCGCTTTTTATTTGTGTGATTTGTATAAATATATTTCATGAGCAAAAGGGATATTTGAAAGTCAGTGGCGGGGGAGGAAGAAAAAGGAAATAGAACTGAATAATACGAGAGCGAATCAAATATAAACAGTAATGTATTTTTATATATTTCTTCAATAATGTTACACACTTGTAGGGGTTTCTCTATCCTCTAGGAGAAACAGCCCACAATTCCAACCACAATACCTACCCATTTCCTTGATAGGTATTTACCTGTAAAACATGTCAAAGGGACGCATACGTAAACTCATTATTCTATGCAGATAATGCATAATTGAGTTTAGCTACAAGCAACGACATACGGCAACACTATTGCGCTAACCATGGGATTTCCACCGGAAATTCCATTCGTATTAGTTAGCAACAACCAAGTCAAACCAAGCGACGCGGTTGCGTCATAGTCCATAGGCTTGGGTATTTATTGAACATTCCACAGAATGGTATTATATCCCCAGCCAATGCGGCGTCCTATTGACTTTTCCCAGATCACCCATTCGCTTGGGATCAATTACCTCTTTTTGCTGGTGAATAACCTTAGCTATGTTTTCCCTCTCTCTCGTATTTCTGTCTTGCTATAGTGCGTTGACCTAAGAGATTGTCACTAGGTCAGTAGACCAGCCGTATACACGGCATTGACGCACACACACCTAGCCAGATCAACCCTGGGTTATTGTGCTTTCCCTTTTGATTTCTCCATTCTGGCTACACCCATCGACGTCGAACGAATACACAAGTACGTTTCGACCTGGATGAGTGTGGTGAGTTGGGGAACACACAAGAGAGTATGATTACCATTGGCAGATCAATGTGTAAAAAGCAGAAATTACGGTTTCCACCCTAAATAGAGTTAGTCGCTATTTGTATCTGAATCTGGTTGTATCTGCGCATGAGATAGTTCGTTTAGTTCACGGAACAAAAAGCCCAAGGAGTCGTTCGATAGAGTTGGTGCACAGTTGGTGTTTCTGTGTTTGTTTCCCCTTGGTGTCGCAGTTATACGTGGGAAGAATGTGAATCTGTGCCCATCATAGGCATCATACTTCTTACCCCCACACACTAACTATTCTATGTGATTTACACACTTTTCGCATCGATTTGAAAGCTTTAATATCCCTTGTTCGTAGAAAGTTTTTGGGCGAGTTGTTAGCCAATTGCGCATGTGCTCATCGGCTTCTTCATTAATGTCGAATTTGTTTCCCCCAAGTGATTCCTTGAAGGGTGCGAACAAAAATAGTCACAGGGAGACAAGTCTGGGCTATAAGAAGAGTTATTAAGTGTTTCCCAGTGCATTTCTTCCAATGTATCCCTGACCTGTGTTTGATTTACGGCCAATAACGTGGCAACCCATCGGTCAGTGATTTTTTGTGGCTAAGATCATCAGTGATAATGGATAGAACACTTCTATAGCTGATACCCACTACTGATGACATTTCTTCAACAGCTAAGTGGCGATCACTCTCAATAAGCTCTCAAACGGCATGGATCTCGTCATCTATATGACTTGTCCTTGGGCATCGATCATGTCTTTCGTTTTTGATAGGTTCTCGCCCACTTTTAAATTCTCTGGCCCAACTATATACACGAGTCTCAGACAGTGTATCATCACCAAACTGTGCCTTCAATTGAGAAAAAATGTCTGGGTGTTTAACGCCCTTGTGGGGGTTCTCTATACTACATGGAGAACCAACCCACTATTTCCGTCTAATTTCGACCGCCAACAGCGTGTCAAACCAACTCCAATTTCTCCTACTTACCCACTCACCTGGAAAGCATGTTGCAAAAACGGACGCATAGCTGAATTCATTATTCTATGCAAGTAATGCATAATTGAATTCAGCTACCTTTTTGCCATACGGCAACTCCAGTCCTCTAACCATGAGATTTCGACCGGAAATTTCAATTAATGTGCTTATCAACAACCAAGTCGCATCAAACGACGCGGTTGCATCATCATCCAATGGCTTGGGTAATTACCGCATTCCTTAGCGTTTTTCACACGGTAATATTTCCCTAGCCAATTCAGCGTCACTTCGACTTTTCCCAGACCATCTATTCGCTTGGGATCAATGATCTCTTCCTACAAGTGAATAGCTAGTAAACATGTTCCTCTCCTTCACAATTCTGTCTTTCCATAGTTCAATGCACTCTGAGATCACCGCAATCACCGCACTAGGTCAGTGGATCATTCTCAGAGGCTGCATTAATACACGCACACACTAAGCTAGATCAACCCTGGGTTATTGTGCTTTCCTTTTGATTTCTTCATCTTTTCTACGCACATCGACGTCGAACGAATACGCAAGTACTTATCCACCTCTATGAGCGTGGGGAATTGAATGATGCACAAGAGAGCATGATTACCATTGGCTGATCGTTGTGCAAAAGCAGAAACCCCAATTTCCATCCCTAATTCCAATAAGTCGCTTATCATTTCTCATCGCGGTCGGTCACGCCGCGCTATTGTTTAATTTAATTCTTCGCCGAGAGTAGTCACTATTCAATCACCATCGCGGGCGGTCACGCCGGCGCTCGGGCCTAAATTCAATTACACCGATTTTTAATTAAGTCGCATTACAACTGCCGTCTTTATACATATTCAAAGATTATTCCAGTCTAATTAAAATACGTGTGGTTTTATAAAACAAGTTACCTTGTTGTTTGGTAGTGACATGAAGAGTGTGCTTTAGAATTTATTATAACTGCTGTAATTATGCAAAGCTTGACTCTGTGAATAATAAAAATAGTTAGGAAAATAAGTGAAACAAAAACATAAAGAAGAACTCATAAACAAAAACGACACAAGTGAATTTTATCTCCTTCTCTTCTTGGCATGCGGAGTAACTGTGAACAATTTTCGTCGGAATAACATCGTTGGTGGGTGATAGTGAATCCGAGTCATGTATTAGCATCAAAACTTCACCCCCACACCTTCATTTGTTAAAATTTTTATAATAATCCGTTGCACAACAGACGTATGTACCTCTTGCTCGCTTTTAGCTGCACTGACTAGTCCAGTGCGACCGCTAGTCAAGCCGGTTTCCGTACTCTTCATAAACCAAACATCAGCCACGCACAAGATTATATAATTCGCAACTTATTGCTAAGCAAAAAAGTAAAATTACCGTTTATATTTGAAAATAAGCACCTGTAGAGTGAGCGCACGCATACAATTTGGCGCTCGGCTCCAAAACACCTACACTGCGGTGCTAATATTGAGTGAAGGATTCTCACCCGCTTTAAAGAGTAACGAATGCCATGGACATCATCGCCAAACGGGACAGCTTCGAGTTCGCTCGATTGAAAGATTCGAGTCGGATACAGAGACAGGACACTAAGACCTCTTTAAGCAGTAAAGAAGCCCGTAAAGCTCACAAAGAGCTTAAACAACAGAACAATGAACTATAGGAACAAGTTTCAGGACTTTTGTTCGTTCCTGGGATTGCTGATTAAGGGTAGGTTCTCATCTAGAGGCCTAAAAATGACGTGCTTTTCTTGGATTTTTTTTTTAAAAACGAAAGTAAATATCAGTGTCAAATTTTGTACAGATAATTATTAAGTATTTAGGTATATATTATACAAGTATTTAGGTATTCATTGGTTTAGTATTTAAATACACATTTTTTTAGTGGAAAATATTAAAAATTGTCAATTTGATATATGGCACAGTGAGACGATTCGAAAAATGGTACCCAATCGGTCTCCATCGTAGCGCTGTTTGCAATTGTCTGTAATCATACAACTAAAAGTTATTTGAAATTATATAATATTCGCCACAGTCTGAAACTATTCTCAACAAAAAAAATTTATGGAAAAATCAACTACATTTAGGTTCACGCACCAATAAATTTATCTTGCCTTAAAATAAAATAAAAACCGATCTATTGGATTTGAGATATCACGAAGCCCAATGTGAAAAACATGATTTCTAGAAAAATGCGTTTATAGTTTCAAAAGGCTGTACGAAAGTAGGATGAAAAGTTTCGGCCTGATCTACAGATTAAACCAGCAACTTTAATTACAATACCATACCAGGTGCAATAGTACTATGTCTCCTTAGCTGGTATATACATTTTAAGGTCGATTGCTCTGTTAGTGTACATTTGAGAGCCTACTGAACAATACGCCACGCAGTGAAAAATAAAATGATCTCACTTGACCTTGTTTTGCTGTAACATTTTTTTTTAAACTTTTGTCGCAAAAACGGTAGTGGGGCCTTATTCTACACACTATAAGCTATTAACAAATATTAAAAAAAAAAAACCGATTTTTTTTAACTTCTTGACCAGAACCTCTCCTTAAGGCAGCGGTTTCCAACCTGGGAGGCCCGCCTCCCAGGGCAGGCGCCAACATTTTTTAACAAATTAATTTTTATACCATAATATCTACAAATAAATAAAACTTCATATCTTAAGGTAACAGTGAAGATTCAGTGGATGTTTATTTTTATTTTTTTTTTACATTTACATATATTTATTTCCTATTAAAAAAATTATCTGGAGCGGAGAAATTTAAAAATGGCGCGTTTGCAAACGCTCTGTTTCGGTAATGCACAAAACGACCGCTAGTTGCATGAAAACAATAACCTCAAATTTAAATATCACTCGTAGCTAAAGTGTCAACTGAAGCGTGTCGGCAGGGTGTAATATTGTTTTTTTAAAATTGTTATTGACGTGATTTCTTTCTGAAAATAATCATTAGTATATTTCAAACTTTATTTTTTTCATTCAAACTATTACTTATTTTAATTTATATCAATAAAATATTTTTTAGACGAATGCATAAATTTGTGAGTGGTTGTGTGGGGGTTCCTTTAACATATCCCAAGAACCACCCATTTCCCTTAATTCAACTCCCCATTTCTCATACTTCGTACCCCCCCCCAGTTGCAAGAGAAAGGACAACAATAATGAAGATGCTGATACTAGTTGGGAATAAAAGCAAAAAAGAACAAGGACGTAAAGCTCCCAAGAAAAGACAATACAGTTCATCCTATTTATCATTAGGATTGACTAGTGTTAGTATAGATGGCTTGGAAAAACCAATGTGTTTATTGTGTTCGAAAGTTTTGGCATCAGATAGTATGAGACCAGTCAAATTAAAATGGCACCATGAAACTCTACATTCTGAATATGTTGATAAACACATGAAATTTTTTCAAAGAAAATTGGATGAGCTTAATAATCAAAAGCAAACGTTCAAAAAAATACTTTCTGTAAGAAAACACATACAATAATTAATTAAACTCTAATTTTACCAGCAGCTATTGATATGGTTCAAATAATGTTCGGCGAATCATATGCAAAACAGTTGCGACAAATTCCGCCTGCTGATAATACAGTCGGAAGAAAAATCAATGATATTTGCCATCAATTAGTTTCTCGGCTACGTACTTTGAAATTCGCCATACAAGTAGATGAGGCAACTGATATAGCTAAAGATGCCCATTTAATTGCATATCTTCGATATGTTCTGAAAAATAATATATTAGAAGATATATTATTTTGCAAACCCATTCCCGGAAAGACCAGATCTATTGAAATTTTTAATATAATGGACAGTTTTTTTTTGAAGAAAACGACATAACGCGGAATAATTGCATTGGACTGTGTACTGACGGAGCTCACTCCACAAAGCAACAACATTTTTACAAAAGTTATAAAAATTATAAACTACATTAAGAACAGTCCTTTGAGATCTAGGCTGTTTGCAAAGTTGTGTGTAGATATGGAAGCTAATTATACCTATTGTGAAATTCGCTGGCTATCTCGTGCAAAAGTGATTCGAAGGATATTTGAACTCAAAGAAGAAATAGCAACCTTTCTCGAAGAAAATCACCATGAAGAGGCACATTTGTGGACGAACGATAATTTCCTTGTTAAACTTGCCTATTTGGTTGACATTTTTGGAAAATTGAGCAAATGCATCCACTTGTTCAAAAAGACAAAGTAAAAGCTTTCATTAAAAAGTTGAAGTTATGGAAGTCAAATTTACAAAAGAATGAGTTGGACATGTTTTCACTGTCAAAAGATTTCTGGGCCACAACCAATATTGAAACAAGTAAGAAACTTTTTATTGAACACTTGGATGGTTTAGTGCTGCATTTTTAAAATTATTTTAAAGACCTTGATTTCTCAAAGTTTTTGTGGGTATAGAATCCATTTATCGACAATGAAGATGACGAATTTGAGCTGACAACCATTGAAAAGGAAAAACAAAAATTTCAAAATGAAACTTTAATTCAATTTTGGATGAACTTAGCGGAGAGTATGAATATTTGTATTGCAAAGCAATGCAAGTGCTACTGTGGCGGTTCCACTACTTACCTTTTCAATCACTCCAATAACTTCCTCCCAAAGCTCCAGAAATCTCATAGTTTCTCGCTTATGCAATCGCATTAGCACCCAATCATTCCTCTCACCAAGGGCATTCACCCATTTAATGCGTTATTCAATTTCCCTAAAAGAAATCGATACACCATTCTCGCATGCATCAAGGTATCTCGGCATTTTTCTGAAAAGAAATATTTCGGTTGCCGTACTAGGTAACCGAAATAAACTATGGAAACAATCAACGGCACCCTGCCTGCCTACGTCTTCTGTCTCACACGTGCGCCGCAGATTTTCCTAGTTTATCTGTACCCACGGCGGTTTTTATCCAACCAACAAAGTATAGCGCAACTCTCGCCTACCTGGCGAGAACCGAATTCTCTAGTAGCGTAAATATTCACACTAGAATCTGACTCTTGAGTTGCCATAGATGCCATATACAATCGGCATAGATGATACACACAACCGTCATTGTGTAACCATCTAAACTGCTTCTCAATGACTTGCAACTATTGATTCAGCTGCAAGCACTTCTCCCAGAAATGCTCCTTTGTTTGAATCTCCAAACAATCACCAACTTCGCGCTTAGCCGCCGGATTCGAATTCAATAGCATACACAAATGCAAATAAAGAATGCGTTTCTTACAACGACCAAAGATACGATATACAAATTGTATGATGTATCCCAAACCTATTAGCACCTAATGAGTGGCAGAGTATTTATTTAGCTGAAACCTCATTACAGAACGATACCTTAGGTCGCTTCTCCCTTTGTTCTTTTTCCCTTGTTTTAGGTTTCGTTTATCCTTTGCCGAAACGCATCGATAAACACTATGATCTACACGATCACACATACACATATATTACCAAGTCCTTCTTCCTTGTTTTCACCACGAGAGAAACACTTTCTCTCTCGAGGAAACTCGCCCCAGTTGCGAAGTGGCTCTGCATCGAGCAGAGCAAGGCGGAGTCTCATTTCAACCACCAACGATCGCATATCGCTGGTTCGCGTTTCCCCTTAGTAGAGTGAGCATGGTGTGCGTGCCGGAGTGCACCCCAGAGTCGAAGTCGGAATCCAGATAATTACGTGATCCTTGAAACTGTGCAACTTAATTTAACAATAGTTTTGTGAAAACCAATAAACCATTTGTAAATTGCATTAACTGTTCGAGTGTCAAAATTTAGTGGTAAATCAAAATAAACAACATTCATACGAAACAATACCACCGTGCGTTTTATTTCTTGCTTGGTGAACGATTGTCCGAGGTATTCCGTGGAGTTTCTTTTCTCATTTTGTTGAACAGTGAACTTTCGATCGTTGGAAAATAGGTGGAGTATTTGATGACCGTGACAATGAGTTAAAAGTGCATCTCACACATGAACATGATAAGAAATCTTTGTGAACCTGTGCCAAAGCCGGCACATGAAGACATTTCCTACACTCCTACCGTTTGTAACGTCGTATTTATGAGAAACGGGCTTTTCGGCACTGGCTGCAATGAAAACCAAATATCGAGCCAGGTTAGTAGTCGAAAAAGAGATACGAGTGACACTCTACACATTGCCCCCAAGATTTGATAAACTTTGTGCCAGTAAACAACAACAACCCTCGCATTAAATTTGTATGCGATAGATGTAGTTGGTTTAAATGTTTAAAAATTATTTTATATAAAAATAAATATACACGTATGTGTATGTTATAGCTAAACCTTGTTATTATTCTTTGATTGTAGTTTTCAGTTTTTTTTGTAATAATATATTATTTATCCTATTAAAACAATAAAAGGTAGGGGAGGCGCGGAAAAAAATTTTTTTTCGGGGAGGCGTGGTAGCATAAAGGTTGGAAACCGCTGCCTTAAGGTGTAAGTACCATTTTTTCGATAGTCCAGACCTTAAACGCGTTTTCCTCGAAACAACCTTTTTTCAAATTTACGACCACGATTACTCAAAAACTACTCCATAGATTTGGCTGAAGCTTTGAGGACATCTTCTTTCTATAATTAGCTTGTCTATAAAACTAAACGTTTATGAATTCGCTGTGGCAAAATTAAATGGTTATTGCAAAAACCCCCGAAAAAAGTCGAAAGATCATCAATTTGGCTGAAAAACGTTTGAGAAACGTTGAATTTTTTTCACTTTTCCGAAGTCTGCTGACAGACTGCGAGTGGTTTATAATATTTGGATATAATATTTTTTCTATTTTTTAGATGAAAATTGGGGTCTCGAGACTGGTCGTCGTTTTTTTTATGGATCAACTTTACGCCACTACACAGCCGCCATTTGGTTTTTAAAAGTTAACAATTCTTTAATGCCTTATACTGATATTAAAACGCCTACACATTTTGAATAAAATTGAATAAACATTTCTATATGAAAAAAAAATTTAAAAGTGTGTTTTTTTTCCTCCTAAATTCCAAAGCATAGTGGCAATTGAAGAAGGGGGAGATGATTGGGAGAGGGTGTGTCGATGAATATCGACCTTAATTGTTAGTAGATTTTAACCGCAAGTCAACACGCAACCCGAGAATTGCTCCATGGTTGTGTTTCTACTGAAGGATGATTCCATGTGTTTACCTGTCTGCCTAATAATGAATTTAATGGGAACTTGTGCGTACTTTCTGGTTAACAAATTTGACGTATAGCTACAGATTATCTCTTGGAGGTATGACCAGCGATTTCGAAAACTTTGTTATTTTTCTCTCGTGACTGCGTCATATGAATTTATTAAGTTTTACTTATCGAAAAATACTAATGAAAAATATATACGTATATATCGGGCTCCTCGATAGTATAGTGGTTAGTATACCCACCTGTCACCCGGGAGACCGGGGTTCGTTTCCCCGTCGGGGAGCCCCTGGCGCAAGACTAATGACCTTGCCCAGAAAAAATAAATCATTATGGAAAATTTAACAAGCCTTAGGACTTGCTAAATAAGGCCAAGACCGGTTCCCGGTCGTAGTGCCGATGATGATGATGATATATATATAAATATATGTTTATATATATATATATATATATATATATATATATATGTATATATGTATATATATATATATATATATATATATGTGGATATAACTATAAATATATATATATATATATATATATATGTATATATATATATATATATATATATATATATATATATATATATATAACGAAAGAAATTAACAAAAGACTACACAACGCTAGTTGTCATGCAGTCAGTCAACTGTTGAAATCCGAACTGCCATCACGTAATATAAAGCTCCGTGTCTATAGAAGCCTAATCATGCCAATTGTTCTACAGGGATGCGAAACATGGGCTCGCACAAAGCGGGAAGAAAACAAATTGTGCATATTCGAGAATAAAGTTTTAAGGCATATCTTTGCAGGCAAATATGACCAGGAGGCAGGAAAAGGGAGGAAATTCCACAACCGCGAATTGGAAGAGCTATACCGCAAACCTACAATAGTGAGAGTAATCAGGTCGCGAAGATTAAGATGGGCCGGACACGTCACGCAAATGGGCAACCATAGGACCGTGCATAGAGTTCTTGACGGTAAGCCAATCGGAAAGAGACCGAGAGGACGGCCGCGACCGAGATGGTGGGACAATGTTAGGTTTGACCTCGAGGAGATCGGATTGGATGGTCGAACGTGGAAAGAGAGCGCATGGGACAGGGAACAATGGCGGAGTCGAGTCGGTGAGGTCATGAACTTCCGGGTTCCTACAGGCCGATATAAAAAAAATAAAATAAAATAAAAAGGCCTTTGCCTCGGGAAGCAGTGAACATATACACTACTTTCTTTAACAACGCTCTAAACAATGCACACTATCCAACCCATTGGAAGACTGCAGTAGTCCACCCTATCCCCAAAAAGGGTAAGGATAAGTGTATTGGCACTCGTTTGGCCAATACGTAAATTATTCCGAAATGCAATCTGCTCTTTCTATAAACACGCACGCAAGTTCCACCAACAACTGCGTCTTGTGGTGGGCCGATGATCAGGAACAATGGTGTCTCCCGGCGTGCCGTGATGTTGGTTGTCGTTCTGCAATAATCTTAAAAGTAATGGAAAAGAGAAACGAATACCTTAAGTTGATTGACTGCCGCAATCCCAGAAGTTTTCCTCTAGCTAAGGTAATAACATGGTGTTCGTTTTAATGTGTTTAATTGTTACGTTTATTTAGTACGATTGATAGAAATTTGAATGGATTTAAATTGCTGTGACCTGTGTCTCTCAGTAGTTATAGAAGAAGAGGAAAGGTGTTTACTTTTCTTGACAACCAAAGAATTTATTCTGTCAGCTAGATGCTGACATTTGTTATTCTGTTGCCACGGGTAGCATTCAGTTGCGAATTCGTTGGTTGTGTCCAGTGCGAATCCGTAACATTCCGCCCGCCTTCGCCAATCATTGGCGAATCTTCTGGCTCTAGAGGATGGTAGTCCGGAGCTTGGTCGGAAGGAGTGGAAGGATGCCGATTTTGGCGATTGGTCTCGTGAGTGGGCTGGTAGCGGGCCGCCACAGTCCGCCCTCACGTCGATGGTCGATTGGGAGAGAGCCGCCTGCCCTGAAGAGTGTTGAAGACGGAGGCGTCTTGGACGGCCCGGAGGGTTGATGATTACGGGATGGTCCCCCTCGTTGCTGGAGCCTATTATCTTTTGTGGTCACGGAACTGGCCATGCGATCTGGGTTGGAGTTATTAGTTCGCAACCCACGATCGGTAACCACGTGATGGCCGGTGATTGATCTCACTACCTCGAGATCAGTGATGAAGACGAGTGCTGCGTCCATTGGCACCCGTTCGAAGTTAGTGGCCGGAGAGAAGCGGTTGTTTGCGATTGAGGCCGCAGAATTCAGTAGGATGCGGTGGTTGGGACTCGGTAGGGCCCTGGATACTGGGGAGTGCCACCCATCAAGCGGGCATTGCGCGCTCCTGGGCCGCTGGTGGTAGCTGGGTGTTGCCTTGAAACTTTTGAGTGCGCAGGCGCCTGACTCTTCAATTGCCCGTTGTCCTTGCGGTGGTTCAGCGGGCCAGGGACATGTCCGATGGTTGGTTCACGCAGGTGATCGGGCGGGGGATATGTCCGATGGTCGGACTTCCTAAGACCTGCTTTATTGGTGGCCGAGTACACAGACTCTCCCGGCCTTTGCCAATCAAAGGCGAACCTTTGGTTCGGGACGGAGGCCCAGGGCCGTGGTCTTCTCGTGATGCGGAAGTCTGGACAAAGTCGTACGCCCTCAATTAGTGAATGAGGAGGGATTGGTGACGATGAGAGTTCCGTCGCTGGTGTCCGGTACCTTAGTTCTGACCATTTGATCGGGGTTGGAGTTGTAAGTTCGCAACCCCCGATCAATGACCACGTAATCGCTGGTGGTCGAAAGTACTGCATCGAGTCTTACCGATGGGGTGCGGTCCTTGGCATATGAGGCCACAACGCTGAGTCTGGTGCGGCTTCTTCCATGGCACCGTCCGCGGGTCCTGGCGGAATGACAGAAGATTTCCATCCGAGCAGTACAGCGAATTACACTTGATTGGGTCGATCGACATCACCGATAGGTTGGTGAATGAAAAATGCCTTTGGCCTGCTTCTAGACCAGTTCCTGCTGAATATTGCTGCTGATGCTTCTGTAGTTGTTGCTGTTGCAATGGATGTTGCTGATGAGACTGACTATTAAACGGACTCTGTGTTTGGTCACGGTCACTGCGGACATTGGGCGTGGCTGCTGTTGCTGGGACAGTTGATGGCGTATTCCTGGAATTCACTGACGTTAGATCTGACACGGATCCTATATGTGCCATGGCCACTGCTTGTTCTTGAATCGATTTGAAGCGAACCGGTTCCTCTGGGTCGGAGTTGTAAGTTCGCAATCCATGGGGAACGGCCATGTGATGTTGTGCCCCACAACGCGTGCATGGCATCGGTTTATATTGGGGGTCGGCATTGGGCCGGACATCGGGACATGGGCCGGCTTGAGCTTTGGGCATGCGGCACTCTGGTCGGCGGCCTGCTGGTTCTTACTCACTGGGAGTGGGTGCGGTTCCTTAACCGCTTGTTTGATGGCGACTTCTGGCAGCTGCACTGAAGGCATCTCGCTAATGTCGAGTTGGTCGGCGTGATCCATCTTGGTTGGGGAGACTGGGTCGAGCGGGAAGTGGGCCTCGAGCAGTCTCGGTAGGTTGTGGTCATCATTGCCTTGCTCGGAGGGTTTCTCTGCAGCAGGCTCTTTTCCTTGACTGAGTGCATCGGATTTCTTGGCATCTTTCTTCGCTAATGCTGGTGCATTGGCACCTGCTGGTGCCTTCTTGCTGAAATCAGCCTTCTTAGGTAGAGTCGCTTTAGCAGCGAGGGGTGCTGCTGCAGTTTGCACTTCTTTCAGTGCTTCTGGCACCTTTTTGATGTACTTGGCTGCGTTAGTTGTAGGTTTTGAATCGGTTTTATTCTCAGCCGTTCCTCCTTTTGCTGTCTTGCTTTCGACAGCACGTGCCTTGGCTGGCTTTTCGGTGTCCGTCGTCACACCTTTGTTGTCCGCATGGGTTGTGTGTTCCGGGGGCATCATTCGTGATGGTAATCTGGATGGGTGGCCAGGTGGCATATGCATGCCTGGTGTGGAAGGAGTTCCCAACCACCAAGGTGGTTGCGCCATCAATGGCGGAAAACGACTGTTGGGTTGATACACGGTGCCCGGCGCAGTCTTGTAAGCGGTCGAACAGTCGACGGTGAGGGCGTGCCTTACCTCAGCAAGATCCGTGGCCTCTTAAAGGTATGTTTCCTCGGCCTGGTCGATGAATCGCTCTTCAAAATGCCGTTGGATTATGGCCGTCCATGGAGTGATCAGGCACATGAGCTGTTCATTACCGATTCACAATCTCATCCCAGTTCAGCTGGAGGTCGCACTCTTGTGCCTCCACTGTGGGCAGCGTCGCTGGGCCTCTCTTGTTGAACTTATTGAAAGTTCCCATCTTCTTTTCATGTGCGGCGAACTGGACCGCCATGAGGTTTTCGGCCAATGCCGCTGCTGTCATCGTGGACTTCGCTGTCATTACGCTGATTTCTGGGCGTTGATGTAATTGTTCTCGCGAACTTGACAACGATGGGTCTTTACGCCTGGACTCTGGTGTGTCCCACGACCTTTTTATATGCTGCGAGCTGGCAGCAGTGAATTGGATCCACAGATTGGATCCGGTTGCGCCGCGAACTGGTCGCGGTGTGGTGGTAAGTAACAGCTGGGGACAGCTGTTTGGGCCACGATTTTTGCGGCGGTAATTTAGTGGTAATTGAAAATTCTTTCTTACCTGTGAACCTGGGCGGTTGATCCTTACGTCTGGATCTGATGATTGCCACGAACATGGCAGCGGTTGATCCTTACGTCGGGATCCTTCTTGCGTGCGCCGCGACCTGGGCGCGGTGTGGTTAATTGTAGCTGCGCTGGGGGCAGTATCTTTTTGCGCCACGAATTTGGCAGCAGTCGGTCCTTAGGCTGGACCTTGGGGCTGCAAACAGGGCAGCGGTATCTGTATCTGTAGTTGGGGCAGCTTTGGTTACTACGCCACGAACCTGGCGGCAGTATTGTGGGCAGCTTATTGTTGCGTCACTGATTTGGCGACGGTCGGTAGCTGCACTTTAAGAAACTCTTTGTTCCACTGCGAACGGGCAGCAGTGGATTGGATCCACAGACTGGCACCGACTCGAAGGACCAATCCTAGAAATATTCCTCCAGCTAAGGTAATAACACGGTGTTCGTTTCAATGTGTTTAATTGTTACGTTTATTTAGTACGATTGATCGAAATTTGAAGGATTTAAATTGCTGTGACATGTGTCTCTCAGTAGTTATAGAAGAAGAGGAAAGTTATTTACTTTTCTTGACAACCAAAGAATTTATTCTGTCAGCTGGTTGCTGACATTTGCGATTCTGTTGCCACGGGTAGCATTCAGTTGCGAAGTCGCAATATTTATAAATGATGTTTGGCGATTATACAGATAACTACCGCATCATCAATTTCAGTCCTTCAGCTAATACATTTTTCACATTGAAATACTTGACTTACATTTTAGTAGTAAGCTCAGTAGCTATGTTATGTAATTCTCCGCTCTCGAAGTTTACTTACAAAAACACAATGCTCGTTCAGTAAATCTGGTTTCATTTATACAAACGGCGAAACACAATTAAAAAAATAACAATGTGGTTAAAAGACATAAGATAAAGTTTTACGGAGATGTTCTTTGTAATTAAATATCAAAGTTAACAAAAGCTTTTTATAATGTTGATGCAGTCCCCGGATTTATATATACTTGAGTGGTTGCCGAACATTCCTCAAAAATCTCATAAAAACATAATCAGGTCAAAAAATAATGTTGATATTCAGAGAAATGTAAACTTTTCACGACGAAATTTTGGATTTACAAGCAAGAATATTTCGTAAAATGCCATAAAAGAAGTTTCAGGTTTCACCGGTCGTGTTTCGAAACTCTTAAGTGGCTTACAGTGGGCGTGAAGTTCTAGACATTCTCACCTTGTAATTCTACTACTAAAAGTTTTAGGGTTAGTGGCGAGAAAAAGTGTTAAAATAAAACTAGCAAATTGAAATAAATAGGTGTAAAGGGAAGCATTTTTAATATGTGAATCTAATCACTTTTTCATTTCTTAAACAATTATTTCTTGCCGACTTTTATTAAATGATTTAAAACTTTTGAACGGAAGGAATATTACTTTTTTTTAAGGATTGCTCTTCTTAATGTAGACAATAACAACTAAGATTATAATATCAATTCATTGCAATTTGTGGGAATGCCGCTGTGGTAGAACATGAGTTCTCTGTTTTCCGTCTTCATCTTACAACACCATCAAAAACCATTATCTCGATTCGACCGCGTTTATTTTCGCACGTTCCGGCCGACTCTTTATTTCGTCCCTTTATTGCAGCACTGGAAACTTTTATTCTGTGTTGAATATCTATTCGGTGTGAATACATAAACCAGTTACTCGAACAAATTCAGGAACAGTACCCACTCAACAGTGGACATGAAATCCATTTTCACTTACACGATACTTTGACACCCTTCTGGTGCCATTACTAGATCGCAACTGAAATCCTTTTTGGTGGAATGTCGACGAGGACGAATCGCCGATAATCAATTTTGTATTTTCATTCGGGAGGACAGATAAACAAAAATAATTTACGAGGCGAAAACATTGGACATTGGTGACACATGTTGGCCCTGAGAATATCCCTAAAATGTTTTATTCATTCGACATTGAAGTACGCTGTCCTTTGGTGGAACACAAATGAGATGTGTTCGGCAGAATGAACAATAAAAGCTAAAACACGGTCGAGTTGAGTTGGTGTGGCATTAAATGAACTCACTCGGAATTGTATGCAGAAAAGGAGAAGTTTGCTATTGATCCAACTTCTAATGTTTTTATTTGTAGAATTGCTTTTTTTTAGTTTTCTCGGTGAACTGCAATGAAATGAGCGTTTCTGACCAATTCAGAATGCACAGTCCCTTTGGTAGGATAATTATTATGACGGATATACAGTATAATGGATTTTAAAGTTGCGACCAGCGATCCAGAATTTCGGTAGTATTTTTTTAATAACTTCCAAACGTTGCTCATTTGTAAACTTCACCACGATAAAAACCGAAAGTTTAGAAATTGACAAATCCTGAATAAAAAAAAAAATTAAACGTGCGTTCGTATTAAAATACAAATTGGTTATGTTTTCCTTTTGAAAAAAAAAAACCTTTTATTATATGTATTCCATTTGTATTAATATATAAGTAAGTGTTAGGCGATGGGGAGATGGGTGCGAACATACAGGGCAAAGTCTCTGATTGCCTTCAACCCGGCGAAGGCCAGGACGATCCATGTCCCTGTTCAATCCAAGTTGACATGCAGTCTCCACGTGACACCCCTGGACAGCTACTTTGACACCCGCCAAGTAGTGAACCAATGCATGCAGCGACATCCTGAGAAAGGTTGGCGCAAGGCTAATAACCAGGCCCGTAAAAATGGCAAATTTAACAAGCCTCGGCTATGGACCGGATACACGACGACGACCACGGAAACGAAAATGGCTAAATGATTTAAGGATTTTTTCATGGAACATACGCTCACTATACAGAGCTCGAGCTGCACAGCAGCTAGCCGATGCCCTGTCCGAATATAAGGCTGATATAACAGCATTACAAGAAATAAGATGGACAGGGAGTGGTGTTTTTCAAAGAAAAGAGTATGACATTTATTGCAGCTGTCACGCAAAACACCATGTGCTCGGGGTAGGCTTTCTAGTCAGCCAAAAACTGAAGCCTGTCATTATCGGCTTTTATGCAATAAATGAAAGCCTATGCACTCTTCGCGTGCGAGGCAAGTTTAAGAATATAAGCCTCATAAACGTTCACGGACCTACAGAGGAGTCCCCTGACGACGAAAAAGAAGAATACTATGAGAACGTCGAACGGGCCCTCAATGCCTGCCCAAGATACGATGTGAAAATCGTTCTTGGTGATTTGGATGCAAAAATAGGCCGGGAGCCGGTGTTCAGGCACTACACAGGTTCCCATAGTTTGCATGAGAACCATAATGACAATGGACTACGAGTCATCGAATTGGCAGCATCGAAAAACTTGGTCGTTGCGAGTACCAGGTTTCCGCGTAAAGATATCCACAAAGCCACCTGGGTATCACCTGATGGAGCCACTCGCAACCAAATTGACCACGTGTTGATAGATCGCCGCCACTCCTCGAGCCTGATGACGGTACGAACGTACCGAGGTGCCAACGTCGACTCGGATCACTATCTTGTTGGTACAGTTTTCCGAGCGCGGGTTGCCTTGCGGAGACGTATTGCATCCGCGGATCAGGTTCGAATCAACACGGCTGCCTTACGCAATGAGAATACCAGCAACACCTTTGGTCATGCGTTAAGACTCGCCCTCGAAGAGCCCGACGGAGGGAGAGTAAGTCCTGGGGCCAGAATGCCGGGCGTAGAAGAGAAATGGACACGCCTTAAGAATACTGTCATTAGTACTGCCAACTCCATCTTAGGCAGTAGTCGTAGAGATCGGAACGACTGGTTTGATGATGAGTGCAAACTAGCTACTGAACGTAAGAATGCTGCATACCGGGCAATGCAGCAGTCTCATAGGACGCGGGTACGCGAGGAGAAATACAAAGAGCTCAGAATATCTGAAAAAAGACTTCACAGACAAAAGAAAAGTGCCTGGGAAAAAAACCTTGTCTGTGAAATAGAGAAAAGTAGAGAGCGAGGTTCGCACTAGGCGCGGAAGTTCTACCAAATAATCCGCGGTATGACGCAGTACACACCACGCTGCACTTACTGCAAGGATAAAGGGGGTAATCTGATCACCGCTCCTGAAGGCATTCTGGAGCGATGGGAACTGCACTTCAATGAATTGCTAAATGGTCAGCTCACAGAAGAATTGGAGGCTCCACCAATGCAAGACCAAGACCAAATGCTGCCGCCACCAAGCATTGAGGAAACATTAAAGCCATTAGACAGCTAAAATCAAATAAAGCCCCCGGAGCTGATGGCATACCAGCTGAGCTGATCCAACGAGGAGGGACAGTGTTACATCACGCAATTCGTGAGATCGTGGTGCATGTATGGGAGCAAGAGGAGATGCCGGAAGATTGGCGTCGCGGTATAATTTGCCCCATACATAAGAAAGGAGATATCACACTGTGCAGCAACTATAGGGGTATAACATTGCTATGTACCGCCTATAAGATACTCTCCACTATCCTACAAGACCGGATAACCCCATACGCTAAAGCCATCATTGGTCAATATCAGTGTGGCTTCATCCCCGGCAAATCAGCAATTGATCAGATATTCACCCTTAGGCAGGCCATGGAAAAATGTCAGGAATTTAAGATTCCATTATACCATCTGCTTATAGACTTTAAGGCCGCCTACGACAGCATAGCCAGGGTAGAACTATATAATGCCATGAGAGAATTTGGCATTCCAAACAAATTGATACGACTTTGTAGGTTGACCATGACCAACGTAACTAGTCAAGTAAAAGTAGCGGGATTGCTGTCCAAACCAATAAACATCTATAATGGACTCCGACAAGGGGCCGGTCTGGCCTGCCTCCTCTTCAACCTGGCGTTGGAGAAAGCAATCCGTGACTTTGGCGTTACAACAAGAGGGATTATTGTCACCAAGTCCAGCCAGATACTTGCCTACGCAGATGACATCAACATCATCCGTAAAACCGAATCGGCGGTACAGGATGCCTTATCCCAGATCGAGCAGGCGGCACAAAAACTGGGACTGCGCATTAATGAGGGAAAAACCAAGTACATGGTGGCAACTTCTGCGAAGAGAAGACCTAACGTTGGTCAAACTATCAGGGTAGTGGAGCACGAATTTGAAGTAGTGCAATCCTTTAACTACCTTGGGTCAATAGTGTCAGCCGATAACAATATGGAAGAAGAAATACGCGAACGGCTGATCAAATATAACAGATCCTACTATGGTCTATCAAGGCTCTTTAAATCCCGAAACTTATCCAGAACATTCAAGCTACTACTGTACAAGACCATGGTCTTACCAGTACTCACGTATGGATCCGAGACCTGGGTGCTTAATAAAAGGCACTCTGAACTCTTGGCCGCGTTCGAGAGAAAGGTCTTAAAGAGAATTGTTGGCCCCGTATGTGAGGGAGGACAATTCCGGAGACGCTACAACCATGAGTTGTACGCAATCTACCTTGAAGCTAATATTGTAAGAAAAATCAAGCTCGGTAGACTCCGGTGGGCGGGACACCAGCTCGAATGATGGAAGAGGAGGCTGCCCGGAAAGTCCTTTGTGGCAGATGTATGGAAGGAGACAGCGCGGCAGACCTTGTCTGCGATGGAGGGATGGCGTAGACCAGGACACCCAGAGCCTGGGAGTGCCAAACTGGATGACATCGGCTTGAAATCGTGACCGGTGGAAAGATTTGTTAAATAAGGCCAAGACCGGATCCCGGTTGTAGTGCCGATGATGATGATGAAGTGTTAGGGGATAAATTTATAAGAATAAGGATTAATTTTTGAACACTGGTGCAACGGTTTTTTATACAAAGTAACGTCTATCGTTAAAACAATTTTTTTTTAATTTTTGTTTTTTGTTTTGTTTAGTTTTTTTTGTTTTGTTTTTTTTTGTTTTGTTTTTTTTTTTGTTTTGTTTTTGGGAAGTATACGGATTCGGAGTCGGAAAGAAAACAGGCGTTTGATTTAATCTGCGAATCGACTCGTTTTTCCACCTCTGCGAAATGTGCGGAGTGATGCTTATTCAATTTGTGCGCCACCAATCTGAACAAGTTATAATCAAAAAGGACAATGTCTGGAGAACATGGAGTAAGACGTCTCAGTGAGTGGTTCTGTGGGGTACGAAGTCGCGACGCCAGCATGGGCGAGATTTCTACCTCGTCTCCACCAATTCTTGGGGTGTCTGCCGCAGACCGACAGTAAAAAACACAGCAATAGAAATCTCCGACACACACCGGCCACAAGAAGTAAAATAAAGAAAACACACCTTTTATTTATCATAACAGGTTGTTATATTTCACAATACTCTTTTTTCTATTTTACTTCTTACTCGTAACGCGCTTACTCCACTCTACACTTTTCGTTTCACACCGTACCGGCGCTGGTACGGTGGATGGCGGAGCGATCGTCTCGGTCAGTGGATGAAATTCGACTCAACGATATTCAATCGTTTGGGGTGAAGATCGGTGGTAGTACACATGTATGTGTGTACATGGGTTCTTTCACGGGACACACCATGATAACGAATCTGAAACACCAAGAAGGGGCATAATGTGCATCCAGGAGATGTGTGTTTGTTGAAACAAACAAATCGAATTTCATGCGATGTTAATGGGTTTGTATTTGATTATGCATCGAGGTCATGAGGGATGGATTCAGGGCAATTACAATACAAAGGGAAAAGCGACCTATGCATCGTTCGATAATGAGGGTCAGCTGGATAAGTAGCAGCCACTCATTAAATGAAAACTGTGTTTAGGATACCACAAACGATATGGATTGTTTATGGTATCGCCAGAAAGTCTATGGAGGAACAGCGTTCTTTGTTTGCACTTGGTGCGAGTTAGTGAAATAGCCTCAACGTGGATAGTGCTAATTACACGCAGCTGGTGCTGGACTGGCTAAAAGGGTCGACAACCGATATGTGAATATATAGTTTATATTTACACATATTGGGCCTGGGATTAGCCAACTCAAGGGTAAGATTCCCTGACACGCGGTCGTATGATATGCGAACCGATGAGTTTTATTACACGGAATTTATGATAAGGTAAGAAAGAACTCTTACAGGAATTGTATGCGAAGAAATGCAAGAAAAGGTGAGAATTATTTTATTGAAGCTTTTTAGATTATACCTTAGATAGTTCTAGATGCGTAAAGCATTTAAGGTGCGATTGCATTAGCGAAATTATGTGATTGGATAGAAGTTATGGGGGTTTTTTGGGTAAGTGAACCGTGGGGTTTGGCGGAACAGCCATAGTTCCACAGTTGAGCAGCATAAGGTGTAGTAGCCCAAAACGGGGAAAATATAGTAGTGTAGCGATCCTAAATCGCTACACCTACCCAAATCCCCAATATTATCAAAACATAATCCAAATCCGAAATTGCCTATTGCCTTATATTTAAATCCCATACTGAGTCACATGAACAACGAATTTAACCAAAAGTTAATTCGTCGTACATTGACTCAATTCCCAAAACCTTGACATCATGAAATGCTTAATTCAAAACGCATTTCATGATTTCCCTTCCCAGAACCTAGCCAACTAAAACCTCCAACAAATTCCCAGAACACAACTCAAATTGAAACGCACAAGGTCTTATGTGTGCCTCTGGTAATTTTGACAATAAAATAGTTGACAATTCTCAACTACAAAAACTATAAAAGGGCAGTGGTTTTCAATTTCATCATCAGTAGAATTACAGAGGCCGAACCGCTGGCCGTATGTCCGATCAAACATACCTTTGATTTGAATACCATTAAAATTAACTATTTTTATATTAACTAAATCCTTTTGGTCTTTTATTTTTCAACCACAACACTTCGCGCTCTTCTCTCGAGTTAGGATAAAGCACGGCGCGAAGTACCTCAATAGCAAGCCAGTTCATCTTCTACCTATTAGTTTACTCCCGAACATCAGCAAGGTGTTTGAAAAACGAAAAAATAAATTGGTCGGGGGATAACAAAATTATCCCGGATAACCAATTTGGTTTTCGGACTCGGCATGACACTGCCATTACAACATTAATCTGTGGCGGTTCCGCCAAACCCCACGGTCCACTTACCTAAAAACACCCCCATAACTACTACCCAACTTCCTTAGGTTAGCTAATGCAACAGCATTAGTACCTGTAAATGCTTCACGCATTATATAGATCAAATCTATAATCTTAAAATCCATGTAAAGAAAACTTACCTTTTCATGCATTTCTTCGCATACAATTTTCCGTACGATTTCTTTCTTTGCTTATCTGGTATTGTAAACCAATTCGGTACCAGACAAATTCCTGTAAACAAAATGATTCGGATTGCATTCAATGTAACCGTCATGACAGGGACCATAAATATTGCGCCGTCTATTTTCCCAGCCGCGTCATGTGTACAACAAATACCTGTTCATACACATTGGCTGGCGACCTTTTTCTCCCAGCAATAAAATTCTCCGACTCGCACAATGTGCAAACCAAAGCAAATACGCATTCCGCGTCTCTTGGCATCAATGAAATCCTACAGCATAAACAAATGCAAATAGGAATTCAATACGTACCCTTACTAGCGATGCCATAAACACAATTTCCAAGCTAAAACCAATTAACACATTTCCACATCGCATCGTTGTCTCTTTGTTTAGCTGCGACCTACATGCATCCGACGATTTCGGTTCTGTTTGCTGTACCGAAACCGTATCCCATGAATGCTCTTTATTCCCTTGCCTCAAACTTCTATTTTAGCTCCCACCTTGTTTTTGCTTCCCATCCATGAATGGGGGGCGGAGTCGACGGATAACAGGGTGTTCAGTTTCGTGGATGATAGTACGGTTGTTTCCTCTTTTTCAAGTGATCGGCCGATTAGTGCATAAACGTCGCACCCGCTGAGATGTAGCCAGATCGACTCCCTGAATCCGGATCTGGATAAAGTCCTGCAGGGGGAAAGGTCAATCTCATCGACTTCAATGCAATGAAGGCACAGTATACAACATTCACAAAGGAAGGTGGATCATGGGTTCCACAACTGATGATAAATGTCCAGGCCCTCGAATCTGGGGAAATCATGAAATTGCTCGGCGTCACGGTCTGTGTGAATGTACCGTAGCATAAACACGTGGCGAACATCGCCAGGTCTGCCTCTGGAAAACTGAGCTATATTTTTTGAGCCAAGAAAAATTTTACTGCGGCTCAACTTCTTCTCCTGTATTATTATTTATTGGCCTGTAGGAACCCGAAAGTTCATGACCTCTTCTCCTGTATAAATCCCCAACTAGGCCAGCGCTCGAATATTGCTCTGATGTTTGGAGCTCTGCTCCTTAACATACCATCGATCTACTTGAGAGCATACGGAGACGAGCGATCCGCCTGATCGGGGACACGGCGCTGACATCGAGACTACAGTTTCTATCACCTCGAAGACGCCTAACCGACCTCTGTCTGTTTTGCAGATATTATCACGGGTACTGCTGTTCTGAGATTCGTGGTATTGATAAGCGCAATTCAGTTTGTATGCGCTTTACAAGACAATCGGACGGATCGCACCAATTTGCAGTTCATCTCCCAACGCCAAGGGCATACCTGCATTAGAATTCGTTCCGTTAGAGAGCGGAGAAGCTATGGAACTTCCTTCCCACACGAGTGTTCCCAAAGCGTTAGAACCTGCAACTGTTCAAAAAGAACTGCAAACGTTATTTTGTGGCATCTCGGGGCGCCGTCGGTGGTATAGGTTCGTCGGTGCTATAGGTTCGCCTCTCTGAGAAGTATTTAAAAATAAAAAAAATAAAAGAAAAAAAGGATTATGTGGTTGAGAGCAATGACATTCCTCTGTAGTTCTCACAGTCAGATCTATCGCCCTTCTTGGTAATAGGGATGACTACTGAATTACTTGGGGTTTTCCATTCTTCCGGAATGACTTTCTTCTATTTTGTTTTGGTTAATTTGTGGAACATCTGAGCTTCTCCTCCATGCTTCATAAGCTCTGTCGGTATCTAGCCGACTTCGGGAGCGTCTACAACATTAAACGTTCGTTGAAAGAGGGCTCTGGGATCTGTGGATCGGCTGCACGTTATTAGTGGTTGATTAGTGTTCCCGTGAAGTAGGTTTTCAAAGTACTGCTTCCATTGATATTGTTTTTATTTTTCTGTGACCAGACAGCCATCTGCATCTCAAATTATTTTGGCTCTCCATCGGTAACCGTACCTAATCGAATTTATGTGGATATACATACCTTTGATCCCTGTTCTCTGTTCTGGCATTTTCTACAATTTTTTCGACTCGACTTAGCTACCATTTCGATTCGTTGAAAGATCCTGTTGGCGTGCGTACGTTCCTAAGTAAAAAATTTGTCCGCGGGTCTTGTATTCTTACCTCCTACATTCGGTCATTAATGAACTGCATGCTTTTTACATGAGGCGTATTCTTGTTACTTATGTTGAAGCCAGTTTCGAGATTATGTGTATTGGTGCCTCCACTTGCCAGTGTGAACCAGTTGGTTTCGATTATTTGGTGTGGGAGTCGGTCCTCTTGAAGCGCGACGATGTCCATTTTATATTCTCTATAAACGTCTGTATGGCGTCTGGTTTATATAAGGTTTGGACATTCCACGTGCCGACGCCTATAACCTGCTTTCTCTGTTTTTCCATTCGTCTTCTTTTTGGCGAGTCAGTGTTTTCTTGAGGATTTGATCCCTGGTGTTGGTGGCAGGTCATCGCACGTACGCCTAATGGGTATTTCGTGGTATGTTATATTGTATCATTTTTATTCATTTTTGTTCCCACGAGACTATGACTCGACCCGATGTGAGAGAGGGCCGTAATAAAACAGCCGGTATACCCCTTAGTGCAATGGGTACGGTGACGCGTAACACCCTGGATTAGGGATCGCAGATATTTGTACGTAAGCCTGTCTCACCTAGGTGACCCTTCTGGTGGCGTAAGCCTCCGTCAGCACAGCCCGAGTGATTTATTTTAAGCTTCCGCATTACTTCAAGGTTTCGGCCATGTGTAGGGTGCATTTAAAACGAACACGAATTTCACGTTTTTGGACGAGAGCACTGCAAACTCGTGGTATTGTGGCGTTTCCACCAAAACCACTGCTTAGCTTGCCGTTTAATAAGCTGAAAACCCATAAAAACAAGTATTATGGCAGTTCCATTTGAACGCCATTACTTACCTTGCTATTAGCTATGCAAAATAACCACCTAAAACAATTACAATACTCTATTGCAATTGCATTAGCATCAACAAACATTTTCCCCAAGGGCATGCTTGCATTCAACGAATCATGTTCCTGAAATCCAATTCGGTTACGACATCCCGTAACCGACATAAATCCCCGAACATGCCAATGCACGTAACGAACAAAGTATTTTGCCGCACACCTGCATGGCATCTTCACCCTTGTTTTACTCCACAGACGCATCGGTCGATCTTTCGAACGACAATGCACAGCATATCACACCATTGGTCACCGAAGGGAATCGAGTGTTGCATAAGGTAAATGCGCACATGATAAACCAACCCTTTGAAGACGCCAGCGATATGTGCACGATCAGCGTAAATGCTGTACGCAGTTAATGATCGGGTAAACACCCGAAGTATCTGTGGCAGTTCCGCCAAACCCCACGGTTCGCTTTCCTGAAAAATCCCCATAACTCGCACCCAATCTCCTAATTTCACGCATTAATGAGATCAAATCCTTAATCCAAAAAGCCCCTGGAAAAGAAAACTTACCTTTCATGTATCCCTTCGCATACAATTCTCCGTAAGATTTCTTTCTTAACTTATCAGGCAGAACCCCATTATTACAACCCAACTCCCATTGTTTACCAACCAATGCAACCGCATTGGCACCTGAAAACATTCCCTTTCCAAGTATAGTTAATGTTTTCAATCCATTACCTGGAAATGCTGCAAATAATTTTTCCTACATGGGCATTCATACATTATCAATGCAACTCTGCATTAGCGACCTAAAAACTGAATTTCCAATTAGTGTAGATATTCACACTATAGTTCGATCCTGCCGTCGCCACAGATGCCATGCATAATTGACACAGATGGTATACACAACCGTCATTGTGTATCCATCTAAATTACTTTCCGAAGACTTGCAACTATTGATTCAGTTGCAAGCACTTCTCGCGGAAATATTTCTTTGTTTGAATCTTCAAACAATCGCCGACGTCACGCTTTGCCGTCGAATTGGATTCAATAGCATAAACATATGACAACAAAAGAATTCTTCCAGTCCACAGAGAGACGATATACGATCTCTATTGTATAAATTATCGCAATCCCTTTTAGCATCTAATGAGTGGCTGCTATTTAGACAGCTGACCCTCATTACCGAAAGATGCCGTAGGTCGTTTCCCCTTTGTTATTTTTCCTCGTTGTAGGTTCCGTTTACCCTTGGCTAAACGCATCGATAAACACGGTGATGTGTACTAACACACACATACACCACCGCGTCCCAGAGATCGCCTTCCATTGGTCACTGGTCAAAGGAAATTTCATTTCCTTTTCACCACACCACCAAACTCATCCCAAACGATTGAACATCGTTGAGTCTTAATCCAACCTCCGTTCGAGTCAGACGCGTCCACACCCGCTCCGCGGTGCACACGAGGACGCGAAAGTCAACCACAATTTGCGAATCAAGTTTTTAGCCGTCTGCAATTAACATAAAATTCAAATTTAGAACAGTGCGTGGAGTTAGAATGTTGTTAAACGTGACAATTTACTTGATCACCCCGATAAGTGCAATCTTTTACGCCCGCGACGATACGGAAGTCATGGCACCGGCATGGGTGCGAGTTCTACTTCCTCCTCCATCATAATTAATTGTTCCGACGGACACAAAAAGAAAAGCACAAACAGAGATCGACGACGCAGCGTCCACAACAGGAAAAGGAAGTAAAACGCACGCAGGTCTTAATTAATTTTTATTTTAATACACTTCATGATCGAACACCGGACTGGAAATAACAAATTAAATGCAAGTTCACATCGTTCGATTTATGAGTTTTATGTAATTTTCTTTGTAACCGTTTGGTTCAAATAAAAATAAATCAACAAAACACCGCTCGACTTTATGGATGGCGAATAAAATTCACTACGCCAATGACTCCGTATATCTGCGCTTCTCCGCCGCGCGCGGAGAGCGGGAGTGACGCGTGACCATAGCGATCAGTGGTCGAAATCGACTCACCGAGGATAGAACTCTGACATGAATTCCATCCTAGGTTAGGGTTAAGAAAAGGGAAGAGAAAGAAAAACGTTTCTTTTAATGGTGTGGCCGAACAGAAATGCACTCTTTCCGTGCACTGGTGTATGTGCATGGATCTTGCATGGATGAGAACGAACCTAGAACAAAGAAAGGGCATAAAGTGCATTCATGGGATACGATTTCGGTAAAGCAAATAAAAACGAAATCGTCGGATGCTAATGGGTTTGCTTATGCATCATTTGGTAATGACGGTCAGCTAAATAAATAGCAGCCACTCATTCAATGAAAAAAAACGTCTTTTGGATACCACAAACCATATGAATTGTTTATGGTATCGCAGGAAACCTATGTAGGAACAGCGTTCTTCTGTTTGCACATGGTGCGAGTTAGAGAATTTTATTGCTGGGAGAAAAAGGTCCCCGGCCAATGTGTACGTTAAAAAATTTATCGTACACATGGCGAAGTTGGAAAATAGACGGCGCAATATTTATGGTCCCTGTAATGACGGTTACATTGTATGCAAACCGAATCATTTTGTTTACAGGAATTTGGTGCCAAATTGGTTTGGAATTCCAGATAAGCAAAGAAAGAAATCTTACGGAAAATTATATGCGAAGAGATGCATGAAGAAGTAAGTTTTCTTTACAGGGACTGTACGATTATAGCTTTGATCTAATTAATGCGTGAACCATTTTCAGGTACTTAATGCAATTGCATTAGCAAAAACGTATGCGACTTGGGATGAGGTTATGGGGGTTTTTAGGTAAGTGTACCGTGGGGTTTGGCGGCACCCTGACAGGTTGAATACCCTAGAGGATAAAGGAACAGTTTTTGTGTTTAATCAGTGGCAGTAATCAAATAAATAAACAGAACATAACTAACAATAAACAAATCAAGTGTTTTACTTTTCTCCTCATTGTGAACAAACGTTTCGTTCTTTCGGTTCGGTGTTTTACGCGGCGAACAATTTATGATGGAGGAAGTAGTGAACGGAGTGTCCGTGTTAGGCACAATACTTCCTCCCCACATATCGTCTTCATGATACTTGCCCAGCTGTAAACACGTCGTGTAACATTTCCTTTTATGGAATTCGAATATCCACTGTTCGCATGCTCATGAATACACAGCTTGAGCGTGCGAAGCAACATATCTATGTGCGTGCACATCCTCATCGTGACCAATGTATGGAAATTCATCTCCTATTGGTCACTGAAACGATGGATGAAAATTAGTATTCTGTCGTTTCGAAGGAATTTAATCAATCGCAATTCGGATTCCGTGGAGGCAAGTCGTGCCCTCCACGTAAAACGTCGATAATCGGTCGAGATCGGGCGGTCAAACAAACTAGAGAGTCGATTATCAACCACTATAGCGTGCGGACCTAGGGTGTCGGGTGAATACGTTGACTCTCGCAAAGAAGTACCTTTGTATTAAGTTATGTATGAGTGACATAATTCGGGTCATTCACAATTGTAATTAGAAGTACCTCCGATTAATTTTATGTATGAGTGTTATAAGCTTCGTCAGTGACAAGTGGAATCTAAATTACCTGTGTATTAAGGGGACATTCCGGTTTGTCGGGTGAAAAAAAAAGTTATTTTCATGATTTTTTTAAGACAAAGTATTAAAGATATAACAACAATTTTTTTTTAAACATTTTATTCATCTTTCGACTACGTTTGTAAATTTTGTCGAGTCACTCCGGTACCGAACGCATTCATTATTTTAACATCCCCGTCTCCAACGTACCTTTCGTAAATGCGGCCGTCCAGATCAAAAGAGCACTCGAACATCTCTAACATTCCGTCAGGCTCCATTTTACCCGAACTTCCATTGTGATTCAATATGCAAACTGGTTCGTGCTCATACCACCTAGTATCATATTCAGGGGTGCCTTTCTTTGTTTTCATAAGGTTGCAGCCTTGGCAAAAACGCGATTTCACAGTAAGATCGAGAACTTTGTTTGTCTTGTTGCCAATCAATGTCATAACGCCATAATTAGCAGTATGACCCCTTTTGCTCCAACTACCATCTCCAGAAGCAGTAAATTTTTTATCTTCACTTTCTCAGATTTTTTTGTTTATCGAACCGTCGCAGTTTTTACACTTTATAATGTTTGAAAGTTCGGAAAAAACTGAAAAAAAGTATCATCATGCTGCCGTTACTGTGACCGTTGGAGCGAAGTCGGGCGATGTAGCCAATTTTTGTGCCAATGTAGTCGCATACTCCGTTTCCAGTTCATTTACAGTTCCCATAAATCCTTTTCGTTTTTTATATCGACTCCCTGGACGCACCTCTGACTTACGCGAACCTTTAACGTTTTTAAACATTATGTTAGAAAAATTTACCGTTGAAAAACGTATGAAACGGACACCTAAACGCGAGCACTGGACGCTCTGAGGCCACGTTTACACTAAATACTTTTTCCTCCTCATGCAAAAGAAGCAAAGAAACATCAAAAATACCTACCCCGCGACGTCACCGGTAGGAACATCTTCCATAGTCACCAAACAAGAAAAAACCGCCAGCACCGTGCATCGGGCAATTTAGTTTCATATATATGAAACTAACTAAAACTCAGGCAATCGCAGGCCACCCGCAGTACGCCTGAATGTAAAAACAACATACACAGGAACGACTATCCATTACCACTTATGAACATGTTGTTCAATCGCACAAGGTTCCGACATATTCAAAGAAGTGGCAGTTGGCCCAAGCCAACAGGAAGCAAATTAATGCCCATAAATGGATAGTCTGCATCTATCTAAATACACGGTAGTTGCCACCTAACAGGTCAATTGAAAAGTCCCCGGCCTGACACATAGATGGCGGCACTAGAATCAAATCTATATGATTTGTAGTTAGCCCTAACCTTCAAAAGACGCGTGTATAAATTTGACAGATGTCGGATCATTAGTTTGTGAATTATAGTATTTTGAGTGAAGCAACTCAAAATAGGCCTCAGTTTCGGCGATCACCTCTTCATTCGACGAAAATTTCCTCCCAGCGAGCATTCTTTTGAGATCTGAGAAGAGGAAATAGTCGCTGGGGGCCAGATCTGGAGAATACGGTGGATGCGGAAGCAATTCGAAGCCCAATTCATGGATTTTTGCCATCGTTTTCACTGACTTGTGACACGGTGCATTGTCTTGGTGAAGCAGGACTTTCTTTTTCTTCAAATGCGGTCGTTTTTCGGCGATTTCGTCCTTCAAACGGTCCAATAACGCTGTGTAATAGTCGCTGTTGATGGTCCTTCCTTTTGGAAGATAGTCAATGAAAATTCTTCCGCGCGCATCCCAAAATACAGACGCCATAACCTTGACAGCCGACTGTTGCGTTTTTCCACGCTTTGGGGCGGGTTCATCGTGTGCAGTCCACTCGGATGACTGTCGATTGGACTTCGGAGTGAAATGATGGAGCCATGTTTCATCCATTGTCACATATCCACGCAAAAACTCGGGTTTATTACGCTTGATCATCTCCAAACACTGCTCCGAATCATCAACTCGTCGTTGTTTTTGGTCAAAAGTGAGCTCGCGCGGCACCCACTTTGCACAGAACTTTCTCATACCCAAATATTCGTGAATGATATGATGTACACGTTCAGTTGATATCTTTAGAGTGCCTGCTATTTCATTCAATTTCAATTTACGGTCATTCAAAATCATTTTGTGGGTTTTTCTAATGTTTTCGTCGGTAACAACCTCATTTGGGTGTCCACTGCGTTCACCGTCTTCGGTGCTCATTTCACCACGTCTAAACTTAGCATACCAATCCTTGATGGTTGATTTTCCTGGGGCGGCGCCTGGAAACTCGTCATCAAGCCAAGTTTTTGCTTCAACTGTATTTTTTCCCTTCAAAAAGCAATATTTTATCAACACGTGAAATTCCTTTTTATCCATTTTTTTCACAATAACAGAAGTTGCTTCACTCAAAATACTATAATTCACAAATTAATGATCCGACATCTGTCAAATTTATACACGCTTCTTTTGAAGGTTACGGCTAACTAAAAATGGATTTAATTCTAGTGCCGCCATCTAAGTGCCGGGCCGGGGACTTTTCAATTGACCTGTTATGATACTAATTTGTATCCGCGGGAGACCCGGCCCTTTAATGGCCTATAACTTTGGAACCGCCCAAGATTTCGTTTCCAAATTTTAACATATTATTTTTGAAGTATAAAACTATCGATTAAGCAAAAAAAAATTGATTTTTTGAACCGAACAAACGGGAATGTCCCTTTAAGTTATGTATGAATGTCCGCGTCGTTGACAATTGTAATTAAAATTACTTGTTATTAATTTTACGAATGAGTGTTATAAGCTTCGTCAGTGACTATTGTAAATAAAAATTACCTTGGATTAAATTTTAGGCTCCCCGATAGTACAGGGGAGACCGGGGATCGATTCCCCGTCGGGGAGCCTCTGGCGCAAGACTAATGACCTTGCCCGGAAAAAACAAATCATTATGGAAAATTTAACAAGCCTCAGTACTTGGTAAATAAGGCCAAGACCGGTTCCCGGTTGTAGTGCGGATGATGAGTATGATGGTTTAAATTTTGGATATTTTTGTTGAGTAAATGAGGAAAACAAGTTGAACTACCAACAGGAGTCTGTAGTGTTTTATTTTCTTGCGTTGTGAAGTAGTGACAGTTGATTGGGGGATCTTAGTGGACCCGTGCACATGCTTGCACATACTACGACCAAACATTAACCACTAGCCCCACATTGGTGACGTATCAAATGAACCTATGCACGGAGGAACGAAGTGAACCCCCAGCGCCGTACGCCGGCGCACATACTTCTTCCCCACAGTATATCAAAGAAACCAGAGAATAATGAAATATAAGAATACTGTTTTATTTAGGTACAAAAATCAAACTTTTCTTTGTCCGGATTTCTTGCGCTGCGAGGTATTTAAACAACGTCTTCCCATAAAAAGCTGAAATACTATTATTCACATTTAACGATTTATGTTGAGTTTTCCAACAAAATAAATGGGAGTGCAGAACTGTGTGTCTACATAAAACTGTTTGAAAAAAATCAAAAACGTATAAGCCCATAGATCTTAGAATAAAGTAATCCACTAGAAATAAATTCCGAGGTTCATAATTCGCGAAATTGTATTCACGTCTAAATTATTAATTAACAATTGCTGATTTCTACCTGTAAACAACCGTGCACTGTTTGTGTAACTACGAAAAGACCAATTGGAGAGTTTGGAAGAACTTGTTCGTAGGCAAACGATGCAACAGTATTTTCATCGTTAAGGAGTTTCACTGTAATGAATATAAACGATATTTGGCTACCACATGTAACTAGCGTAATAAGCAAATATGTGCTCGTCTGTGCATATAAAGCAAAAAATTTAAGTTGTACACTACCAAAAATAAAAAATAAAGATAAGAAAATAAAATGTATACACGAACAACAGTAACAATAGTTATATGTTAATATATATATATTTTAATATATATATATTTATATATATATATATATATATATATATATATATATATATATATATATATATATACATTTATATGTGTAGATGTATTGTGCTCCGTTCTTATTTAACTTTATGTGTATTGTAGTTGAGCAATCCAATATCAATCAATAAAACCAATTGGAGAATTTTGGAAATGAAACAATTTTATTATTATTTCTTTTATATAACAAAAACAATTTTATTTTCTTTAACTTTTCAATAAATTTTTTGTATCAGACCTCTTAGCATTGCACAACATAAATTTTCGCTATTAGCTCTACTTTTATCTAATATCTACTGGGTATTAATTTATATTTATCCATACAAATCAACATATCACGTGTCTAAACAGTTGACGTTTATAAATTCACATAAATCATTATTACTATTAATTTCTAATTTGTATTTGTTCTAGTCTTCTTAATTTGCTATTTTCGTTTTTATTTATTTTTTAGTTTAACTTAAGATTTGTCTACATTCTCTTTTCATTTTATTTTACTTGTAATTTGTATATCTTTTCTCTTCGTAAAATATAGTAAAAGCTAAATTAGTTTTTATCTTGGCGACAGGACGAGCTACATCTTGCTTCTTTATTAACAGTGCACTTTGGATATGTGATCTAATTATTATATGGTGTTTTTCTAACATAGTATACAGATGTATAGCTAATCTGTTCGATTGACTTTTCGTGCTTTAATGTAGTTCATGTAGAATATATTTAACAGTACGATAGATGAGCAGATCGGAATACGACCAGAGTATATATCTAATTCTACGATCGTATATAAAAAAAAAATTCAAGCGACAATTAGGCACCCTTTTTATTTTTACAGCAACTTCGTTGACAGTGACATTGTTTCGAACGAAAACGATTCTCTTAAAATAAAATTGGCTATCTAGATTTACAGAAACTTTTTTCTTAATCAGAGAAAAATTTGCCAATTGTTTTACACTTATATTCAGTGTTCCCTGAGTTTCAAAATAGAGTCCCAGTACTATAAAGTTTTTGAATTAAGCGGAATCTATGTAGTTTTAGTATTACCAGAAATACTCAGATGTTTTAATTTCAATTTACCACGATCTCTGGCGGAAATATTTGACATCAGACCATTATGATGGTGTACTAAATTGTAAAGAACAAAAACCATAACATAGCGTAATTTGGTGGAATAACTAATGAGTTAATTGTCGAGTTTTAATTTAGCGACATTCTCATATACGTGTTTATTTTATAGTAACTGTACTCAGGAGAGATGATGGCGGACTTATTTAAATTGTGATTGTCTCATTTGTTTAATTTTTTTTTTGGTAATAATTTAAGCGTGTTTCGCACACCAATGGGATTGAAAGAGCGAATTTTAATAAAAATTGAAAAGGAAACAGAAGTGTATTCTATTCGTTTTGTCCGTTTCTGGAACTTAATTAGGTTTGATCCCACTACTGATCAACTCTCTGATTGACCGACGCATTCATTTAATTTCACACATAAGAAAATCACGTTAATCATATTGGGTGAGTGATGTGGAGTATCTGTGAGCCATTTTAAAGAGCCTGGTTTGAAAGGTTAACACTGAGGGACTTTCATATTGTAGAGATTTTTGAGTACTTCCACATGGAGTAAAGCAAACGCCGACAAAGTCTTTACCTTGCGACAAAGTTATATTTACATTGTCTCGTAGTGCATATGTTAACGTTCCGAAGGCTTTGTTTCAGCAGCCGATTGACTATATTGCACCAACATTTGATACCTGATTTTGAACAATGCGATCTTAGCCTTATGTTATGCCAACTATGCCAAATCCCTTTCCCTCGGGATTCAACCGAGAAAATTGCAAATACCGCGAAAAAAAGATTAAGTATTACTCGTCTTCCATCAGAAAAGATAATAGAATCGGATTAAGCCATGCAAAATAAATATGGCGGACGACTTGTTTAAAAAAGCTGTTTCGTGTAAAACGGTGAAAAAAACGTATTTCTCTTTACTACTTTAAAACATCTTAAATATTGATAATAATATTGCAGACAAATATCAGATTTCTGCCTAGGTTTTTTGGAAAGTTATGTTTCTTATACCGAGGTATGCGTTGCTGACGCGCTCAGCATGCATGGACTGAGGTCGCTATAATCATCATCATCGGCACTACAACCGGGAACCGGTCTTGGCCTTATTTAGCAAGTCCTGAGGCTTGTTAAATTTTCCATAATGATTTGTTTTTTCCGGGCAAGGTCATTAGTCTTGCGCCAGAGGTCGCTATAATGCCATGAAATTACTCCCTGACATTAAAAGTTCCGGATGTAAACTATTGCCCGATTCGGATCTCCGTGGGACTGTCTCAGGGGAAAACAATTTGCGAATAGTTTGATAATGTACCAATTTTTTTTTTTTTTTTTTAAAAGTAAATAAATAAAAAATATATATATATATCCAATAAAAAACAAAAGAAGAAAAAAGAAAAAAAGAACACGGAAGGAGAAGAGGGCTTGAGGTGTGACAGTGAGGGGTACGTCTACACAGTGGTAAGGGGCGGTGCGGGAGAGATTTGAAATTGAGGTGGGTGGGGTTAGGACGGGTTTATTCTGAGACGTCGTTTGAGGGCAGGAGTGGAGAGGTTGAAATCAAAGGAGGTGGGGAACGAGTTGGCATGTCGTAGCATACGCGAGATGGGCTCGTTAACGCCGTAAGACGTGTGATGAGAGGGCACGTAAAACAGACGAGGGTTCCGCACATTACGGGGGTTTGTATAAAATGATAAAGAGGAGAGCAAGCGTGGGCAATTGATTGAACCTGACAGAAGGCGATGGATAAAGATGATGTCAGCATGGATTCTGCGCTCTTCAAGCGTGTTAAGATTGATTAGAAGGAGCCGGTCTGTGTATGGTGGGAGAATGAGTGGGTTTTCCCAGTTCAGTCCACGGAGGGCGAAGCGCAAAAAACGACGTTGAACGTCCTCGATCCTACGAATGTGAGACTGTTGATACGGGGACCAGACCTGACTGGCATATTCGAGTAGTGGCCGGACAAAAGTTGTGTAGAGGGATCGGGTGACGTAGGGGTTTAGGAATTCCTTCGACCAGCGTTTTACAAAGCCAAGGGCGGCGTTGGCTTTTAGGATTGTGTTATCGATATGTGCGGTAAATCTAAGTTCCTTGTCACATAGGACGCCCAGGTCGCAGATTGATTCAACCGATGTTATCGGTTGGCCTAGCAAGAGATAGGAACGTGGCTGGGAGGGGGAGCGTTTCCGAGAGAAGGTGATTGTGTGACATTTGGCGATATTCAAATCTAGGCAGTTATTTTGGCACCATGTCGAAAAGCTGTCAAGATCCGATTGGAGAAGTGAGGAGTCAAGGTGAGAGCGGATTGTCTTGAAGATTTTGGTATCATCCGCGTAAAGCGAGATGAGGGAGTGATTGATGCTCGAACCGATGTCGTTTATGGTAAGGATAAATAGTAGGGGGCCGAGATGACTGCCCTGGGGGACACCTGAGGTTGGAGAGAAAGGATTGGAGAGGGTGGATCTAAATCGCACCCGACAGGTTCGAGAGTTAAGGTAGGATGAGATCCACTTAATCAACAGCGCTTCAAAACCAAGGGAAGATAATTTAAAGAGAATGAGGTTATGGGAAATCTTGTCGAAGGCCTTTCTAAAGTCGGTAGTGGCTACATCAACCTCATCGCCGTTCTCTAGGGCAAGGAGTGTGTGAGATGTGAATTCTACAAGGTTGGTAGTAGTGGACCCGCCGGAGAGGAAGCCGTGCTGGTTAGGAGAGATGATGGGGGTGCAGCGAAAACGTAACGCTTCGTATAGAAGGCCTTCGAACAGTTTAGGAATGTGCGAAAGCTTAGCAATGGGACGATAATTGGATATATCGATTTTAGGCCCCTTTTTATGTATGGGGGTTAACGCTCGTTTTCGTTTTGCCTTCATAGCAAACTGCATCAGATTTACCATGAAGATAAGCTAGATAAATGCGGACGTTGTCGTAGGTCCGATTATTTCGAAGCTTTGAGAGGGCATAGCGGCAATCAGATGTTTTAAGGGATTGTTGGGTAATCTTGACGGGGGGCGGCAGAAGGGGATCAAAAATGTGGTGGCGGGGGGGGGGGGGGGCTGAGGCGAGATGGGGAAGAGGGGCGAGAGGTAAGAGATCGGACACATCGTTCGCGAGCCAACAAACCGAACACCAAAATACGGAGCGGACAACACGGAAAGTAACGCACAGGTTTAATTGGTGATCACCGTTTTTATTTCTTTGATTCGACTTATATTAGTATTACATTGGTTTTTATTTATTGGATTTTAATACCAACACGACGGACTTGATTTTAATTACTTTAAAAACGATTACCCACACGACTCCGGGTATTTTTACGCGTCTCCGCAGTGACGAAGAGAGGGAGCGGCATGACTATTGTGGTCAGCGGATGGAATTCGAATCCACGATATTCAATCGTTTGGGGTGAAGATCGTTGGTAGTACACATGTATGTGTGTACATGAGTTCTTTTATGGGACACCAAGAGAACGGACCTAAACAAAGAAGGGAAAATGTGCTTCCATGAGAAGTGAATTCGGCTAAGCAAACAAGCCGAATCTCATTGGATGCTAATTGGGTTTGTGTTTGCTTATACTGCTGCAATTGGAAGCAGATCCCGAAATATGAACACACAAGGGGAACGTTTGGGTCTTTGCCTGAGACGTGCATTGCGGCTAAATAAATAGGCGGCAGTGCGATGTGGAAATGTGCTAATGGGTTTATCTAGATTTGCGTGAATTGATATTTATTGCATCGCTGCCAAGGGTAAGTGTACCATACCTATTTGCATTTGCTTATGCCATAGGATTTAATTGGTGCCAACAGACGCGATATGCGTATATTTGTTTTGGTCCCTTGGGTGTAGGTCGCCAGCCAATGTATATGTATGGTGATTTATGATACACTTGGTGAAGACGGGACATGTGCGACGCAATGATCATTATCCCTGGTTGGGATGGTTACATGATATGTGAACCGATAAGTTTTCTTTTCAGGGATATGCTGTTTGAAACAGAATTCTTAAGAGGAATTTTGAATTCAAATACATGAATGCAGGTAAGAATTCTCTTCCAGGAGCTTTAAGGTAGGTACATTTCGTGAATTTGAATGCGTGAAGCATTTACAGGTGCTTAATGCGATTACATTAGCAGAAAGTTGATACAGGCTAGGTTGTAGGGATGGGGGTTCTTTAGGTAAGTATTCAGTGGGGTTTGGCAGTACTTTGGCGAGGTAATGTACCCACTTCGGTGATGCGATTAATTGTCTATGAGAATCCCTAGGAAGTACGTCACACGGTGAATATGATGCACCAGGGCGAATGCCGTCACAAATAAAACATCGGAAATCGCCTTCTACTTTAACTTTACTTTTATTATATTTTTGCACAAATCGTTAAACATATAATAATGTGTCTTAGGGACATACTAGCGATGACACACACTTTCTAACGCTCTACGTTTTAACACCGGTGTAACGCGATTCAATTTCTCCTATTCGTTCCCTCCTATCCGAATGTCTGTCCTCTCCGCTCGGAAGTTGTATATCGACCCTTTGACGATTCGAATCTAACTAACTGTCTGCCCACACAGATATCCAGAGTACCGCCACATGCCCGCTCTGACCTCTACGTACAACTTCTAAAGGCATTTCGCATCATTAGAGTCATCGGTTCACAAATACGAATTTACCCCCCAATCTTTATAAAGAGTGGATCTCGATATTCTACCACTGATCGAGACTACTCAACTGACTTATATACCTTCGAATTACATGCGAGTGCAGTGACCCTAAATCACCACTCTCATCCAACCCCTCATTATAATACAAAAAAAAACAATTGTCCATACCATAATATCCTACCCCTTTCTACAACACCAATCATTACTCTCCTGTTACATAATTAAGCCCCCCCCCCCCCCCCCACCCTCCCCGCCTTCCATGATCGGATTTGCGTATTTTTTATCTAAGATAAAACCGATGCCTTAAATACCCCATACCGATTTTCGTACCTGAAATCAACAAAATCCATCCTGCCGTTCAACAATAGCAAAACATGGATAGACGACGCTGTTTCTACATAGTAAAACAGTTTAGTCCATCTTCAAATTCCTTTCGCAAATTCCAATACAAAAGTTTATCTAAAACCAAATTGCCCCTTAATATAAATAAGGTACAGGCAATCCGATTGGGAAGTTTCCACCCGGTAAAAAGTACGCATGAGTATACCTTTTACTCCTCTCCATTTTCCCTTCTTGGAATGCACTTCGTAATTCTGCATTCCGAGAATTACCCAAGCATTAAAATGAGGTCACGCAGTTATCCTTTTGGTTTCGCTTTTCGTTGTAAGCGAAACCAAATCCACCCATAATCAGACTGCTCTCTCTTGCAATTTGCCTATTCTCCCTGGATTCACTGACTACTGAGGAGATTTGCGTGACTTTATTCGCATTTGGTGGGCGGAGAAATAGTAAAATGACGATGAGTGTGTGATCGGAACTGGGCGATCGGAATATAAGGGCGCGAATGGGCAGAGAACCTATTGTTCGTTGTTCGTCTGGAAAAAAACGAAAGTTGTCGACTGCAGATATTCAGATCGTGGTGACGTCTGATCTTGTGTGAAAGTTTATAAAAGAAGAGTACTAAATTTCAAATGAAACAAAAATAGAAGAAAGAAAAGATAATTTAACAACACTGAGAAAAGCTAGTGTGAAAATAGAAGACGATAGTGGTAACGTCTCGCCTCGTGTGAAAATTTCTAAAAGAAAAGTAGTTAATTCCAAATAAAACAAAACAGAAGAAAGGAAAGAAAATACAACAGCATTGAGAAAAGCTAGCTGTGGTAATAATATGCGATCGTTGTGACGTCTCGTCTTGTGTAAAAGTTTATAAAAGAAAAGTAATTAATTTCGAATAAACTAAAATCGAATGTAGGTAAATAGAAATAGAAAAAAAAAAATGAAAATTAAACAAGAAAATAAACAGAAATAGTGTAAACTGAAATAGATAAGTGAAATAAAGAGTACAAACACAAAGTTGCGTATTTTCAATTGATTTTATTTGGAAGTTAACTTAGTTACTAATTTGAACACTCTACTTACAACCGTCAATTTCATAGTCAAGTGAAAAAAACTTGAAAGGTAAATTGAGCAATTCAACATCTGCAGCTCTTACAGGAGAGAAACCAACGAGGGAATCACTGCTGCACGAACCGTGTGTACGTTGACCCCATTTTAACCAATTTCATTTTGTGTGTATGCAAAAGACTGACATCCCCAATTCAACATATGCGCGACAAATTGAACCAAATGTCAATCAAAAGGTAAGATTCAATTCTCAATAATCCCAACATCATGAAATGCCTATTTCCAAATGCATTTCATTATTTATCCTTCCGCAAATTTGTCCAAATAAATTTCCATATCCTTTCTAGAACCCCATTCCAATTGAAGCAGACACAAAATCTTGTTTGTGCTTCTTGGAATTTTCATACATTTGTAGCGAATCCCTGTAGGCACAAAGTATAAAAGGGCGTTTTTTATTTCCAATCAATCACCAAGGTGCAGAATAACAGACGCCAAAGATGTAATCTGTGTTTACTACAGCACCCAGTACTACCGGTCTTGTACGATTTCCTTCCCACCATCCCTCCGTCAAAGTAGATAGAGAACATTCGAACTAATCCTGTCCGCATTATCCCTAGATATGTCTTCTCTTCTTCCGTATCTGGCAGGACTTGGTGACAATAATCCCCCTATTTGTAATTCCAGAATCGCTGATCGCTTTCTCCAACTCCAGGTTGAAGAAGAGGCAGGTCAGACCGTCCCCTTGTCGGAGTCCATTAAAGATGTTTATTGAATTAGACAGCAATCCCGCTATTTTCACTTGACTAGTTACGTTGGTCTTGGTCAACCTACACAGTCGTATCAATTTGTTTGGGATGTCGAACTCTCTCATGGCATTATATAGTTCTACCCTCGCTATGCTGTCGTAGGCGGCCTTAAAGTCTATAAATAGATCATACAACGGGATCTTAAATACCAGACATTTTTCCATTGCCTGTGTTACGCGCAAAACCTTCCACGCCTGAATACCTACCTCCTTGAAGCTAAGCTCCATCATTAATCGCGCATACATTAAATATCGCGATATCAATTCAATATCAAACAAATTGAACTACACGTTCAATTAGCCGATATTGAATTTAATTTGAATCCAAGAGTGAAAGAACGAACCATATGTTCAACACGCAGGATCCCCTGGATCGAAATCTGTGGACCAGATGACCAACTTTCAAGTAAAGTTGTTGAGAATCATAAATTGCACATCTCCAATTTTATGATCCTTTAAATGTTTGTTTACCCAAACCATTTCCCACAAGGAACATCTTTGTCAATTCGCCTAGAACAAACAACTTGCGCAATAAAACGAATCGCACGTTCGCCAACAACATAGAGGATCATAAATGTGCATTTGCACGATCCTCTGTCGAGTTTTCTTTTGTGTTTCCTCACCATTTCCCACAGAATACATCCTTGCCCATTCGCCTAAGACTAATAATTGGCGCCAATAACAACATAGAGGATCATAAATGTGCACTAGCACGATCCTCTGTTGATTTTTCCTTTGTGTTTCCTCTTTTGATCCCAAGCCGGGAAAGATAGAGAAAGGAAATAGCGGCTGGCAAAAGGGCCAAGCAGAACAAAGGACATATCCTTCGATCTGAAGGATGGAAGAAAAAAGTCTTCGTTAAAGGAGTTGATATTCAATTGTTGACCGAGACGGTCGGCTGCGAGTAGAGTTGGTTTTCGAGACTTGACGGATGCGGTCATTGGAGATAGTGGTCCGCAGTAGAAATTATCTTCGTTCACATAAAAAATAAAATAACAAAAAGAAAGAGCATTAAATTAATCGGTGGTTTAGATTTTGATACCAGAATGCAATCAACTTCAAACAGTAACTCACAATAAGAAAAACTCGTGTAGTTGAATAAGTGGAAAAATCAGTTTTAATTGTGGAATTCAATAGCTGATTTGCCTGGGATGAAGCCACACTGATATTGACAAATGATGGCTTTAGCGTATGGGGCTTGTAGGATAGAGAAGAGTATGTTGTAGGGGTACTAAGCAATGTTATTGTACCCATATACTTGCTGCATACTGTGATATTTCCCTTCTTATGTATGGGGAAATGATACCACGACGCCAATCTTCCGTCATCTCCTCTTGCTCCCATACGTGCACCGTGATCTCATGCATTGCGTGATATAACGCTCTCCCTCCTTGTTTGATCAACTCAGCTGTTACGTTATCGACTTCGGTGGCTTTATTTGATTTGAGCCGTCTTATGGATTTTACTGTTTCCTCAATGCTTTGTGGCGGTAGCATTTGGTCTTGATCGTTCAGTGGTGGAGTCTCCAGTTTTCCGCCTCCAGCGTGGGGTGCACTGCGTCATACTGCGGACTATTTGGTAGAACTTCCGAGACCGGTGCGGACCTCGCGCTCTACTTTTCTTTATTTCACAGACTAGATCTTTTTTTCCACGCACTTTTTTTTTGTCTGTGGAGTCTTTTTTGACATGTTCTGAGCTTTTTGTATCTCTCGCCGCGTACCCGCGTCCTATGAGACTGCTGCATTGCCCGATATGCAGCATTCTTACGTTCAATCGGTAGTTTGCGCTCATCATCAAACCAGTCACTCCGATCTCCACGACTACCAAAGATGGAGTTGGCAGTACTAATGCCAGTATTTTTAAGGCGTGTCCATTTGTCTTCTACACCCAGCATTCTGGACTTACCCTTTCTCCAGCGAGCTCTTCGAGGGCGACTCTTAACCCATGACCAAAGGTCTTACTCGTGTTCTCATTGCGTACGGCAGCGGTGTTGATTCGAATCTGATCGAGGGATGCAATACGTCTCCGTGAGGCAATCCGCGCTCGGAAAACTATACCAACAACATAGTGATCCGAGGCGAAGGTGGCACCTCGGTACGTTCGCCCCGTCAGCAGGCTCGAAGAGTTGCCACGATCTATCAACATGTGGTCAATTGGGTTGCAAGTGGCTCCATCAGGTGATACGCAGGACTTCTTACCGCGCAAGCCTGGTACTCGCAACGACCAGGTTCTTTTATGCTGCCAGTTCGATGACCGTAGTTCATTGTCATTAGTGTTCTCATGAAAACTATGGGAACCTGCGTAGTGTCTGAAAACTGGCTCCCGACCTATTCTGTCATTCGAATCACCAAGGACAGTATTAACATCGTATCTTGGGCATGCATTGAGGGCCTGTGGCGTTTCTATCAGATACACACACAATACAAGCAAAGAGTGAAGAATACGGAACGAAAATCGAATAAGAAAATGCATCAGAGCCGTATGCCATAGCAATAATATAGGAATTCCACATCAGTTGAGTGTACTTGAGTTTAGAATTCGAATTCGTACAAGCGGCAGTAGCCTAATGTGTTGAGCATTGGTTCAATTTTTAGTGATTTTAGCTGTCATGGCGTCAGTTCGAATCACAGGTAGTTCGCTATCATCGCAAATGTAATAATTTGTGACCCCGGCGTGATCTGTGTGCACACACACACATTCTCATAGTTAACAGAACTTTACGTCTACGATCACAACTTTCGCGTAGAGTGCAAGCACACTCGCCTGCTCCGGCGTTCTCTCGCTCGCTCCGTCGTTCGCACACGAAGTGGATCGTAAAAAAGTTACTGAGGAGGGAGTAGGGCGGCGTTTCTATCAGATACACACACAATACACAAGCAAATAGTGAAGAACACCCAACGAAAATCGAATAAGAAAATGCATCAAAGCCGTATATCATAGCGATAATATAATAATTCCACATCAGTTGAGTGTACTTGAGTTGAGAAATCGAATTCGTACACGCGGCAGTGGCCTGATGTGTTAAGCATTGGTTCAATTTTTAGTGATTCTAACTGTCATAGCGTCAATTCGAATCACACGTTCTGCACAATCATCGCAAACGCTAAAGGTCCGTTCGACGTTCTCGTAAAATTCGTCTGTTTCGTCGTCAGGGGACTTCTCTGTACGTTCGTGAGCATTTATGAGGCTTATGTTCTTAAACTTGCCTCACACACGAAGAGTGCATAGCCTTTCGTATATTGTACTAAAGCCGATAATGTCAAGCTTCAGTTTTTGGCTGACTAGAAAGCCTACCCCGAGCACATGGTTTTTTGCATGACAGCTATAATAAATGTCATACTCGTTTCTTTGAATAACACCACTCCCCGTCCATCGTATTTCTTGTAATGCTGTTATGTCAGCCTTATTCTGGAAAATTCCATATATTTACGCCGACGGACCCCATCATTTTACGGTTCATATTTCAATGGAAGGTATATCTCTCGATAAAAATCTGTTTCTACACGATCTTGATAAGTTTTTTTTTTTTTGCCTGAGATGCCATTTAGAGCGCAACATCGCCATTCGGCTGTCTCGTAAACAAATCAAGTGCCTTCCAAATCTATAAGTTGTCTTTGGTAAAATATTACCTCTCGGATAAATAATTTCTTGACTTTGCGCTATTGTTCGACACACATATCAACAAGATAATCCTAAATGCCAACTTATTACTCGACTTTATCAAACGTTTGTTATCAAAAAAAAAAAAAAATTATTCATGCTTTGTATTACATTTGCCTGAGCCCTTCTTGAGTACGCCAAGTATGCGTGGTCCAACTTCCAAAAAGTTAACATGTCCAGAATTGGAAATATTCACCCGACGGCGTTCATACTGAAACGCACCCGGTTTGGCTGCCTCCCAATGAAGGCAATTTGAAACTTGTTAATTTTAACACTCTTAAGTAACCCAACAACATAGAAGTAATTTTCTTCATTCAGCGACTCCTCTCAGACTAAGTTGATTGAAAATTTCTTCGATACCAACCCTCCAATACCAACTCTTCAGTACCAAACCCCGTAATTTCCATTATCCTCGATTCTTGTATCTACCAGCCCCCCGTACCACAAAATGTAATTCAGAACACAAAGCTCCTGCGTGCTGCACACGGTTGACTATAACTCTACCCTTTTGGATTTTTCCCGCCACATCATTCGTCTTAAATTCGATTTCCTACCACACTTTTTTTACCTCTTCAGTTTTAGGTTTTAAGTAAGAGATTCAAGTAACCGTAGCTTGGTTAAACGGAATAAATGTTGACATTTGATCCTTCCGAAGTTTCCTTAATTAAAAGTGTTCTTCTGAAGAGAAAGATCATTACAAAATGATATCTAAACTCTTTTAAAATATAGAACATAACTTTTCTTACTAGGCGCATATCGAGTTCACAAATAATTGGCTCATTATCATCTTTTAGGTGAGCTACATTTTAATAGGGGTTGGAGATTACATTTAAAAATAATATAAAATCACAGTAGTGTGATAGTTTAGTTAATAAATAATTAAAAAGCAAATTATTACAAAATAATATTTTGTTTATCATAGCTGACCTCTATAAGAGTTTAATCGGCATCATATATATTGAAATAGCTCAAAGAGGGATTGAACTCACGTTTCTCAGTCCACAAGCTCTATCTTCATCGTCATACCCCATCCCACTACACCACACCCTAAACCACTTTGTAGAAGCTTGAATAGAAAGCGAAGATAGACATTGTTCATTAATTCATATAATAATTGCTAAAATTCATCAGTTCAGAGTAGGATAGTTAACTTACGAAGTTCAGTTGGGTTCGTTGCAACCGAAGAGGTATATTACTCACAATCTTTAACCCACGCGAACATCTTGGTTGGCTACCTCCTCGAGCACGAGTAATAGAATTTCATGAATTCATATTTCATTACCTTTCTCAGCTTAGTTAAATTTTTTTTAAATTGCATATAACGATATTAGCGAACAATTTTTAAGCTAGTCTTTCTGTCCAAATGATAGAAATATATACAAATGTGAGGTATGAGCTGACTCTACTTTATATAATTTTTTCTGTTCTTTCAATAATTATTTCTATAGTAAGACTTTCTTAACTAACGCTACTGAACTCAAAATATCTCACGATATACTCAATTGTCTGTGAAAATACCCTGCCACTTTGTGAAGGCACGGAACCAACACGCCATTATTCTTCCTTTAACTATGCTCCAATTGCTACATTGGATCTCCATTCATTCGTGTATTAATAACTAATTTTGTTTTACAAATAGCTATCGGAGAATTCAAAGTCGGATTGACTAGCTCTGGAAGAACGTGTCATTTGCGAGTAACCTCCGCCGATAGCACTATCAAAGTCAGAAGACGTAGTCGCCTCTGGCTGTATAACAACTAATGAATCTTTACCTTGTGTAATTGTTAATGTTGTCGGTGTTATGATGGTACCTTGTGAGCCCGTCGTGTTGGCTGGAGTTATGATGATTCCGCCCGTTAGCATTCCGGTGGCAGCATTTATATCCCCTGATTGTTTAGTATTTGCATCTCGATCAACTAGTCGCTGACGCAGCAGTCGAATTTTTTCTTCCTTCTGAAAGGGAAAAAAGAACACAAAACATTAATTCGTTTCTTTTTTTAATTTTTTTTAATAACATCCTTTATTGGATATGAATGATACAATCTTAACAATATAATTTAATACCATGTCTGAATTGTACTTAATTTAGTTCAATTAAGTAAAACGTGTAAGGGTTTACTGGACCAGTGTTCAGCTCCCAACTCGGTTTTAGTATGTTCGACTTTAACATGTCAATTAATGAGGTTTCGTCCATTCTAGCCCCTCCAATTCATGGGTAATATCCAAGAGCTGAATAGCTTCTACGTTGGTGTGATTATGTAGGCGTCTTTCGTGTTTGACAGCATATTCTTGGGTAACTTCATAAATCCATTCGATCTCCAGGTCATCGTGTATTTCCTGATTTGTCACAAAACGGTAGGCATTGATAATACGAAGGAACTTGTTCTGGCTTCGTTGAATTATTTCTCCCTGTGGCGGCCCTTGCGAACGCCATTACTTACCTGCTTACCTACCACCAGGTAACCCCCTTTTCGTAAGCGTCATGCTCCGATAAATCGTGTACTTACCTGCATTAGCATTTCTAGCAACCACAATGTCTGCTGATACGAAAAGTGTATCAGCAATAACATGCATTCCCCAACATGGAAATACATAAAATATCTAAAAGCACGACATGAAGACCAAGCGCAACGTAGTTGCAGAAGCATGGAACTTTATGTCGTAAGCAAACATGGGACACCTGCACATCGATCTGGTAAAAACACCAACCAACGATCTGATATAGCAGAATAACCATCCAACACATTATGCGGTTGCGCAAGCCTGCGACTAATTCCCAGAATTACCAAGCGGGCGCGCAAACAAATGAAACCTACAACGCATGCCCTTAAAAGGACACATCTCAACCAATGCAAATACGGGAGATACAACGCATGCCCGTGTAACTGCATCAAGTCGCACGTATGAGCAATACGGGCGACCCTTGATATGAATATGCAAATACCAGAACCACACACACAGTGCTAACCACTGTATTTAGCGACCCAAGTACACACCGGTAAGGGTACGGGTTGGCGACGAACAGCGATCCCGATCCCTGCGATGACTTACACAGTCCAAGGCAATGGTGTGATCGCATCCTTGGCTGTGTGAGAGATTTCATCAAATAATTGGACTCCGCATGAATTGGTTCAGGGAGAGATGGTTGCAAAATCAACCCCAAGGGTGCCAGAGCACAACCAGCGAGACAGTCGGCTGGCGATTACCAAAAGGAGAGTGTCATTTTACGAACCAACATTAATTGTTTTAAGGTCACGTCCGTGCACGCGAAAAAGTTAGTGTCAACCACGGGCAATAACCAAGTGACACGCAGTGCACGTTTTTGGTAAAGAGGTAGTAAATAGACCTACTGAGTGCCCCTTCCGCGTGAACATTGATTGTTTAGAATCGCGTCACGTTACGACCGTGGTCGCAGGAACCACAGTGCCCACCACGGTGCGACAATGATTTTAACAAGTGATCGGTTAACGTTTGAAAGATCCTACGAACATACACATTCATTCTTTTATTGGGCCACGTCCGTGCACGCGAAAAAGCTAGTGGCGACCACGGGCAATAACTATTGTTGTACGCCGGGAACGTTTTTGGTGAAGAGGTGACAAATAGAACTAAATAGTTACATAGATGTACCACGAGCTACGGCGACAAATAAAGGAAGCTGGTGAGGATCATCAACGAACTACTGCGTGTGTTAAAAAAGAAAAAAAAGAGATATAACACAAGTTGGTAAGATTGCAAACCACAACTTTCGTTTACGAATTAGTAATAATATAGTCTTTTGAAATACTGTACTCACTAATATTACATATTAATCAAGTGCATAAGAAAGTTTTCGAAATACTGTACTCACTAATATTACATATTATTTAAGTGCATAATATAGTCTTTTGATATACAGTACATACTAATATTACGTATTATTTAAGTGCATAAGTAAGTCTTTGGAATACTGTACTCACTAATGTTACATATTAATTAAGTGCATAGAAAGTTCTTGGAAATACTGTACACTCTGATTTTACATATTAAAGAAATTATTAAGAAAGTTCTATGAAATACAGTATCACCAATTTTACATATTAAAATAAGTAACAAAAATTCTCTGAAATACTGTATACACTTATTTTGCATATTAATTAAGTTAATAAGTATATTCAATAAAATACAGAATACTTTTGTATTACAAGGAAGTAAGGTTTGAGTAAAAAAAATAAAGAAAAAGATACCGACTGTTTTTAATTGGTCTCACCGAAGCGGAGGACACAAGCCTGTAAGAAGGTTAAGGAGATTGGGGACGTCTTGGTAAACCAGTGTCGGCCCGGCACTGTTGTGGTCCTTCTCTCAGGGAGCGTGTCTGGTCCTGGAAAGGACGAGGGATCTCTTTAAGATAGCTCCTGAGGGGACCCGTTGCGGTGCCGCCGTGCTTCCTCGAACCTCGAGGGAAGAGCAGCTACCGATCGAATATGGTCCTGGGAATCGGCCAGGATCAATTAAAAATACTTTTCATTTTATTTTAAATTTATTTTATTAATTTATTTTGTTTTTATGGCGTTCTTACACCTTGGACGCCAAATGAGACTGATCTTCGAATACAAAATCCATCGCCCTTATAAAGAGAAACAAATCGAAATTTGTATCTCGGAAATATACATTTTCATACCAAAATCCTGAGTGAGCTGCTGTGAGCTGAGTGTTTATTTAAGATAAGGATTCAGTTTCCTGAATTCCTATGAAACTTTTGTGCAGATGTGGATATGTAAAGGAATTCGGGTTTTTGTTTGTTCAATTTGATGGATTTTACCAAATTGAGATAACGTATCTCTGGTTTTTGAATTTAGATGATGCCGTGGGGCAAATGCAAAACGATAAACGAATATATGATTCGTTTATTGTAAATTTAGATTTTAATTCGGTTTTTTAGATTAAATTATGCCGTGGGGGCAAATGTTAAGCGATAAACGGATGTTTGATTCGTTTATTGCGAATTTTGTATCTAGTTTGGGTTTGTTCGGGTTTTGATTGAATTTTAGGTTTTAGTGTATTACTGCTAGGATTTGGATGTAGGTGTGGGGGAAGGAGATGGTAGGGCTTTTCAGAGCAATACAGCACCCTACCGAGACATTACGAAACTACCCCATATCCCCATAATTCGATTCCATATATCCAGTTCGGCTTAATGAAAGATTGATAGATCAATCTTTTACAATAGAGATTGAGTTGAGAGTGATTCCCGATTAACCAATACATCTGTTGTGGCCGTTGTGATGTCCAGACATTCAAGACCAATATACATCGACACCTCCTCTCCATCTGCTCGCACTGCGTTCTGACATTTAAGGATACTTCAAAATCCCCCTTTGTGCGCGCGTTTTACATTTATTTGTTCAGCTTTTTGTTTCACATGATGTCTCCAGTTTAGTCTGCTATCCAAATGTATACCGTGATATTTCGCTGAATCTGCTCTAGGAACTGAAATACCGTTGAGATATGAAGAAATATTGTTATCTGATCGTCGCAATGTAAATATTACGTGAATAGATTTCATCTCGTTGAGTTTAATTTTCCAAACAGTGGTCCATTGGCTAATTTCGTTGAGTGCCTGTTGCAATTGTCGTGTAGCTTTTTTTTTTTTTTTTTTGATTACCGTCAGCTGATATTATAACTGTATCATCTGCAAAGGTGCTTATGAATGTGTCCTTGGGTGTTGGGATGTCTGCTGTGTATAGTAAGTAGAGGAAAGGTCCCAGGACACTTCCTTGTGGTACACCTGCTCCTATCGGATAGAAGTTAGAGTGAGCTTTTGGCGGCTTTTTTTGCCTTTTAGTTGAAGTGTTCCGCCGAACACTGTTCACAAATAAAACACGGAGAAATCGTTTCTTTAGATTCCTTTATTGTTTCCCTTTTTCTTTTATAGTACCCAAATTAAAACGGATTTGAAATTAATTTACATAATTACATTTATGGTATATTTTACAACTAGTACTTAAGAGATTTAGGATAGCAATTCCTTTACAACTATAATCTTAAATCTATATAACGACAATAGCACAATTTTAATGAATAACAAATAATAAATTATGGGAAAACTACAAGAAAAAACCCTTATTTGAATCTTAAGACTAATATTGCACGAGCTTCCGGTTATTTTATATAGTAATGACCTCGATATAATTTTCATAGACAGAGTACATATGTAGTGATTTAGGATAACGCAAGACGGGAAACGAGAACATTGTCAGAAAAAGAACAATTGGCGAAGAAGTTTCGATTAATTTCGTCAATAAGGAACTCTACCGGTTTAACGTTAGCGTTTTCATGTAGTTCATGTGTCGAATAATGCCATGGCAAATTCAGCAACATTTTCTATATTTTATTTTGACAGCTTTGCAATTTTATTTTGTGTGTGCGAGCACAATTACACCATACAGGGGCCCCGTACAGGAGTATAGCTTGAAAAATGGTTTTAAATATTATAATTTTATTTTCGATGCTAAGCTTTGATTTTCTACACACTAATGGATATGGCGCAAGACTAATGACCTTGCCCGGAAAAAACAAATCATTATGAAAATTTAACAAGCCTCAGGACTTGCTAAATAAGGCCAAGACCGGTTCCCGGTTGTAGTGCCGATGATGATGATGATGAATGGATACATAACTCTTACGACTTTGTTTATTTTGTCAATTGTGGTAGTGATGTGTTTTTGAAAGATAAGTTTTTTATCTAGAATAATACCTAGATATCTATAGTCTTCGGACCAATCAATATCAACTGCACACATACTGGGTTTAGTGCCATTTGGTAGGTAGCAGTGTTTCCTACATCTCGAAAACCAGACAGCTTGTGTTTTATTACCATTTATTTTTATTTTCCATTTCCTGTAATATACTGCTAGTTTGTCAAGAGCTGCTTGCAAAGAGCTGTAGACATTAGTGAATAAGACACCCGAAGAGAAAATGGCCGTATCATCGGCAAACATAGCTACCTGAATGTTTTCACCTAGACATGGTAAATCTGCGACAACCAAGGTGAATAATATGGGACCAAGGACCGAGCCTTGGGGTACACCGTAGTGGATTTGGTGAGTAGAGGATATGTCGGTTCCTATACTCACAACATATTTTCTCGAACGAATAGAGGTCTGGATAATTTTGATAAGCGGTATTGGCAGCTTAAGCTTCAGTAGCTTATAAATCAAGGCATCGTGCCATACCGTATCAAAGGCTTTTTCGATGTCTAGAAGAACCAGTCCCGTTGACTCCTTGTCGATGAATTTACCAGCTATGTGGTTTTTAATGCGCAAGACTTGGTAGATTGTGCTGTGACCACTACAGAAACCGAACTGAAAGTTTGGTAAGATGTTATTGTCTTCCACAAAACGATCAATCCCTCCCTTAACGATTTTTTCTAAGAGCTTACTTAAACAGCTACGTAGACTAGTAGGTCTGTAGCTTTCGGGGCTGTTCTTCGGTTTACCGAGTTTCGGGATAGGTATTACTTTTGCTGTTTTTCAACAGTCCGGAAAATAACAATTCTTAGGACAAGCGTTGAAAATGAACGTTAAATAGTTACTTGCAGCAGGTGGAAGTGCTTTGATTAATTTGTTGTTAATATTATCGAGACCCGCAGCCTTTTTAGATTTCGATTTTTTTATCAATCCTTTAACTTTGCTGATATTAGTTGCGTAAGTACTTTCAGCTGGTGTTTGAGAAAGTACATGGATAGTGTTAGCAACTTCAGCTTCAGTATACGCGTCGCTTAGATGCATAGATATGGAGTGGTTCTTACTAAACGTGTTAGCAAGTAGGTTCGATTTCTCCACTGAAGAAATAAAGAACTTATCGTGAACTTTAAACGGAGGAATACTTGACCCTCTCTTTTTCATAATTTTTGATATTTTCCAGAACGGTTTGCTTGCTTTGTCAAGAGAGGAAAGGTGTTTATTCCAACACTTGTTCCTATATGTTGAGATTTCGTTTTTAATGATATTATTTAAGACTTTAACATTAACTAGAAAATAATCGATTCTATAACGCAGCCATTTTCTTCTTTCAGAGTTTCGTAGCCTAATCAGATGTAAGATATTTTCAGGAAGCGGTGCCTTATCAACTGGAGCAGTGGAACATTTAGGTATCGCAAGATCGGCCGCTCTATTGATAACAGAAACAAAATTGTTACATAGGATATCAATGTGCTCGCTGCAGGTTATAGAATTTAGGCTGGTATCACCTAGAACCAAGTTCGTGTTTATATATGATTTATAACAATTCCAGTTGGCGGCGGAATAGTTGTGGTATAAACTGGTACGATTTACAACTACTGTATGATTCACTGTGAGGCTGATCGGAAGGTGGTCCGAACTTAACGCATTTAGAGTTAACACTAGATATACCAACAAATTTACATACCTATTTATACCAAAACCAGTCAATTTGACTGTATATGACAAGTTCTATTCATTTATATTATAATGCTTTATCGTTTGAGAGAATTGATGAGATATATAAAAATTGGTTCTAAGGCGAAGCAAGGGTTGTTTTTCCAATAAGCGGGGGGTGTGAGGGGCAAGGCCCCCCGCATTGATAACATTGAAATTAAAAATTTAGGGATTTAATATCTCGGTTATTTATGAAATATGCCCAAAAAAATATGAAATTATATCCCAAAAATCAATTTATGTCACAGGGCAAATAAGTAATGTCAAAAAAAAATTGGGGCATAACTTCCGTTTCAGTTTGAGGCATAAGTTCGTACCCCCATAAAAAATAAAAATATAAAAACTCATCAATTATATTCCAGTTTTATTCAGAATGATCATGTTTACATGCTTTACAAATACTAACTTTTTTTTCCACGCATTTTCCGCACACATATTTCTTACAGATGTCACAATTTGTAGTTGTCTTGTTGTTATTACAAAGTCCTATTTGGCACCATTTACGTACTGGCCGGGGATTCTGGGTTGCTGGACGGAGAATTTCACTTGCCCTCCCTTGGCTTGATGACTTATATTCAGATGTGAGCTCTTCAGCTAATCGAAACAAAAAGTCTTTCCTAGAAATATTCTTTCCTGTTATACTTCTATACAAAATCCAGGAATTGATGCCGGCCAAATCTAAAATATTGAAAAATACTTGAAGTGGCCACCTTCTGGATCCTGATTTCACACTATACTTTCTTGCCATTTGATCAGTTACATCAACACCGAATTTGGTTTTATTGTAAAAAGATATAGTTTCAGGTAGTTTCTTGGAACTGGTATCAATTTTGACGCCTTTGTGTTTAGTACTCAATAAAACAACCTTTTTGTTAGGCTTACTCTTATAAACAGTAAGTGTGCATTCATTTGTTTCATATAGATGCGTTGAAAAACGTTCCATACCATCTTTTTTTTCTTTGCAAATTTTTGGAAGCTCCCGTTTGTTGCAACGTACTGTACCAACCAATGCAGTATTTTTAGCTAATAATTTTGAAGCCAGGGGGAGGCTGGTAAAAAAATTGTCGGTTGTCACACACCTTCCTTTCATGATATAAGGTTCTAGTAGTCTTGTTACAACAAATTCACTGAGAGGAGTTGACGAATTTCGTTTTTCGTCTTTTCCTAAATAGGGAAAGCCATTTATAACATACTTCGTTTCAACATCAGAAGCCAGCCAGAATTTTATCCCAAATTTGTCTGGTTTGTTTGGCATATACTGGGTAAATCGACATCTAGCCTTCGTTGGAAAGAGTTGCTCATCTACTGTGATAAATGCTCCTGGTTTGAAAGCGTTTTGACTATTCTCGATAAATTTATCCCAAACAGTTGATACCAGCGCAAATTTATCCGTTTGCAAGCGCTGACTCCTCTCATTTCTTTTATCAAAGCGAATAAAACGTAAAATTTCCGTAAAGTTATTCCTGCTCATATTTTCGGAAAAAAAATCAGGACCCCACTTTTTGTTCCATAAATATGATAATTTCAAACCTTTTGCTTCGTATGCACCACGGCCATACAATATTCCAATAAAAGCCTTCAGTTTTTCCTGCGAAAGGGTCCACTTCTTACCTAAAACTCGAGAGGCTTCTATTTCAGTGCAATTTCTAATATGTTCTAATATATGATGATCAATCAATAGTAAGAAGGCACTGCTTATCTCTTCTTCCATAATATTTCTTCTAGCATGTGCTGTAGGCCCAGGTAAATCTTTGAAAATGCGATGACTTGGTAACCTTCCAACGGCACCCCCTTCTTGTATTTTTTTCCAAATTGTTCCATCAGCAGAAACTTCAATTTGCATATTTTGTGTGTTTTCCTTTTCAGAACTCGAGGAAAGCCGCATACATCTTCGTTTTTGCGTATTATGCTGTTGTCTTATGTTGTCTTCTTCGTCACTCGATTCGCCTCCAACATTTTCATCAAATTCCTCGTTAACACTGCTTTCAATATGAACACTTTGATTACCATCATCATCCGTATCACTGTCGCATCCCAAAAACTCATATTCGCTATCACCACCATCAACGTCTGATAGATCCGAAAGTATATCTTGTATTTCTTCCAATTTCAAAATTTTTCGTTTTTCCATTATGAGCAATTTGTATGTAGGAAAAGTAATAAAATTATTTCTTACTGAACAGAACAGAACTCAATGAATAAATAATGGTTTATAACAGTTTCCTACGAAATTCTTGATAAAAAAAATAAATAGGGAGATCCCCGAAAAATATGAAATTTGAAAAATATGCTGATATACAATACTATTTTACCAGGGATGTGCAAACATTTTTCTTTACACGCCATTTTCCAAACAAGGGAATTTCCTAAAAGTGAAGAATATAAAGCATTTGCACATAGAACTACAAAAACGTGTACCAGGTCAAAATGACTGGTTTCGGTATAAGTACCAAAAACAAAAAAAAAATTTTTGTTATGAACACAAAATCAAATTAACTTATCAAATTATTTGTATTTAATTGTTGTTATAAAAGTCATATAATAGTTTCGAAAAAAAATAAATATACATAGTAAATATTTATGAAATAAAAGGTAAAACCAGTCATTTTGACTGGTATGGTAAATCTAGTGTTAATGGTACTGAGCAGTAATTTGGAATATTAGTGATATATAGATCAAGAGTTGAGGGGTTCTTGTTAGCAATCGCTGGGATGTAGGTGGGGAGAAGTGGATAAAGTATGGAAAAACTTGGGCTGGATTCAGCAACATCTAGTAAAATGTTACCCCAGCTGTTTGCCCTAAGACAATTCCACGACTGATGTCTGCAGTTTAGATCACCACCAATAATTACCTTGTTTCGAGTGTTGACTCTATACAATTTTTGCAGATCCCGCTTAAAGTAAGTAGATTTCTCTAGGTTTCTATTTCCTCCAGGGAAATAGACCGAAAAAAGACTCACCTTGGAGTTGTCACTTAATGTTACATCTATACTAATTTCCTCAATTAACTTAAGGTGCAATGAAGGACGCAAGGAATGTTCTATAAATTTTTTCACAACAATGGCGACACCTCCACCACTAGCATGTACCCTGTCTAGGCGATAACATATGTAATTTTGATGTGAGAAAGAAATGTCTTGTTTGAGCCAGGTTTCTGAAACAAGTGCAATGTCAATATTAAAATTTATCAAGAAACTAAAAAATTCATGCTTTTTGTTTTTGATTCTTCTCGCATTCCAAGTTATGATGTTAAGAGAATTTCTTAACATATTTTTTCCGAGTATATGTACTTAATAGCTAATGAAGTAATGACGTTAAATTAGTCAGATTTGGTGTGACAAGCACTAAGCTTGGTTACAACTTCATTAAGAAGAGAGTTAATCTCACTAAAAGAGAACAAGTTATCATTATTTAAAGTTTCAGTTGGATTTTTCTTAGTGTGTGTCGTGTCACTGTTGGAAGGTTGCTGGGTTTGATGGAGGCCAGAAGCCCAGGTGGATGAAGGAAGTAAAGGTTGACGCACAGATCGCGGTAGTGGAGGAAAATGATCAATGGATAATCGGTCGGGCAGTGGCTGCTGTTTGTCACTCGGAGGCTGTAGGAACGTTGTATTTCCTGTACCACGTCCACGTGGGGATACTTTGCGGCGAATGTCTATGTACTGTTTTCGGCTAATGCATTCTGGATCGTTGGATTTATGTAGCCCACTACAATTTGCACACTTGATGACCTCATTCGTTTTGCAGTCGGATGTTTTATGGTTTCCCGAACATATTGCACAGAAGCTATTTATATGACAATGCATCAAGGCGTGACCGTAAAGTTGGCAATTGTGACATTGTGTGACCTTACCTGGATTATGTTTTTTAAAGTCCCAGCGAACGATGGTTTTGAACAAGGTGGAGTAGTTCCGTTTTAGTTCGTTTAATTTAACAGTACCGCGTTGAATATGGACCATGTACAAGTAGTGTTTGTACAGGGCTTTTGTTGATGAATTTAATGTGATGGTTTTAACATCTAGGCACTTTATCCCGAGTGCAATTAGTTCATTTTTCACTAGATCGTTTGCTAATCAGGTCTAATCCTGATAACACTACCTTTAATGGACGATTTTCCTTACGCGAGTGGGTGAAGAACTCACATTTTAACCGTAAGAGTTCGGATCTGATTTTGTTGTATATGTCCATTGTTGGGGCACATATTCTTTGCCCAAGCGAAATGTTTTTGATTAAGTATTTGTCTATCTTAATGTTGCTCAAAATATCACGCACTTTAGCACTAGTTGTTTTTAATACCACAATTGGCGGAACGGTTTCTTTAGGAGGTTCTGCGCACTGTTCGTCATTGGTCTGATCCATTTCAGGAGAGTCTTCCATCAGACTTTGAAGTGGTTGAAAAAAGTTAGTGTTTGAGCACATTTTAGATTTTTCTAGAACTTTATTGTTCACTTTTGAAAGTTTATCTGGAGGAGTTTGGCCTCCAATAACGGTACGACCCCGTTTGCGCTTAATTTTATTTAACACGCGTGGCCCAGGGGCCATAACTTAACGGTTTTAACACTTGTTCAAATTTTTGTATGCGGAAAATGAGGCAAAGAAAACAAGATAATGATAATTAAATTGTGAAAATTATTGTGAAAATAACGGTTGATTAAGATAAATAGCACGAGCAACACTGTGAGACAAGTTGTCTGTTTGAAAGTCAGCCAGGTACTCCTTGAAATTAATTTATTTTACGTGAAACTCGATGCTTAATTACACAATGACTGTCCTCCGATTTTTACTTTTCGATTGGATGGCCTGTCACATTACTCCCATTTCTATATGAACTAAATTCGCGGTTACTTGAATTGGAATCGATGCAATGTGTCACTACCGTTACCTTAGCAAATAAAAAATACAAAATCGAATCTCATGATATCCGGCACGCATTCACTTTTGACGACACGAAAAGTATTAAATATTTTTTTGTTGTTACATATTGTTTTGTATTCGAGATAGTTTTGTGGGGCTTTTCAGGGCCCCAAAAGCCTCGCATCGCTCGAAGCCCACCATAATCAGCAAATACAGCTTACCTGAGAGTTGAATTTCTGGCAAGATTTCACAATCTTGCCATTGCATTAACTGCCAACCAATTTGCTGAAATCAATTCGGTTATCCCCACGGTTAACCGACATGAATACCCCATAGGCAGCTTACCCTTTTTAAGGGCTCTTCCAAGCCCTCTTCGAGCGGTCATACCTGGAAACATAAATTCATGACAAGATTATCATCTTGCCATGACATCAATCCAGCATGAACCGAGCTTCCTCGACCGAACAATGGAGGGCAGATGTCCACCAACACACGCCAACCTCCCCGTGCGTTATCTTATTACCCACCCATTGTCCAAGAAGACATTTTGGGCTGCTTGCTGGCTTGCACATCTGCAAGCCAGATTTCCAACGGCATGTCCTATAATCTATTTTCCCAAAAGAAGAGAAGGTCAAATTAAACATTGGCCTTCAAGTGAGTATATTTGTTTGCTTATCAGCATGACTGATTTTACGATCCGTTGCCGTATCTAGGAACGATCACCAGCATCGGTCATGACCAAGAATATTTAGCTAAGCAACGAGTAGCCACGATTCACACGCTGGCTATCGAAACGGCTTTTGTTTACACAAGTAAACACCAAGGATATGTTTTCGCCTTGACGGCAATATCTTCCATAGCATATTATCTAAAATCAACATGCACCCAAGCATCGAATTGAACATGACCGAAATGTGTTTACTTTAAGCAAACTAGCAACGGTCATATCCCATGTTTAGTTCGCTAACCCAAAGGGATTGTTTATACATTATCCCAAAACCAATTCCTGCCTTCGGCAAGAGTTTTATTGACTCACGTCAATCAAGGAATCTATCCCTTGCGGATGGCGGCAGTATATCTTGCCCATATATGGAGCAGCAGATTTGACCTGCGACATGCGTTTTTCCTGTTTTTATTTCTCCCTTTCTTCTTACCTTCACCATTGGGTACCCTTGGGCGGGGAATCCATGAGGATCGCGTTTGATGGATGTCGATGAACAGACATCCGGGAGTCAGATTTGGTCATCTTAAGAGTGCACACGCACTATACGCGTCTAATTAGTCGGAGTCGTGTCCTAGCGGAGTATCTTTTTGTCTTGTGCGTGATCCTGTGCCGAGCTTGTGTTGAAGTCCGTCCTTGTGCGAGTCGTTTGATATAACCGAGTAACTCTTGTTTGTCAAAAGGAACACGTAATTAAGTGAAACGAAAATTAAATTTAAAAGTTTGCTGTTAAACAGGAACACAATTGTATACCAATCCATCGGAGTTACCCCAACAAAAATAACATGTTACAACCGAACATTCTTCGTTGTTTTTTTTTTTTTTTTTGTTCCAGTGTTTTCCTTGTCGTTCTTTTGTTTTACATTGTGGAAGTTTCTAATGAACCTGCACCGTAAACGGCGCAAAACGATACTTACCCACAGTTTATCTTAAGTGCGAAGTTATGGATTCCATGCTCTTTTCCGGTCTGAATTCCGAACCGTATTTACGGCGTGAACATGTGATTGTCAAAAATGTTACCAACATCTAAAAATGCGTGCGCGCCTTACTGTTTTCGCGTTTTCCTGTCGACTGTCTCATTTTCTTCTGGGGATGATTCTGCTCACCCCATCGTTCTCCTTCCTGGTGATTCTCTCCCAATCGAGAATCTCTCCACCAGGGATGATCGCACTCTTTTTTTGTCTTGCGGTTTCCGCTTCGTCGCAGGCCAGATATGTGGATGAACTCACACACACAGACGCGGAGGTTTGCCGTCTGTTTGCTGTAGATCATTCCGGGATCGCCTATGCAAACATCCGGTTGTGTGGTTTATTCCTAGCGATTCTGGGATCGTGGTAATCATCGTATTTGTTCTGCCCTATGGGAACAGAGTTTTCTTTTATTGCGGTTTCTCCGCAATGGCCTTTGTTGAGGCGAAGTGCATTGCGGCAGGGACAGAGGTTTTGCCGACCGGTTGTTTTACGGAAATTGGCTTATCGCTGGGGATTTGATGTTTATCGACATCTGGCGCAGCTGTGCCAACCCCTTGTGTTTATCCAGCTAATGGATCGGTACACCACCTCTATACTGGGTCGTGTCCTTCGATCGCCGTGTAGGCATAGGGAAATTGTTCGGCACTTGGGGCCCTCGTATCTGTGGATACGTGAGGTTGATGACACCAGTATGTATGTCACCTTTGGTCAGGTGAAAAGGTGGACTTTGGGGACACGTGTCTGTGGGCACGTGAAGTTTGGTTATAGGTGAGTATGTTCCTTGGTGGAACAAGTGTATCTCAGCGTATGGTGATTCGGTTCGTAGAACCGCCACAATTTTCCTCTTATTTGCAGTTAACCACGTGCAGAGTATTGGATAATTCTTGGAATGAAGAATTATGATGTGTGTTGCGGAAAGGGCAAATGGAGAGGGTTACAAAGTAGGGGCATGCATATTTTTCAACGGATGTTGCGACTTTCCATAAATCAATAGTCTGTACTTTTCGTACACGAAGGAGAACATTGGTCATGGAAACTTTTAAAGTGAAAAGGAATTTGTGGATGGGAAAATATGTTTTGTTATATGAAAACCGTGTAGTATGTTAATGTTTTGCTGTTGATAAACAGCGTAATGTATGGTGGCGGTTTTTTTTTTCAGGGAATTTAAGGACGCGAATCAGATCAATGAATCCTGTGGCATTAATTATGTAATATATCAAAAAATGCAGCACAGCGTAATTTTTCGCCATAGAAATGCACGTTCACTTCCACAAAATCGAACCACGCGCCGTTGGCAGAACTCATTAGGAATGAGGTGGCCCGTGCAACCTATTCCTTAGGCTTGGCTCCTTCCGATTATCACATGCTTGTACTGTAACATCACGAAGATGTTCGCAACAAAAGGAGGATTTTAGTTTCAGAGTCTCCACAAATTGCTCGGAATATCAGAAAAATATTTAACTAGCAGTAGGGCATATTCTGAATTAACAACATTTTATCACCGTTCTGAATTCAACGATTTTTTTCTAATTCCTATTTCAAATTGAAGCACCTATTATATTCGCCGCTCAAAATATGGCGTACATTGATTTGATAAAAAAATGTGAACAGATCACATCAGCATCAATAAACAGTGTTCGAGAGGAAGTGTCTCAGAACTCGTCTCAGATTATATCGGACACTGGAATGGGACTATAAAAAGTATTATTCAAATGAGACTTCATATAATGAAGCATACATAAATAAGGAGGATAATTTTATGATTAAATTAATCAGAGGACATATTTCGACAGCAATAAGCTCGTCCAATGACTTTATTTTTGGGGCTTATTACCCAAATACTCTGTACGTGGCAACGGCTTTGTTCCTTGATTTGGACATGAAAGGGCTTATACAGGATAGATCCGGAATTCCGCTGGTCTATCATGTAAGTAGATTATCCGGAGACGGACGATTGTGCTACGACCGGGAAGTCATGCGCACCGAAGAAGAGCTCTTGCGCTTCAGTAGGGCTATCTCCCACAGAAACCGGGACGATAGTATTGGGCAGCTCAATAGTTCTGGTGGTTGAATAGCATATAAAGACATGGATACCAATGTCCGTAGAATAATAGTGCCATCAGGCAGCTTACACAGACTTAGCTTTTCTAGAATTAGGGTACTATAAGATTTAAGTTAAGGTCTATTAAATAAAATTAAAAAAAAAATTATGTAGGTTGAATTTTAAGAAAAAAGAAAAAAACCGGTTTGGCTGTAGTAGTCCTTCTCTCAGGGAGCGTATGTAATACTAAGTACTTTATTTTATTTATATTAATTTAGTTTATCGGCGTCCTTGCACCTCGGACGCCAATCGAGACTGATCCCGCAATAACAAAATTTAAAAAACGGTTGGCGAGGGCCGACTTTAGCGAGACAAGGACAGATGTGTCCTTCATCTTGTCTCTGGCTTCTGGTCACCTTGCGATAAACAGAATCACCCAAATCCGTGAGGATGTTGGGCTTGGTTTTAAGATGTCTGAAAAAGAAAGGGAGGGAAGTATCTAAGGATAGTGTGGACAGGGTTAGTTCAAATGATATCTAACTACTTGGATGGAGGGATGGCGGGAAAGAAATCATACAAGACTGGTGGGTCTTGAGCGCGGTAGTAAACGCACAGATCATGTTTTCGAAGTCTGATAATCTGCGCTTTGGTCGGTGTGTGTGTGTATTTTTGCTGGCTTGTACTGTGCGTGAGTGTTTGTAATGTGTTAGCAGTAGACCCCATGGGGTGGGTCCAGGAATCCTCTATTATGGAAGAGAATCTTGTTGGGAAGGGTGTTTTCTTCAATTTCATACTGAAGAAGAAATTGTGGTGGTCGAATCCGAAGAGATAGAGAGGGAGAAGGGTCAAGAACGCAAGACTCCCGTACAAGTAGCTTCTCGCTGTTCTGAATGCTTTCGACGCACTTGTATGCTAATTGTAGCAAGTACTCGTCGATAGGGATAATGGAAGCGCCTTCGTATAGCTGAGAGTTGGGGTAATTACGACCGCCAGGCCTTCTAGAGTGGTTGGTGCAACTTCTGAGGAGTTTCGAAAACTCGAACTATTTCCATTTGTACCGAAGATTTGCGGGACCATATAGGAAAGTACAATATTCCAGATCGGATTAGCTATTTAAAGCAGAGAAGCATAACTTTGGTGCCAACATTGTTGTTCACTTCAAAATGTTGTGCAGTTGCTTAGACCCACTGAGGCTCCTTTGAAGTATGTGGGTCACATGTTTGATGGATGGGGTAAAGATGTCCCCAAGACATTTTATCCTGTCCTGCGGTCTAATTGTAGTACCTCCTATTTCTAGTCGAATATTCTGTGAATATCGAGAAATAGGTTGGGAGTTGTTCCCTGAATCTAAAATTCCTCGTCCTCTTATATAAACCTTTATTGAGATTTGTGTGCGAGAAACTTGGGAAAAGGGTGGAAAATATATTTTTAGAATATACACATCTGCCTACAATGCAGACCGAGATAAGAAAGATAGAAATAGTGTCTATGTGTACCAAATGGATATTTGGCTCATTATCACGTGACTATTGGACATACAACGCATATGAAGATATGCGTTGTGATGTTTGAATTTTAGGAATTTCTGGGAATTGAATCCAATGTGCGACAGTTGAACGTGTGGTTCAATTTGCTTGACATTGATTGAATACTACTGTGATGATATGGATGCATGATATTGGGTAGATGCGTATCGGGATATTGTTTAGAGGGTAAGATATGTGGGGGGGGGGGGGGGGGCGACGGTGGCAGGGCTTTGTAGGGCACTACATGGCGTTGTTGCAGCGTAGTATAGCGCAATTTCGACGTTTTGTGTTGATGGGTGAAACATGGCTTCATTCAGTATGTCTGAATCCAATAGGCAGTCCACAGAGTGGCTAGAAAGCCATGAAAGCGGACCAATGCGCCCAAAAGACAAACGCTCATCTGGGAAGGTAAGGGCCTGCCTTTTTTGGGATACACATAGCATAATTTTCATCGATTATCTGCGGAAGGGAAGAACGGTCACAGGAGAGTATTATGCGAGGGAAATATATATTAGAGAGTATAACTGAAAGACGAAATAAAGAAAAACCGACGTCATATGGTGACGAGAGTTCTGTACCAACACGGTAACGCACCGTCATACATATTGTTGTAAGCGATGGCGAAGCTGGAACAATTACGATTTGAATTGGTTGCTGACACACCATGTTCTCTAGACTTAGCCCTAGCGATTATTATCGGTTTCCAAATCAAGGCGTGGCTCCAGGAAAAGAAATTAAGATCGAATAAGAGAGTCATCGCAGAAACCGAGGCGTATTTCGAATGGTTGGACGTTTCGTACTCCATAAAGGGCATCGAAATATTACAAAATCGTTATACCAACTATATTCCCCTCGAAGGCAACTATGTTAGAGAATAAATATAACTTTTCCAATAAAATTCTTGTTTTCATGAAAAATGCTGTGACTTTTTAACCGATATAGTAAGTTATAACCAAATGGGTTGTAATCCAAAATAACGGTACAAGCTATTATAAGTACTTCGCGTAGTGCAAGGGAGAAATATAGTAGGAAGGCCGACTAGCGAGACATTGACATGTATCCGCCCAATAGGTGTTTTGCAATCACTAACATCATCGGTGTTATGATATAAGGGCTTCCTGAGTTAATCATATATATGAAGGACAAAATCATACAAAATCGGTTGATCTTGTGTGTAATAACGTACACAGATTACGCCTTTGACATATAATTATATACGTATTCGTTCTTAGTGGAAGAATTGCTAGATTATGGTCGTATATATGGCCAGATACCACACAGAGATTTACCTTCAACCCACGACTGTTGCGCCGATCGATGTAAAATTCTCGTATCACTACAACTATTAGCGACGCACTATTACGCCACTTCAATAGTCCATGCCAATTCCCAGGAAGACGATGCATAAAATAAATGTTCCAATTGCTGGAAGGCACTATCTACACAGCACACACGGCAGCTGCACATACGAGGGTTGCCTCTTATGTTTCGGGATTTGGCAACCCTAGTGTTGCAATCCGGCAATTGACAGCTCTGTCGTAAAGTTGGACATTTTTGAGGTTATACGCACTCAGAACGTTTTGACATACGAGCGCTATTTGTGTTGTTTACAGTAACTTAAAAGATTTATCTCGGCCCAAAAATGGAATGAAATCGTCAACATTTTCGTGCGATTATTTTTTACAATTTTCGGCGTGGATTAACTCAGCAACAGTGCATGGATGAACTTAATTCAATTTTTGGCGATGAAGCTCCATCAAGGACCAGTGTTTATCGATGGTATGGTGAATTCAATCGTGGTCGTAGTTCACTCCAAGATGAATTTCGTGAAGGTCGTCCAAAATCAGTTGTTGTACCGAAAACCATTGATGCTGTGCGCGAACTGATATTGGAAGATCGTCATGTGATCTATCGTGAGATTGAGCCAACCTTAGGCGTTAGTGGGACCAGCATACATTCAATATTGCATAAACATTGGACTGTCAAAAAAATTTGTTCGCGTTGGATCCCACACAATTTGTTAATCGCCCAAAAAAAAAGGCTTGTGTCAATTGGTCGAAAGAGATGCTCAAAAAATACGGTCGCGGTGCTTCGAAACACGTCTATGACATCGTGACAGGTGATGAATCGTGGATTTACGTGTATGAGCCCGAAAGTAAACAGCAGTCGACTGTCTGGGTGTTTCAATATGAGCCAAATCCAACAAAAGTTGTTCGCGCACGAAGCACTTCCAAGCAAATGGTCGCCTGTTTTTTCGGAAAAACTGGACATGTCGCAACCGTACCACTAGAACAACGCAGAACAGTCAATTCTTTGTTTCCCAGTTGTCTTCCAAGAAATCAGGAAGACCAACCGCCGAAGACGGATCATTCTTCACCACGACAATGCGAGCTTTCACACATCGGCTGCGACAACTGCATTTTTGAGCACCCAAAACATCGATTTGGTGGGTCATCCGCCGTATAGTCCTGACTTGGCACCGAAAGACTTCTTTTTATTCCCTTACGTAAAAAACAAACTGAGATGTCAACGTTTTTCGACACCTGAAGAAGCGATTGCTGCATTCAGAATGCATGTGTTGGAGATACCTCAATCAGAGTGGCAAAAGTGCTTCGACAATTGGTTCAAACACATGCAAAAGTGTATAGATCTTCATGGGGAATATTTTGAAAAACAATAAAGTGATTTTCGATGATCAATATTTGTGTTTGTTCTCTAATCCCGAAATATAAAAGGCAACCCTCGTACGTCATCGGCGCAGCGGTTAAAACATGTGGGTTCTATTTCCAAGCTCAAGGATTGCTTAGACTTCTTCTCATAAGCTATAATTAATTTTAGTTTTTACGATTACAAATAAACCCACATAATATAGGAATAATACCGAACGTTCCATTTTAATTAGAGTGAATTCGTTCAGATTCGTTCTCTTGCTTTAAGGTACCCGAGGTATATGGGAAGTTTTGGGTTCTGGTGGAATGGTATTGTGGCGAGGGAGTATTGTGCCAAACACGGACACTCCGTTCATCTTCCTCCTCCATCATAATGTTTCACTAGGTAAAACTTCGTACCAAAAGGACGAAGTGCCGCCACGTTTGTCCACAACCGGGAGTGAAGGAAAACACTGGCCACTAGACAGTAATTAACACTCAAGTTGTTCTTAATTAATTTTTAGTTTATTTCACTTTCGTTATTATCTTTAAAATTGTGAAGGATAATTCTCTAAATAAAAATCACTTTATTCTCAGCCATTATTAAATATGTTAGTGTTTTTATACTTCACTTAAAACATATATTTAATATTAAATTGATTTTTGTAAATTTGAAAGACTCCTTTCCCGACACGACTTCTGTATATCTACGCTTCTCCGCCACGCGACGGAGAGCGGGAGATCGCGCGACCGGCGTGGTCAGCGGATGGAAATAGACTTGCAGGGTTTTATGTAGGGTGCGCCGGCGTACGGCGCTGGTTCACAAAATAACCCACCGTTCTTTTACAAAATAAAACACAAGCTATCGATACCGAGCGGACACAGAACCCAGGAAATCAAATGCGTAGAAACGAAACTCACTATATCAGCAGGCGACAATTGACCTTTTGTTTGTGGCACTTTAGATTGTAAGGTTACACAGGTTTGTACATTAATTGGAACTTAAAAAGTGAGAGAGTTCATTAAATCACAGGTTTGTACATTAATCGGGACTTGAAAACTGAGAGTTCATTTAATCACATTCGTACATTAATTGCAACTTAAAAGCTCGACTCCACTACTCGACCTTTGAATTTTACTCCTTGAACGCAACAACTGTGGCACGTGTGCGGGATTCCGCGATTCAAATCTGACTCCCCGTGAATTCGTCCCCTACATTCCTTGAAGCCACGAGGCTGAGACGCTGATCAGTCAAAGATCCAATCCGATCCCTTCATTGGTGGTAACCCAATGGCCATTGAACTGGAAACTCTAACAATGGAATTACTCCGGTACCCGTACAGGCTAGGAAGGCACGCCCACTCGCTGGAAGCAATGACTATTGGAAATCTGGTGGTGTACCAGGAAAATTCAAATACACATCTGGATAAATAAAGGGACCGGTATTGAGACTAGCAAAAAATGCAGTCATAAATCATGGGAATGGTTTCCTATGATGTTGATATAATACCTCACAAAAAACTCAAGGCTGCCCGAGTGTATGTTTATATTTGGGTACGTTGGTTGGTAAGATGGTGCCGTACAGGCGAACATGTTTTCTTCTGTTTGCTTGGTCAAACGGACGTATTTGGGTAAGAATAAAGGAATAATGCAGGCGGCGGCAATTGGGCTCCTCTGTGATGTAAAATCCACAGAAGATTGCTCGCCATAGCAACTAGAAAAAACAGGTTTATTGGTCTTTTTTTATTATCCTGATCATATTTTCCATTGCAGGATTATTAGAAATCTCGCTTGCAGATGTGCAAGCCAGTGAATAGCCCGGCATGTATTCTTGGATGATGATGGGCATTGCGATAGTGTTTGTGTACACTTTGATTCTGCTCAGAATGTAACATTCCGTCGGTCGATGAATCGAGTGTGTGTTATTTTAAATAACGCTCGATTGCTTGCAGGTAGCCAACGATGGCTACGCTGTATATCATCGATAGGAAGATCGGCCGATGGGTCTGTAAATAAAGGGAAAGTATGCCATACCGAATATAGAGAAAATGCTCCTCAGCCCTGTTCGGGGTCTTTATGTCGGTTATCAGTGGGGATAACCGAATTGTTTTCAGCAAATGGGTTGGCAATTAATGCCATGACACGATTGTGTAATCTTGCCGGAAATTCACTCACAGGTAAGCTGTAGTGCTGATTATGGTGGGGTTCGAGCCATGCGTGGCTCTTCGGGCCCTGAAAAGCCCCACAGACTCCTTGAGGATAGAACTCTGACTTGAATTCCACCCTCGGTTATGGTTAAGGAACGGAAGAGAGAGAGAACATTTTTCTCTTAAGGGTGTGGCCACCAAGGAAAAACGATCTTTTGATGCAGTGGTGTGTATGTGTAAACGTACACATCACGGTGTTTATCGATGCATTCCAGCACGGATAAACAAAACCTACAGCGAGGGAAAAAGAACAAAGGAGAAGCGACCTAATGCATCGGTCTTTGATTAGGGTCAGCTAAATAAATAAGCAGGAACTCATTATATGGGAATTGCATTTGGGATACCACAAACGATGTGGATTGTTTATGGTATCGCCAGAAAACCTTTGAAGGACAGCGTTCTTTTGTTTACACATGGTGCGAGTTCAGGAAATTGGCTTCAGCGTCGATTGCGCTAATTATATGCAGCTGCTTGGGTTGTTTATTGTTGGGAGGAAAGGTCGCCAGCCAATGTGTATGAAAAGGGATTTGTTGTACAAATGACGAAGCTGGGTATAGGCGACGCAATGATCATTATCCCTGGTTGGGATTGTTACATGATTTGTGAACGGAATTTTTTTCTTTCAGGGATATGCTTGTAGCGTCCTACGAACGCACAATTCCGCCCAGGTAAGGTTCCAAACCTTCAAGGAACTTACTTACCTTATCCAGTACATGTGCCCACAGACACGTGTCCCCAAAGCTCTTAATCAGGCCTGTAACAAGGGCATAGGAAGCGGAAACAATGTTGAACCCGACATCAAAAAAAACAAGGAACTTAACGTTCAAAAACTTTCAGCATCGAGTCAACGCATCCATTCATAGTATGCAAAAACAATTCCAGATTACAGGCCATAAATCTTCCATCCAAAGCATCTGCACGATGTTTACCAGGAATTACATTTTTGGTAGATAAATAACAACGGATGCATACGCTGGCAGCTAAACGCAAGAAAGCATATCGCCTATCCGCGGCCAAAATTGTAAACAACCGTAATTATCGCAACAAGATAATTCGAAAGATTTACAAGTCCAACGCCAACAAAGGAAATACTCCGGTCCCACGATTCCTTTCTAAAAATTTCACACCCATTAGAAGGATCTAATGGAATTCGGTTGTGTTTACAAAGGCAAACAACCACGGGCTGTACGCCCGAACAATCATCTCCGTTGTGCGCGCCAGATGTTTTATGCAAATAGAGGCGGCACACAATCGACAGGCGTCGATCCGAACTTCGATCACCACCACGGATGGTGATGATGATATAAGGATATATGCGTCGAGGGACTTTCTCCTTTTCAGGCACCTAAATTTCCCATGGGCATTAATAACATGCCGCTAACAGATACTGTGGAAAATTCTGTTAGCGGATGAAATGAAAGATTTCTTCTGGAGACGTAGATACGATCGGTATCAGGTTTTGGGTTTCGGATGGAGATAGTCAGTAAGATTGCGATGGTCAACGCGACGAGTAGGACACCGAGAATCCAACGAGGAGGCCAGTCCGCGTATTGAATGAAATAAAAGAAAGGAACGTCAAGTGTGTGATCGGGCGTGCAAAATTATGCCTAGTGATTTGTCCGTGTAAACTTTTTTAAACAATAAAATAAATCCACAGGTTAAGGACAAATATCCTTGTGTTTCATGTGTTCAGTGCCACATTCGTCCCGGTTTCGTTTTGTGTTTTAAAATTTTTTGCGCACAGTGTTCGGCGGATCACTGCCTCAACTTCGACATAGACTCAAACAGACCGCCAAATGCTGTTTATTCCATAAAGAATTCTTTGTTGGGAAAATTTTGCCGATTCTTTATTGCATGGGAAAATGCCCTTGTAGATGCAATTCTTTTTAGGAATTTTAGGTAATGCTTGTATGCATTAATGTCCTTGGAAAAGGAAATGTTTTTGCTGTGGGGAAGTTGCGGTGCAGGTGTGGGAAGGTTGCAGTTTGCCTGGCAACCGAAGGTACCGAATAGGTTTTGTTTTATGCTCCTGTATAATGGAAAGAATTCTTGTAGGGAATTTTTATGCGAAAAAATGCATGAAAGGTAAGAATTCTTTTACAGGGACTTTTAGATTATAAAAATTTGATCTATTTGATGCGTGAAGCATTTAAGGTGCTAATGCGATTGCAGTAGCAAAACTTATAAGGTTGAGTCGAACTTATGGGGGTTCTTCAGGTAAGTAACAGTGGGGTTTGGCGGAACCGCCACATTATTCTTGACCAGATAGCCATCTTTATTACAGTCCACTATATAATGATGAAGGTGGATCTGGAATGGATAGGTTAACCAAAGTTAGACAATTCTTTCACAACTAAATTTTTGAGCGAACCATTTCCTGACTATTGCTTACAGTAGAGTATCTTTATATACATACACACATTCTCTCCTTTATCTTAGCAGATTTGTTAAATAAACCGTGTTGTTTTCCAAAATTTTACTAATTCTAGCATTATAATAACTTTTGATAGACAACCCCAATAATTAGCTGACTAAACAAAAAATAGAGCTGACATATTCAGCTAACCACTTCAAAGATATTTCTGTTTAAAATAAGGTTAATAGAAAAATTCCGATTTATTTTCCCCAAATCTGCAAGCATATCATACGTAAACTAAACATGTCCATGGCCACCGCGGAATTCTACTCGTTCACGCCGAAGCAAACAAAGAGGGTAACGGTTCTATTAAAGGGTGTCGACCCTGAGGTGGAACCGGAGGCTCTGCTCGAGATGCTTCAAAAGTTGAGGCACGACGATCTCGAGTTTATCTCCGTAAAACCGTTCACTACAACCAAGGTAAGAAGGGAAAACCGCAAGCTACCCTTCTTTTTGGTTCAACTAACGCCCAGCAGCAGAATTGGTGACCTAAGAAAGATTACAGACTTGGATCATCGAAGTGTCACATGGGACAAATTAAAAAAAGGCAGAGACATCCTGCAATGTGTCCGCTGCCAAAGGTTTGGTCACGCGGCGGCGAACTGTGAAATGCAGCACCGTTGCGTAAAATGCGGAAAAGACCATAAGGCAGAAGAAAGCCCTCTGGGAAAAGAAAGGGTAGAAGACAAAGCCCTTCTAAAGTGCGCAGTGTGCAATCTTTATTAGAAAAGGGATCCCTCATAAAGTTATATATAGTGGAGAAGTGCGCAGGTTCCGGGTGCTGGAAGCATGTATCGTACGCATACCCCTTCAGCAAGGAAGGGGTTTGTATGCGATTGCGGTCTACGCACCTGAGGAGCACCAACATAATCTATTTATAGCAGAGCTCGAGACTCTCTTCCGATGCTTACAATTGCACCTGGGCAAAAATTACTTTATCCTAGGGGGAGATATGAACCCCAAGCATAGAAATTGGGGAAATTATATATCTAATGCCAGAGGAAATCAGTTGGCTGGTTGGTTAGATCAGTTTCATATTTAATATAGAACTGACCTGCTAGCTACCGAATATCCATCGTTCTCTAGAGGTAGATCGTTCCTAGATATCTTGCTAATCGACTCACGACTGAGATTACTTAACACCAATAGACGAAACACAAACTGTTTACGGACAATTGAATACGATAGTGACCACTGTGCATTCACGGCAGTAATAGAGCTTCCGAACGAGCTCGCAGATCTGGAGGAATTCGTGATCCCGCAACCCTATAACTACGGGGCAATGCGATGGCCGCGGTTCACCAGATCATTAACAAGAGAACTTTGTTCGAATGACTTTAATCTGCCAGTAAACAGAAACCTGACTAATGTCGAAATCGACAAATACATTCAACAAATGGACGAAACCGTAAAACGAACAATGGACAAAACAATTCCCAAAACAACAGTTACAGGTCACACTAACATGTACAGAAACGCAACAATAAACGCACTCCACAGGCAAAAGAGCAGACTGCTATCGAAATTAAAACAATTACACAGACAGTTTACAGACAGACAAGACCAGGAGATAATATCACTGAAATCTCAATTAAAAAACCTCCAACAATTACTTAAAGCTAATTATAGATTAGCAACAAATTTGTATTGGAACAACAGAATTCGAGCTATAAAAACTAATAACCCGAATATGTTCCCACAAATAAATAAAATATTCAGGAGAAATAATCAAAATGAGATTCAGTGTCTCCAAATCCCACGTACTCAGGTAAACAAGCAGCTGCTAACCAACATTGGCATAGATGCAGAGAACGCTATCCTCAATGGTGAGCTCTTCGTGATCGAAGATCCTTTGGAAAAGGTGAACGCTTTGGGAGCTGTCTTTCAGGAAATGTACAAGGTGAATGAAAGCATTCACCGAAATCACGACCTGGAGGACAGAGTTCAACTCAATCACCTGCACCTCCGGAATGAAATTTCACTTTGGCAATCGGAGAATCCGGGTTTTACCGAATTCAGTGAAGATAATCTGTCAATTGACATTAATGCCAATGGTGTAGTGGCTAATAGCCTTCTAATAACAAGGGAAGGAATCCAGAGTATCTTCGACTCATTAAGAAGCAAAAAGTCAGTGGGAATAGATGGAGTACCTAACATCGTACTCAAGAACCTGCTTCCAATGGCAATAGATATATACACGGTCCTGTTTAACAATGTGTTGTATAATGCATATTATCCCGCGCGTTGGAAAACGGCTATCATTCAGCCTATCCCAAAAAAGGGCAAAGACTGTACAAACCCAATGAACATGCGCTCGATAAGCTTACTCCCAAGCATCAGTAAAGTATTTGAAAAAACCATTAACAAAGCTCTGGTAAAATGGGTAGACGACAACAGCATTATTCCAAATAACCAGTTTGGCTTTAGGGCGGGTCATGAAACCACACATGCCGCAGCTAAACTGGTCTCCGACATACAATGGAATAAATGTAGGGACCAATGCACAGGTGCCTGTCTGATCGACTTGGAGAAAGCCTTTGATACCGTCTGGATCGAAGGGTTGTATTACAAGTTGGTCAGACACGGAATACACAAGCCTTTACTATATGTACTTTACGATATGTTAAAGGACAGGAGGTTCGTGGTCAAAAGTGGTAATGTGACCTCTAATAAAACGTATAATATCAAGAATGGCTTGCAACAGGGCGCGGTACTCTCTCCGATTCTTTTTAACATTTACATTAGCGACTTATTAGAAGCACTTCCGCAGGCTATTGCGTACGCAGACGATCTCATAATTTACAGAACAGCTCCGAAAGTTGCGATCATAAATAGGTTATTACAGCGAGACTTCAACAAAGTGCAGCGCTATTGCAATGACTGGAAACTTAAGATCAACTTCCAGAAATGTGAAGCCATCCTATTTAGAACTCCATTATATAAAGCCACGAACGACACAAGGAAAAACTGGCGAAAGCTAGTTATCGTGGGACCGCATGGAGATAAACTGGAAACCAAGAGTTTAGTTAAATACCTGGGCATCTGGCTAGATCAATATCTGTATTTCAACAGACATGTAGAGGCTGCTTTGCTCAAAGCGAGGAAAACTTTTGCTATGACAAGGAGGCTATTTCACAGTAGCCAACTTGACAGCAAGGTAAAAGTCATATGCTACATGACGCTAATCAGGCCAATGCTCATATATGGTTGCCCGGTATGGTTCAACATAGGTCCAAATTTGATGGAAAAGATTCGGGTGTTCGAAAGAAAGTGTCTCAGAAGTTGTCTCATATTATACCGGACACCGGAATCGGACTATAAAAAGTATTACTCAAATGAGACTTTATATAATGAAGCGTACATAAATAGGGTGGATAATTTTATGATTAAATTAATCAGAGGACATATTGCGAGAGCAATAAGCTCGTCCAATGACCTAATTTTCGGGGCCTATTATCCAAACACCTTGTACTATGAGAGCGTGCGTCGCAATGGCTTTGTTCCACCAGAGGCGTTCCTTGATTTGGATATGAAAGGGATTATACAGGATAGATCCGGAATTCCGCTGATCTATCATGTAAGTAGATCATCTGTAGACGGGCGATTGTGCTACGTCCGGGAAGTAACGCGCACCGAAGAAGAGCTCCTGCGCTTCAGTAGGGCTATCTCCCACAGAGACCGGGACGATAGTATTAGACAGCGTCAACAGTTCTGGTGGTTGAATGGCATATAAAGACCTGGAGACCAAAGTCGGTATAGAATCATAGTATCATCAGCTAGCTTACATAAACTTAGCTTTTCTAGAATTAGGGTAGTATAAGATTTAAGTTAAGTTAGGTTAAGTGCTTTTACATTAAAAAAAAAAAAAAAAAAAATTTTAGCTAAGTTAAGTAAGTTAATTTTAAGAAAAAAAAAACAAAAAAATTGACAAAGTTTTTCAAATTTTTCTTTGTATTTCAACTAATTATCAGTGCCACAAAGTTCTGTCGCCGAAAGGCAAATTATACAAATGTTAAGTAATGTTTAGCTTAGAGCGTCTGCGAAGGACCAGTAAGTTTTTATATAAGATAATTAAGCTAGAATTTAAGCATTTTTTGTCTAGCCTTTAATTTAGAAATTAAGAATACAAAAAGAAAAATAAAAAATGTCTTAAAAATGAAATGAAAATGACTAAACATGTCCATAACGCAAACTTAAAGTCTGTTTTGGGAGCTATACTCACAGTAATACCATCTTCAGAAATGCGGTAAAACTGGCGTATTTTTCCTTCCATATTATTACCCACATTGTAATAAATACCATAGTAATCAAAATAACTTTCTTTCATGGTGTACTTTATTTCGCCAAAGCATTTCTTGATCATCAATAACCTGAAATCCGAGTTTTTTTTATTATTTTCCGAGTATTTTTAAATCGAAAAGAATCTTAATTGAGACGTATCTCCGTCCAGTGGCACTCACCTCACCCCACTCTATATTCGCTTGAGTTGGTGGTAGAGCAAATAATTGCTATATCTGAAATCATTTGAACCTTCACGTTGCTCTGGACAGCTACAATTCCTTCGTTTTTCGTCTGTATTACTCCTTTGCAATCAGCACATACGTGTGGACTATACTTGCTATTCATACAAGTTTGCTTTGTATCACCATATCGGTCTACAATACCACACAAATCACATGGAATATCCTGTGAAACCCTTCTGCCTGCCCATAACAAAGCTCCTTACACCGCAAGTGCTGCCAAACCGCACGGCATTCCATACTTGCCCTCCCAGACCGTAGGTTGGGTTTATGAAAAGACTATTGTTTCTTCTCTACACATTATCTGGGATGTTATCTGCTAATCAAGGCCCAGCGTATACTGCACACGTACAATTCATTTATCTGGGAAGCCAGGTTCAGTCCTTTTTATCCGCAATCGATACATTGACCAGTTTTAAACAATTCACTACCTACACTGCCCCATCAACAGTGCCATTATGTTTTCCATCATCGGGGGTCCCATTGAATCAGTTCAATAAAATTAAAGACAGTATATCTTGCGGATACGGTGTGTCCTTCAACCTGAAGTGTGCTGTTTAAATCGAAAGGAGATTGACGATGAAAACTATTTATTTATGATTAGCGCACAAGGACTTGAGCAAACACACCTTACGTAACCTCATGGATTTGACTACACAATCTGCAAATTGCAGCATTTACCTGCACAGGGACATGATGACGCAATTATCTACTGAATAGAATGTTTGCTCATTTTGTAAACCTGTGGATGGGATGGAGCACGTAAAGGAATTTGGAAGGATAACCAGGATAGGACGTTTGGAGAAACAGAGATATTAAGACCGTAAATGGAAGATAAAAATGAATGGTTTGTTTACAAGGTATTATCCAATTAATTGAATAAGGACTTTCCCTTCTAGGTGACAGCTATCCTTCTATAATGTCGGTATAAGCTATAAGATAAGAGTGATTTCATTTTCATCGATTACGAAGAAACATGAACTTCGTTATGGGATTACGGGGGGTTAAGTCGTGTGCCAGTATGACACGGATTCACTTACCTCCCCAACACTTGGCCTAGGTGCGGATTGTTCAGCAAAGAAGAAGAGTATCAATCGACTCCAACTGGAGTGGTCAGCTTTTAGTAAACGCTTTCCTTTTGTTGCAAGTGGCACAGGAATGGAAACGACACACCTAGATTGATGAAAGTCCGGAAATAAAACGCTCAGCTATTATTTTGGTTTTTTTTATCTTTTATTGTTTATCCAGTTTAATGTGTTTTACATACAGTGACAATTTTCACCATCTTAACGTGATCGTGGTGCACTTGGGAACGTAGCGTCAATACATTAACACCAATCAGCAAAACACATTTAATATTGTAATCGCGGAACTATAGCGTTGTAGCTGGCTAAGGTAGTTCAAGTATATTTCTCTTTTAGACTCCACTGAATATACGCACAACTGTTTGTCGTGTGACATTTCCACCACAGAAAATTTAGTGTAAAGTCAAATTGGTTACCTGTGGTTCGTCCTTTCTCCGGTGACCAGTTCAGAGTGGGGTGTCTATTATTTCGTTCTCCAGTTAGGACTCCTGTTCTTCTTCAGAGGCTGCTCCACCACCTTGGTTCCTCTTCAGGTTCTTCCTCTTTAGACGACCAGGGCGGCCACCCCCAAATGGTGATTTTAAAGAGAAGTCGATGTGTTTCTGCGAATCCAATTGCACCACAAGCGATGGGATGTTCACCTCCTGCTTCCGTCTTTGACGGCTTAAAACACGAGCATGATGGATAGATCTGGCCAATCCAAGTTTAAACACTTGCGCGTGTAAACGGCGCTCCAAAAAAGGAACGAGCTTTTTCTTTTCTACGTTTAATTTCCAACTTTAACTTTTACAAACTGTTAGTTTTACGTTTAATTTCTAAACTTTAACTTTTCTACGTTTATTTCCAAACCTTTACTTTCACAATCTTTTCCTTTCTCAAAAATGGGACAATTTTCTTCTGCTTTTCCACTTCACTGCTGGCTGCCACTGAACTCAATCAACTGTATTTAAAAAAACAGTATCGAACAACCAACATCAAAATAAACGGAATCAAAACATCATCTTGCTGTTCCTTTCTCTCCCTCTCCATCAACATCCACTCCGAAAACAGAGATCTAACTTCCACACGATCCACACTCGAACAGGAGTATGTTCGCACATTCAACAAGTGGATCGTGTGTTTTTCTCACCACCTTACCATCTACTATTAAATTATATTAAAAACGAACAAACGATGGAGGTGGCGGAAGTCGCACGTAACAGTCGATTCACTTATCCAATGAAGCCTGATTAAGTTGGAACACGAATCTCACAGGTACTGTCAATTATTCGAAGTGGATTTCACAATGAACTCGGTTAGTTGGATGAATTATTATTATTTATTTAACTACGCGTAAATTGCACTATGTGCTATTTTACGAACGGCTCGACGCGACGACGAGAAATAGTTATGAAAAGGTAATTAAGAAATGCCGCGAAAAGGTTGGGTGCACACACGATAACTAAACGAGGATTTTCCTCTCAACATTTAACCGCACCCGGGGGTGATGAATTTTATACTTTCGCTAACGTGTTCCGCACTCTGCGACGGATAAAATCTGACTCTCCGCCATCGGTAGGATCGTATTGCCGAACGCACTGGGGTGGAATCATGTTATAGTCACCAGCCAATCCGATATTTTCATTCTGCTGACTCCCTATGAAAAACCCGTTCGGATTAACTGGAAGGGCTTCCCGTAGAGATCGTTCAGATCTGGTAGGGTGTCCATGCACTGGAAGTGCGGAAAATGATGATGCATCGGCGGTTACAGCGGTCAACCCTGCAGCTGTTCAAATAAATGGACGGGCAGTAGAGGCTGCAAGCATCGCTGTCATAAACGATAGTGGCGATCGCCGTATGCAGGATTAGATTTCTGAATATTATGCACACAGAAACGCTATTTCGCGGGTCATACGCTAAGATACGCGTTTGTTTGCCTTAGCTAATGGTACATGGGTTGTTTAAGAGAACTATACCGTGGGACCTGATCATTGGCATGATTGTTTGAATAACAATCATGATCGTGTCCGATCCAATGGGTGTTTATCGCTTATACAAGCGGTAAGAGCTAGTGTGGTGATTTGTTTAGTTTAGAAACGATACGTGGGACATGATCATTGGTATGATTGTTTGAATAACAATCATATCGTGCCCAACTCGATGATCGGTTATCGGCATAGGCGATCGATCATAGAAAATTTGGCTTGCAGATGTGCAAGCAAGCGAGTTGCCCGACGTGTCTTTTTGGACCGATGGATTGTTGGAACAAGAAGACAAAGGAGGATCGGTGTATGTTTGATTGGTATGTTGCCGCCCAGAGGAACCGATCAGGTTCCTAACTGATTCATGTAAGATGAACCGAAGTGGTTTGAGTGGTATGCTATCGTTTAATGCCACGGCGAGATGATGATCTTGTCGTGGGTTTACATTTCAGGTTAGAAATGTTGGGGGAAGAGCTTTGGATTGCTCATAAACAGGTAAGAGGTAATGCTTAGTAAAGTATTGAAGGTTGGGAAAATGGGTGGTTCTTCGGGTGAGCCCTAAAGAACGGCCAGAGGATCAACAAGGCATACATTGCGGAGGACAATCTAGAACTAGTTCACTGTTTTGATTATAGAGAGTTTGCCAGCGATGGTAACTCAATCGGAAACTAGGTGTTATATGCTTGTAGTTTGGTGGTTTGATGATGAGTGCAAACTACCGACTGAACGTAAGAATGCTGTATACCGGGCAATGCAGCAGTCTCATAGGACGCGGGTACGCGAGAAGAAATACAAAGAGCTCAGAAGATCTGAAAAAAGACTTCACACACAAAAGAAAAGTGTCTGTCAAACAAAAAAAAAAAAACATGTCTGTGAAATAGAGAAAAGTAGAGAGCGAGGTCCGCACCAAGCGCGGAAGTTCTACCAAATAATCCGCAGTATGACGCGGTACACTTCACCCTGCCCTTACTGCAAGGATGAAGAGAGTAATCTGATCACCGATTCTGAAGGGATTCTGGAGCGATGGGAAGTGCACTTCAATGAGTAGCTAAATGGTCAGCTCACAGAAGACATGGAGGCTCCACCAATGCAAAATCAAGACCAAATGCTGTCGTCACCAAGCAGTGAAGTAACATTAAAAGCCGTAAGACAGCTCAAATCAAATAAAGCCGCCGGAGCAGATGGCATACCAGCTGAGCTGATCAAACAAGGAGGGACAGCGTTATATCACCCAGTTCACGAGGCCGTGGTGCACATATGGGAGCAAGAGGAGATGCCGGAATATTGGCGTCGTGGAATAATTTGCCCCATACATAAGAAAGGAGATATCACACTGTGCAGCAACTATAGGGGTATAACATTGATGAGTACGGCCTATAAGATATGTGGCGGTTCTTTAATACATTCCCAAAGAACCGTCCATCCTCTTAAATTAACCACCTTCCAAACCCATAGTACTTACCTGCAATTAGGGGCAGCATCACACATGAAAGTTAAATCTTATCAAGGCATGCATCATATTGAATTATTTTATGAACCGTACCATATCTCCATCGGCTCGGCTTGTCAGCAATTATAATAGATAAATACTTGCTGGCCAGCGTAATTGTTGACACAGTCGTAGCCGATAGGTTTTCCTACGGTTCATTACCATTTATTGCCCCAGTCCCGAGGTTCGCAACACTTGCGACCAATTTCCTTTATCGGTTATCTACCGATCATGGGATTTGGGCACTAATATGATTATTACCATAATCCAGCCATGCGTACGACGACCCGCCTGAGATCTAAAGTAAACATACAGTATGTCACTGTGCGTTTTGTTTACCCGCATATTAATCAAACAAATAGCCATTCAACCTGACCCTTTGCCGCCGTCGACGAGGTTTCTGCTGACTTATGTCAACAAAATAATTTGCCTCCTTGTGCACCGGAGCAATATGGCTAGATTGGATATTGCCTACATCGTTGTTTCCAAGGAATCTTAGGCAAATATCATGACGACCCCTTTTGTATCATAGGCACATCATATACATCATGTGTGTCACCATTTGATTTGTGAAATAGCGTTTTTGTTTACTTTGAAACAAAAATCTATTTCGATCTCTCGCATACATCACCAACGATGTATGGGTGCATCGCCCCCGACGACGGCACTTCTGTTTGATCAGGTGTCCACCGATCATCGTCCTCATCGCAGGGCATTGTACTTGTCCTATACGGACACATATAGAATCCTCCCTTATCTACGCAATTCGCGGCCATCGAACTGCTGGATGTGAGTTGCATCGTCGAGTCAGATATCATCGTTATAAGAGTGCACACGCACTATACGCGCCTATTGGGGTTTTGTGTAAAACGGAGTCGAGTAAAAACATATATTTTTTGTCGCGTGCGTGATACTGTGTCAAGCGTATGTGGAAGTCCGGCTTTACGCGAGTCGGTTAAAATACCGCGTAATTCTTGTTGTTACAGAGAACAATAATTTAAGGAACCATATATGTGAAAGAGCTTGCGTGAAATAAAACAAAAAAGGTATATAAATCAGTGTTTAATTTTTACCCGTTTCGTCTTCCTTAAGGAACAATTTTCAGCAATCGGTGAGTGTAATCTAAAGGTGTTGGGGATTAAGTGAATCCGTGTCGTGCCAGACACACTACTTAAAACTCCACAGATACTCTCCTCTATCCTACAAGATCGGATAGCCCCATACGCTAAAATCATCATTGGTCAATATGTGTGTGGCTTCATCCCAGGCAAACCGGCGATTGATCAGATATTCACTCTTGGGTAGGCGATGCAAAAAGATCCGTAATTTAATATTCAATTATATCATCTATTTATACACTTTAAGGTCGCCTACATAGCCAGGGTAGAACTATATAATGCCATGAGAGAGTGCGGCATTCCCAAGAAATTGATACGACTTTGTAGGTTGACCATGACCAACGTTACTAGTCAACTAAAAATAGCGGGATTGCTGTCGAAACCAATAAACATATTTAATGGACTCCGACAGGGGGACGGTCTGGCTGCCTCTTCTTCAACCGCAATCCGCGGTTCTGAAATTATAAATAGAGGGACTATTGTCACCAACTCCCGCCAGATACTTGCCTACGCAGATAACATCAACATCGTCGGTAGATCCGATTAAACTCTACAGGACTCCTTCACCCAGATCGAGCAGGCGGCACGAAAACTGGGACTGCACACTATTGAAGGGAAAACTAAGTGCATGGTGGCAACTTTTGCGAAGAGACCGCCTAACGTTGGTCAAACCGTCAGGGTAGTGGGGCACCAATTTGAAGTAGTGCAATCCTTTAACTACCTTCGGTCAACAATAGCAGTCGATAACAATATGGAAGAAGAAATACGCGAACGGCTGATCAAATATAACAGAGCCTACTATGGTCATCAAGGCTCTTTAAATCCCGAAATTTATCCAGAACATCCAAGCTACTACTGTACAAGACCATGGTCTTACGAGTCCTCATGTATGTATCCGAGACCTGGGTACTCAGTAAAATGCACTCTGAACTCTTTGCCGCGTTCGAGAGGAAGGTCTTAAGGAGAATTGTTGGCCCTGTATATGAAGGAGGACAATTCCGGAGACGCTACAACCATGAGTTGTACGCGATCTACCTTGAAGCTAATCTTGTAAGAAAAATCGAGCTCGGTAGACTCCGGTGGGTGGGCCACCTACCCAGAATGAGCGAAGAGGAGCCTGCCCGGAAAGTCCTTTGAGGCAGGATGTATGGAAGCAGACAGCGCGTCAGACCTTGTCTGCGATGGAAGGATAGCGTCGATCAGAACACCCAGAACCGGGGACTCCAAACTGGATGACATCGGCTTGAAATCGGGACCGATGGAGAGATTTGTTAAATAAGGCCAAGGCCTAATCCCGGTTGTTGTGCCGATGATTATGATGATGATGATAAACAAAAAAAAAAAATCAGAATAATGTAACCAGATTCAAGTTTTCCTTTTTTTCTCTGATATACTTTGTAAAAATAAAAATAAAAATACTATACTCTAAAAGGTGATATGTATTTGTATAGAAAACAAAATAAATGTACGTAGAATAATTTAGAATGGCCATGCAGAACCAGTACATTACATCACTATGTAATATGTTATTATAAAATAGGCTTAGCATTTAGTCTAATATTGTAAACAAACTTAACTGTACTTATTTTTCCTTTGCAAATAAATGTGTTAGAAAACGGCTGCGACATTCTTCTTCGCGGTAATATTTATTCTGTTTGAATCGATTGATAAATAAAAAAGTTATGACAATTCTCCCAAAACAATTTTTTTTGTCGATATTGAAATATATATCTTTGCCTCGAAATCAGTTCAATTCTCAATACAATCATCTATCATATTCCCTGATTCGACTCCGTCCGAATTCACTCTATTCTCGAAATTGAAATTGAAGCTGAAGAGAGGGTTTTGTAAACTACATTCCAAAATATTGGACTGTGTCGACTCAGCACAAACCACAACCTCCACGCAGTCGCCGCAAGCTAAGACGCACGCCGAGAATGGCTTTCGACTAATTAAGTCACCCTCAAACACACCCAGAAGTCACGCCTAAATTGGCGTGGAGTCGGCGGGGCACTACGTGGGTTTCATTTCGTGTGGCACATATCAATCGCTATCCAATTCTAAACTCGAATAACCCCCAGAACGACAATGCAATTAATTGCATATTTCAGAGCAATTGACAAAACGCATAAAAACAACTAATTGCATATTCCGGAACGATTAATAAATCGCAAAAAAAGTAATTGCACAAAATTAATTGGGTCAGTTCGCAATTGCGGATATTGAACTGTGGCGTAAATCGATGAAGAAATATCGGCTGACGCCGCAGTACAAAGCAATTGCGAATTGAAGTTAAAATGCGGGAATTAGGTCACTGCGAAATGTAATTGCATTATCGTCATCGGGAGGTATTGACCCCGAGGTGTCGAGAAGAGGTGAAACCAAGTTAGGAAGCAGTCGGTTGTTGCCCAAGAAGTCCGGTGGTGAACCTTGAATGAAGTGAATGGGCCGAGAGAGTCCAATAGATAAAATTGTTTTACGGAGTGTTGAAAGTTAATACAGTTCGGGATCATTTAAATTTCAAAAGTAAGAAAATCGCTAAAGAAGAGGGAAATTAAAGCGTGGAATTAATAAGTAGTAAAACAGATAGACAAATAAAGTTTATACTAGATCTATACATGAAGAAGATTGTAAAATTAAAACGTGAAATTAATAAGTAGCAAAACAGTATGACAAGTAAAGTGTGCACTAGATCTATAATTGAAGAAGACTGTGAAATTAAAGCGTGGAATTAATAAGTAGCTAAACAGCATGACAAATAAAGTGTACACTAGATCTATGTTTGGAGAAGATTGTGAAATTAAAGCGTCAAATTAATAAGTAGTAAAACAGAAAGACAGGTAAAGTGTATATTAGATCTATACATGAAGAAGATTGTAAAATTAAGGCGTGAAGTTAATAGGTAGTATTAAGAACGTACTAAAGGTGAAAACCACTATTGTTAACTAATTAAGAATAGAGCTGAGAAACGAGAAAGAAAAAGAAAAGGAAACAAATAAAAGTGGATTAGAGTCAAAGAAAGACTCGGAGTTTTAATTTCATACATTTTGATGTAAAAAGAAGATTTGATCGCCTTCCTTTTGTGTCGTGATTCTGGTGACGGTGAGTACGTAAAAACATAACTCCCGTACGCCCGCAGCAATGAAGTGTAAAGCACCAGTAGCAACGACAGTGAGCTCCATCGTAAGCAGCCCGAGGAATCGATCGACCACTAGACGGTCAGGTGAGCAGACTCCATAAATTGTCCATAATATTTTGTTTTTCGCGGGGGGGGGGGGGGGGGGGGGGGGGGCAGCAACCTTTCCATAGACTCTAGTAAATGATGTTGTAGCGGTTCCGCCAAACCCTACGGTCCACTTATATAAAAACCGCCATAATTACTACCCAACGTCCTTAAGTTCGCTAATGCAAAGGTATTAGTACCTGTAAAAGCTTCACGCATTATATAGATCACCATCTGTAATCATAAAATCCCTATAAAGAAAACTTACCTTCATGCATCCCTTCGCATACAATTTTACGTAAGATTTCTTTGTTTGCTTACTTGGTATTCTAAACCAATTCGGTACCAGACAAATTCCTGAAAAGAAAAACCCTCGGTTCACATATCATGAAACCATTCCAGCCAGGGATAATTATCATTGCGTCGCCTATTCCCACCTTCATTCATGTATACGATAAATTTCTTTATGTATACATTTAGCTGGCGACGTTTTTCTCCCAGCAATAAAATTCCCTAACTCGCACAATGTGCAACCCAAAGCAAATACGTATTCCGCGTCCCTTGGCATCAATTGAAATCCAAACATAAACAATGCAAATGGATATTCAATACGTACCCTTACTAGCGATGCCATAAACACCATTTCCCAGTAACCTAGCTAAAACCAATTAGCACATTTTCACATCGGATCATCGTCTCTTTGTTTAGCCGCACATGTTCCAACAAAGATTCCATTGGCATCCGACGATTTCGGTTTTATTTGCTTTACCGAAATCGTATCCTAGGAATGCGCTTTATGTCTTTCTTTGTTCTAGGCACACATACCACCATGATCACGATGAAGAGAGTGAGCTCTGAACGAGCAAGATATCGTCTAGTCGTAATTCAATCTCCGTGTGGGTCGGATCGCCTACCGTCCACCTACCGGCGCGGTACGGTGGGTTCTCTAGAAGTCTTTTCTTCCTTCGCTCCCCGGTGTAGTGTGTACGTTCGAACGTTTCAACGAGGTATTTTAAAAACCGCGAATTTATATTCCAAACAAAATTGTACAATCAGTTTAAGTACTTTGAACAACTTGAATTAGTATTTTTGACAATTGTTTTAGTCTTAGTGTTAATTAATAAAAAAAACATCATCATTATAAATTACACTCAGCGTGTTCAATTAATTCCAGCTGTGTGTGGCGTTTTTCTCTTGGCGAACATTTTACTGTTGCTGTTCAGTGTGTTATCCTTTTTTTTACGTACCCTGTGTTGGTCTTTGGTGTTTCCTTTTGTGTCGGCGGAACGACGGACGAACCTTCGCGCGTGAACAATTTTTGATGGAGGAGGAAGTGAACCAAGTACCCATGCTGGTACATACTTCCTTCCCACAATGTTATCATCCGGCACTACAACCGGGAACCGGTCTTGGCCTTATTTAGCAAGTCCTAAGGCTTGTCAAATTGTCCAAATTGATTTGTTTTTTCCGGGCAAGGTCATTAAAGTCTTGTGCCAGAGGCTCCCCGGCGGGGAATCAAACCCCGGTCTCCCGCGTGACAGGCGCGGATACTAACCACTATACTATCGAGGAGCTAGTAAATGATGTTGGCTCTGTTTTTTTCGATGGCTTTTTTTTTTATTTCAGTTTTTTTTTTTCTATTGGGAAAACGAGTACATCTCCATAACCAATTTCTTTCTAACCCAAAAGGTTCTCGATATTTTAAGGACTAAAATGTAGATGTAACTGCCTTTCCACATATTTTGTTTTGCAATGATTTTAATTTGCAAATGTTATTTGTGATACTGAATTTGTTAAACTTGGGTATTCAGTAAAAGAACGTTAGACGTTTCTCTCAAATCCATATGCAGTGACTTTCGTTAATGTTTTAAAAAAGAGCTAAATCAAAAACTTACCTGTGATATCAGTCGTTGCAGTTCCTCGTTCTCCGTAACTAACTTTTGATATCGCTCCTCGTCTTCTTTTGATATACCCGAGTCTGGATTATACTTAGATTCTGCTTTATCTTTTGGGTGTCGAATTACTTCAATAACCTAAATTTACAAATTTAATAAACAAAGTAAAAGGATAAAGAAGCATGTTCATCAATTTAGCGAAAATACCTTTGGCACAAATATCAGCAACATGCTGAGGAAACAACAAAATATCACAGCCAATGATACAAATGCAAAGGATGCATCCTGCTGTGAAGCAATCACCATCGCAACTGGCGCTGTTATTAAACATAGAACGACCACGTTGTATATGCTCATACCAACATATCTGGAATCGTTGATTTGCTTCACCTTTATCGAGCGTGTCTCATACGCAAGGAATAATCCAAAGACTAGTATCAATCCCTTAAAACCATAAACAATTCCTGCCAAAGGATAAAATTCCTCGCATGAATTTAAACCCAGTTGTTTACAGAGTAATTCTACTCACCCAGCCACATGGAATTTCGTTCACTTTCGCAATGTTCAAGCTCAGGACGAATTTGTATATCGTCGGTTGTAGACACAGGATCCTCCAAGGGAAATGTCTCTAATGTGCGTTGTAATGGGTCTAATATTTGCCATGCCAGCAATATAACCAAGTCGACTGACAATAAGCCCGAGACCATTGTGTACAGCTTCCAGGGCTCCACTTTTTTCTAAAAGAATACGAAAAGATATATACATTTATACGCAATAATAATAAGAACCAGAAGATAGTCCGCCGAAAGGATACAATCATATAAAGGATGCACTGTCAGAATGTGAATCGAAACCCAAGCAAAGAAACGTGGGGGCGTTTTCAAGTGTCATACGACACCGAAAGCATGCATTTGAATTCAAGTCAGACAGGTCACGCTGCGAAGAATAATGGCGACATGGCAATCCGTTGCAATACGAGTGTGTAAGGCTGTAGCCTGGCTAGCAAGGAGACTAGAGCAAGATGAGTACCTTCACATAAGAAGTGCACTGGCCCCTCAGACAGGTATGTATTTCTATTATGCGATGGAATACCAAAGCGAATGCATCCTTTTACTGTCAACTGTGAGAATGATCGTATCTAATGGACACTTCGTAAACAGTTGAAATTTGATTATGGCAACATTTTACTGTTCCACTTCAGTGACATAGTTTGGGGAGTAGTTTTGACTTCCCATGTACGAGCGCACACATACGTAATCGAAACTGTGACATCAGACAAATGGGCGACAATTTCGGATAATGTAAAGGTTGACAGAGTAAATAATAGCACTGCGTAGAAAATCAATCAAAATGACAACAATTCAATGGGTGACCCGACCCGGGCGATATAGAAAGGCTTTCGATAGATCAAACTCGTTTCCTGAGAATTTTTAAAAAAAGGTTAACGAGAAATGATTTTGGGAATTGTATTTCAAAACCAGACATTTTTATTGCAACCAATAAGTAGAAATAAGCTTACTAACCCATACATAGGGGTCCAAAATATACGTGTATACTTCTTAGCCAATATAAATTCCATATACATTACCTATTTTAGAGGAAAGGATTGGCTTTGATTTTGGGGGGCTCCTATTTATTAGTCTAAATATCCATCTTAGATTTACATTTAAAACCACCTCAAAGCTGAATTACCTTATAGCTGATATTCTTATAAGTGATAGGTAGTTAGAAGGAATCATTTAGGACACGGAGTTTTAGAGTGGAGGTGCTGAGCTCGAAGTCGAGAGGAGTTGTACTAAAATTGACCCTCCGTAGCAAACGAGAGATATTTTCATTAGAACTATAAGAGTTGCGGTGGGTGGATGTAGAGTAGATAGCTGTGGTTGTAGTTGTTTTATTTTTTATATAATCAATTAACTGTACAGAATAGACAAGGATTCGACGAGAAAATTTGAACATTCAACCGAACCTAAGCGAAGTCGCTGGATGGAGATAATACCGGTTAGAATTCTGCGTTCTTCAAGGGTATTTAAATTAATCAGTTTTTATATGGGAACAGGATCAAAAAGGGTCTTCCCACTTTAGTTATCAGAGAGCAAAATGTAAGAAACGTCCTTGAATGCTCTGAATTCTACGAATGTAAATCTTATGACAAGTGGACCAGACCTGACTGACATAGCCAAGCACTGGATAACCAAAGGAAATATAAAGAAATGGAGTCACGTAAGGAACCACTATTTTTTAAATCCAAGAGCTGCGTTGACTTTAAGGATTAGCTCGACCTTATGTCGGAGGACATTTAGCTGTCTATCAAATAAAATGCCAAACTCGCGAGTAGATTGAACGATGGCTAGTGATAGATTATGTAAGAATTAGGGAAGGAAGAACTGCAACCGTTTTTCGATGGTATCTCGGGGCGCCTACCCAGCGCTAGGAGGAGCACCTCTCCCGAGAGAAGTGTAATAAACAAAAAAACAAAAAAAAAACAAAAAAAACAAAAAAAATTGTATATATATATATATATATATATATATATATATACAATAATAATAATAATAATAATAATAATAATAATAATAATAATAATAATAATAATAAATAAATAAATAAATAAATAAATAACTAAATAAATAAATAAATAAATAAAAAGGGAGGGGGAGGAAAGGAGAATATTCGATCTTAAGTGAAAGAGTATTTGACTGCTGTTTTGTAATATTACGAGTCATGAAATTCCTAAGGCACCAAACTGAAGGATTGTTGAGATTTACTTGAAGGAGAACGAAATCAAGTGCCAAACTGATGGTATTAAAAAAGTGTGTATCGTCAACATAAAGTTTCAAGAACTATGTACAGTCATGCCACACTTTTTTTTTACACCATCGCGTCCATAAAGTGGGATTTTGTAGTACCCTTAAATGCCAGAGCACAGCGAGCGGATGGAGAGGAGGTATCGATGTATACTGGTGTATAGTGCCTGAACATTACAACGACGAGAAAACACATGATCAGGCACAGCATTCCACATTCGTGTGGTTCGGCTAAAGAATGACTCTCTATGTTTATTTGTTCGCTTAAAGTTGACTTTCAACGTGAACTGGTGCGCATTCCCAGATTGACGGGTGTCGTGGGAAAATTGTGGAGGTTCCGCCAAACCCCACTATTACTTACCTGAATAACCCACATAACTTCGACACAACATATAAGTTTCGCTAATGCAATCGCATTAGCACCTTCAATGCTTTACGCATCTAGGTTAACTAAGGTATAACCTAAAGGTCCCTATAAAAGAAATCTTACCTTTCATGCATCTCTTCGCATACAAATTCCCTACAAGAATTCTTTCCATTATACAGGAGCATAAAACAAAAACCTATTCGGTATCTTCGGTTGGCAGGCAAATTCCAACCTTCCCGCACCCGCCCCGCAATCTCCCCACAGCAAAAACATTTCCTTCCCAAGGATAATTAATGCTTTCAATGCATTATCTGGAAATGCCTGTAAAGAATTTTTCCTACAAGGGCATTCATACATGTAGCAATGCATCTCTGCATTAGCGGCCAAGAACCGAATTCCCAATTAGTGTAGATATTCACACTAGTGTTCGACTCTGGCGTCGCCATAGATGCCAGGCACAATTGACACATATGGTATACACAACTATCATCGTGTAACCATCAAAATTACTTTCCAAACACTTGCACATATTGATTCAGCTGCAAGCATTTGTCTTGGAAATACTTGTTTGTTTGAATCTGCACACAATCACCAACGTCGCGCTTAGCCGCCGGGTTGGATTTGATAGCATAAACATATGCAAACAAAAGAATCCGATCCTCCCAGTCGGCAGAGATACGATATACGATCTCCATTATCTAAATCCCTTTTGGCATCTAATGAGTGGCTGCTATTTACTCAACTTGCCCTCATTGCCGGACGATGCATTAGGTCGTTACTTCCTTTGTTCGGCATCCCTTGTCTAAGTTTCGTTCGCTTTGACCTGCGAGCGTTAGCAAACAATCTGATCTCAACGATCGACTTCACGCACACCACTACAGGACATCACCAGTGAGATCCTCCTCCCTCGTTTTCACCACGAGAGGAACGCTTTCTCTCTCGGGGAAACTCACCCCATTAGCGAGTCGGGCCTGTACGAGCCGTTTATCGCTGAGTCCTTTACCATCATCCGGCCAAGCCGGCCGGCCAGTCTCCCACTCTCTGTCGCGCGACGGAGAAGCGTAAATATTCCGAAGCCGAATTTTGCATAAAGTTTTAGACGTGCGGAAACTGATCGTATACAATGGAGTGTTGCAACCACTTTTGTGAGTCTGCCGATATTTGTAGTTCGGGACAATCTTCTTCAAGTATTTCAAGTACTAATATATTCTAAAATAAACTTCAAGTCATGAACTCAAGTGTTTCTCGTTATGGTGATTCCAAATTCTAAATCTCGTCATTGTTTTTTTGGTGAAGTTAAACTTCTGATAACGAATCGCATACACAATATTATAGTCAAGTACATATAAATAACAGTTTAGATAAAGAGCTCTTTTTGAACAACACGCACTAGTGTTTTCTTTCCCGGCTGCAGTTTCCTGAGTGTTTGTGTGTATTTCCTTTTTCCCGACGAACAGGTTATTTTACGGCGGACCTTGAGAGCTTGTGGGGACGAGATAGAATCCGTGTCGTACGCCGGCACCATGACATCGTCCCCCACAAAATGTCTGAAGAGGCGGAGCACATTCAGAAAGTTCAGTTGAGCAACAACGGTAATAATACCTATAGAAAAGGGAGGCATGCGAGATCGCCATGAAAAATCATACAAAATCCGATGTAAAGATAAAGCGCAAAGTACTGTTTGAAAGGTAAACGTAATGTTAAGCCGGATCTAACTAGTCCAAACAGTGCTAACATAGTGGGACCGCTAACACCACGCATGATATACGTTCCTTCTCACAATGATCGACCGTTTTACACGCTGACCAGAGGCAGCGCCACTACGAACAGTAACCGCAGAGAGTGTAGCGAAAGCATTCTACACGACTTGGGTCACATGTGTCGGTGTCCCAGCTACCCTCAGGTCAGGCCGAGGACCACAGCTCGAAGCAACGATCTTCAAAGAGCTGAACGACCTACTCGGCTGTCATAAAAGTCACACGACCGTTTAGCACCACGAAACCAATGGAATGGACGGCTGCACGCACGTCTTCCTCAGGGTGGACAAAGTAAGGAAACCTTTAGAGCCCCGATACGAACGACCAAATAAGGTGCTGGAACGAATTTACGACCGGGTATTCTCCGCCGACATCGACGGAAAACCGTACATCGTCACATCGTCAGTGTCGAAAGACTAAAGCCGTGTTACCTCGAACCAATGCCCGAGATTGTAGAAAGAAAGGCACATCAACAACCGCCTAGTGCAAGCTTCCTCTCCATCCGCTCGCACTGTGCTCTGGCATTTAAGGGTACTTCAAAATCCCCTTTTGTGCGCGCGTTAGTGTACAACAACAACAAAAAACAATCAAAAGGGTAGTCATTTGCCACCTTCTACTTCAATACAAGGATCGGCAAGAACGAAGCAAAAAACTAACCACCCCACAACGATTTCATCCGAAGACACACAAATCCTTCACAGACCCATGACATGCCAGCCTTCAACCAACGCACGCGAGAAGACGCCGCGAGGATTCTCAATGTGCGGGAACCGCCAATCCAGCACCCAGGAACCGCAACTCATGCTAACCTGAAACAAAGAAACAACATGATTTCCTTCGGTCTTTTACCACCCAAACACCGACTTAGGTGGAGAGGACGACACGTACCAAACTTCCAGGCTGTTCCACAACATTAAATAACCCCAAAGAACTGTAGAAGTGCTGTGGCGGTCCTGTGAATATCACAATATACTGTGGAGTTAAATACCTAGCTAGAAGCCCTACCGGTGTCCTCAATCCCACGTATCCATAGGCGCACGTGCCCAATTCCACTACCAATTCCGCATACTTATCTGAATTCGTTTGCAACCCATTAGCTGGATGAAGTGGCCCAGCGCAAGAGTGCCAGACGCCGACAGCCATAAAAAATCCCAGGGGATAAAAATACGGTCAATAAACCATATTTATGATCTTCTTTTGAGCCAACCGCAATTCGGTTTTCCCTTATCGAAAGGACCTTTGTGGGAACTGAAGGTAAACAATAAACGAACCAACACTGTTCCTACAAGGAGATACAAACCTTGTAAAAATATCGCAGTCGAAGATAACGACTTCGACATCAAGGCCATAAATCACATGCGGGTAAATTACACAAAGGGTTACTGCGGATGTGTGAAAAAGCCTAATGATCCTCGGCTTATCTCCGGCCACATGGACAGCAACATTCGCGTCTGTGTGTATGGGTGCTGTGGTTAGTGTTGGGCTAGGCACCAAGCACGGGTGCGAATTCAGCCAACACCCACTTATAGTTCTCCAAAAAATTGTTCGCAAAGGAGACCGAACACACGAAAAGCAAAACGTTCACCAAAAAGGAAATAAAACTCCGGGTGGTTAATTGCAGCAAAACGTTCTTTATTTTTTATTGTTTTTACGACTTTAATATTAATGTTCTTCATTAACTTCGGCAAAGTGATTAATTTAATAAAAGGTATGATATATTTTGTTTTTGTTCGCACGGTCTTAATATTAATGATTTTCTTTCGCAACTCCACGACTGTTTCAATATTAATGATTTTCATTCACGACTACAACACTGTTTTAATATTAATAATTTTCATTCACGACTCCGACACTGTTTTAATATTAATGATTTTCATTCACGACTCCGACACTGTGGCACAATTGGACTACGGCATTCGACCCCGACGACTCAATGTGTGAGACCAGTTTGGTGTACAATATCTGACTGGGTAATTGGAAATCATTAAAGAAAAGGGAACCTTAAAGAAACTGAAAGGAGGCGGAGTTACACGATTAACTCGAGGTAGTTAATCGTGATTGGACCGGACGGAATAGGCATACATTACGCATGTGTGCGTATGCCATGCATACGATCGTTCGGCGACCGTGGATGGAGGCCAACCTCGCTAATGCATTTCCCATGAATGTAAACATTAGCATCTGGGGTGCTAAAGACCCAAACCGAAGATTTGGTCATCCTAATGGGAGGCCATAAATCATCATTTCGGTTGCCGATGATTAAACATTGCAACGAACATAGGGTGCAGCCATTGCCAGATGTTGAAAGTAAACATTTTCTGGCTGCATCTTGATCGTTGCTTGATTGCGGTCTCTGAACGTGGGGACCGATAATTGGAAGCCAGCGATTGCTGGTAATCAGGGACATGTTTGGTTTGCGTCAGCAGAAACCTTGTCGGCGGTAGCAAATCAATGGGACCAAACAGCCGCATGCGAGAAGTGCCATGGGCAAACAGATAAACGAGTCAACAAGGAACTCTTTGTTGATGTTGTTTCCATAGCATAAGGCTATGGAAACAAGCTGCCCTGGCAGAACGTATGCCTAAAGATAGGATTTCAAATGCCACGGCAATGTGATGATTTTGCCGTGGACTTATGCTTTTTATTTAGGAGATAATATACGCCTCGGGGGTGAATTTTCGATGCCACGGCAAGGTGATAAGCTTTGCCGTGGACTTAATGTTTGTTAGGAAATAATGTACATCTCGGGGGTGAATTTTCGATGCCACGGCAAGGTGATAAGCTTTGCCGTGGACTTAATGTTTTAGAAATTAATGCCTGCCCGAGGGTGAGTTTTCGGTGCCACGGCAAGGTGATAATCTTTGCCGTGGTCTTAATGTCTTTAAGGGGTGGTGTTGGAGAAAAAGGGGTTTAGAAGGAAAAACCCCCCACAGAATAGGTAAGCTGCCTAACAGAAATTCAAAACAGTTATCCGATTGGGTAACCGTATTAATTCCAGCGATTTGGCTGGGGGTAAATGCCGTAGCAAGGTTACGCAACCTTACTGAAGTTCGACCGAGAGGTAAGTCGTTCGCCTGGAATAGTGGGGATCGAGCGATGCATGGCTCCTCGGGCCCTGAAAAGCCCCACATCACTCCCTCCCCAGTGACGTAGTCACGAAACAGGTAAGGCAGGTTAGGGGGTGGTTAGTTGGTTATGGGCGCGCGTTTGAGCGCGAGTACGGGGAGGTTGTGCCGGTGGTGTAGGTATTCGAAGATGGAGTTGATTCTGGAGCGGAAGCTTCCAGAAAACAGGGCTTAAGTCTTTCGACGCTGACCGTGGATCGCTTGCCTCTAATGTCGATCTCGAAGACGCGGTCACTGATGCGGCGGAAGACTTTGAATGGGCCATCATAAGGTGGGTCGAGGGGTTTTTTGACCTTATCCACCCTGACAAAGACGTGCGTGCAGCTGTGCAGTTCAGGGTGGACGAAAAGTTTTTTGGAGCCGTGCCTGGTTACAGGGGTTGCCCTAACCTTACGTAGCAGGTCACGGAGATGTCCCAATTCGCGAAGTTGGTCACGCGGTGTTTCGCCATTCAGGAAAAGTTCTCCTGGAAGAAGGAGGTTGGTACCGTAGGTAAGCTCTGCTGCCGAAGCACCCAGGTCCTCCTTAATACTTGTCCTCAGGCCGAGGAGGACGGTTGGTAGGGCGTCAAACCATTGTGTGTCATTATGACACATGAGTGAGGCTTTTAGAGATCTGTGCCAGCGCTCTATCATCCCATTTGATTGCGGGTGGTAGGCGGTGGTACGACTTCTTTGGCAGCCGAGAAGATTTGTTAGCTGCCTAAAAATTGTCGCCTCAAATTGTGGACCTCGGTCCGAAGTTATGGTGGTTGGTACACCGAAGCGTGTGACCCAAGTTGAATAAAAGGCCTTGGCGACTGATTCGGCAGTAACTGCCCGGAGAGGTGTCGCCTCTGGCCATCGCGTGCAGCGATCCATCATAGTGAGGATATAAGAAAATCCTCTTGATGGAGTAAGCGGTCCCACTATGTCTATGTGGACATGGGCGAAGCGTGCCGTGGGAAGCTTGAACTGCGCTGGCTCCAGTACATTATGTCGCGCTACTTTGCAGCGCTGGCACTGCAGACAAGCACGGGCCCAACCGGTGAGATCTTTGTTCATCCGGGGCCAAATGAATTTGCGACGGACAGCAGCGGCTGTTGCTCGGCCGCTGGGGTGGGCTGGGTTGTGGTAAACCTGGAACACGCCCTTACGAAGTTTCTCGGGAATGTAAGGTCTAGCGGTTCCAGTGGAGACATCACACCAGATTTCGCCCAAAGGGTCGCGAAGGGTAATTTTCTTAAGCTCTAGTGCCGTATCGGCAGTTAGGAGGGACTTGAGCTGTTCGTCCTCCTCTTGAGCTAGGGCAAGATCAGCGTTATTCAAGGCGGAACGCAAGTGAATCGTATCGATTCGAGAAAGGGCGTCCGCCGTGACATTCTGTTTACCGGAGATATGCCTTATCTCCGTAGAATATTGCCCAATGAGGTCTAATTGACGCTCTTGTCGGGGGGAGGCATTTCCCGACTTCTTCCGGAACGCATAGACCAATGGTTTATGGTCTGTTAAGATGGAGAGTGAGCGACCTTCTATCATGTGACGGAAGTATTTAACAGCGCTGTAGATCGCGAGCAATTCACGGTCGTAGGCGCTGTAACGTCGCTCAGTGGGACTCAGCTTCCTTGAAAAGAAACCAAGTGGTTCCGGACGGCCTTCAATGTCCTGTTCAAGGACAGCTCCGATTGCGGTATCCGATGCGTCGCATTGGATAGAAAGTGCCGCTCCCTCGAGAGGGTATCGGAGTAAGGTGGCATTTGCCAATTGTTCCTTGGACAGTTGGAATGCTCTATCAGAGACTTCTGTCCAATTAATGGGGCGCTTATCATTGCGCTTAGCTCCTTTTAAGAATTCATTGAGCGGAGCTTGAATCTGGGCAGCATTCTTCAGGGTTGGACGGTAGAAATTAAGCATGCCCAGAAATCGACGCAGCTCACTCACGTTAGTAGGCCGGGGATACTTCATGAGGGCCTCCACACGGTCTGGTAGTGGGCGAATGCCCTGGTTGTCAACGACATAACCCAGATAGGTGATTTGCTCCTTGGCGTATTGACACTTATCTGGGTTGATGACAAGACCGAATTCGCGGAGGCGCTCTAGGACCTGACGTAAGTGGCGCTTATGTTCGGCGTGGTCTTTGGAGGCGATGAGAATATCATCAAGATAAGCATGGCAGCAATTAAGACCACGTAAAGCCGTGTCGATATATCGCTGGAATGTCTGTGCGGCATTCCTGAGGCCGAAAGTCATCACTTTGAACTCGAAGAGTCCGAAAGGTGTAATGACTGCGGTCTTGGGGATGTCTTCTGGTGCCACCGGAATTTGATGGTATGCCCTGGTGAGATCCAGGGTAGTGAAGACATTGCACCCTCGTAACTTGTACGAAAAATCGTAGATGTGTGCAATAGGGTATCTGTCCGGGACAGTTGCTGCGTTCAACAGCCTGTAATCGCCACATGGGCGCCACTCACCAGAACGTTTCTTCACTAAGTGGAGTGGGCTTGCCCAGGGACTGTCCGACGGTTGGCAGATACCTAGTTCGATCATATGCTCGAACTCCGCGCGCGCCGCACGTAATTTTTCCGGAGCCAGTCGACGTGGACGCTGGCTCACCGGGGGACCACGTGTTTCTATATGATGAAACACCGTGGCTTTATGTCGGCGTTGGTTAGGTAGAGGAATTGTTGTACTCACAAATTCCTGTACCATAACCTGGAATGGGTCTATGCACTCTGTGGCCCCTGAAGTTGCCGCTGGTGATGCCGTCGTGGGCAAGGGGGGTGCGGTTGGAGCCACAAGTCTGTTATGGGTCGAATCGACCAACAGATTATGTGCACCTAATAGGTCGGAACCTATCAGGGGTTCATTTACGTCCGCAATGACGAAACGCCAAGTGATCGGACGACAAAGACCCAAGTGAAGTGTCAGCTTTTTACGTCCGTACGTAAGTATCGGCGTATTATTTGCGGCTGACAATTTGAGTGCGGCTGGCACGCGGTTGCGCGGAGCAAACGATCGCGGGAGGACTGAAATATCGGCGCCGGTATCGACGGTAAAAGCGATATTCAGTTTTGAATCCCGAATGGTTAGGCGACTTATCGTATGGGTGCCGGCCGATTGCGCGAGGGTGTCGGTCGGCAAAATTAGTTTAAAGAGCGCCTTTGGTTGGTGGAAGGTTGCGTCCAACCACAAGGCGCTTTGCAATTGAATGCGCGATCACCATATCGCTGGTGATTGGCGCACCAAGGCAGAGTAACGGCATTATCGGGTATATTCTGCCTATTGGCATTGCCGTTACGGGGAGGTCGAGCCGGAGCTCGCTGGGAATTGGCCCGGCGAGGGCCATTTTGGGTGGGATTGGCCCTCTGTGGGGCATTTTGAGGGATATAGGCCCTCTGAGGGGCATTTTGGGAGAAATTTTGCCGATTAATAGGACGGCTCGGCATGGCTCGATTCTGGGCGCTTCGAGGATTGTTCCTCACCTCCGCGCGCAATTGAGTTATCTCGCGGAGGAGTGAGGTTTGGAGCGCCCGAAGGTCAGCAGGGGTTAATTGTGGTGGCGGACCTCTCTGGTTAAATACGTTGGGGCCTGCCTCTGGATTCCCCTGAGGGAAATTGGTTGAGGCGGGCCTTCTAAGAGGTAATTGAGCTTGAGGAGAATGGGGAGTCGGGACCAATTGAGGGGCTGTGAAAGGCAGACAAGGGTGCCGTGCAGGCTGGGCGCCGTGTTGAGAAACCGCCGCTACCTGGTACGCTGGAGGCTCAGAATACTGATCTGAGCTTTCCATGATTGCGTCCGCAATTTTGGATAAATAGACCAAACTCTGATTGGGTTGGGCTATAAGTGCCGAACGGGCATGCTGGGGAAGACACCTCAAAAAGTGAGGCTTTATTAGGTCGTCCCCAATCCTGGTCCCCGCTATAGAGCGTAAATGGGTCAGGAAAAGAGATGGTCTCATCCCAGAAAGGTTGGTTACAGCGGCTAAACGTTGTTGCCGCACACTTCCGGGTTCGTCCAAAGCGTCGAGCAGAGCTTCACGCATGTTGCTATATGGGTTGCGGCCGGCCGACCTTATTATGTGGGCAACATGCGGTCGCTGAGTGCGGTCAAGCACTTTCAACAGCTCGACTGCACGAAGTTGTTCGTCGTGCAAAGCTGAGGCCTGGAAGATGCGGTCTGCCACTGCAAACCAAAGGTCTGGGTCCTCCTCATCGAAGGGGGGAAGTCCTATATTTAAATGACGAGTCCCGTTCCCGAGGCTGGAAGCATCGCGGAATTCTTGGGACTCTGGGTGCCTATGAGCTTGTTGTGAGGTACCGGCACTAGTTGTGGGCATAAAAATGCCGGAATCTACCAAAGGGCCGGTACCAGGGGCGTTAGGAGCAGTCGGGAGTGTGTCTGTGGAAGTAGGCTGGGGTCGGTTCACGACGCTGGGGGCAACGGGTGGTGCCAGAGGAGTAGATTGTCCGGGCAAGTCTAAGTCAGTATCGACTTGCTCAGTTGGGAAATCGACGCTGGAGGCGTCGTGGAATTCGAGAGGCTCGGATTGTTCCAGAGCCTTTTTGGCCATGGTGTTCCGCGTGTTGACCATTGTGGGTTGTATGACGCGAAACTAAAGTTAAAAGCGTAAGAGGACGCGAAGAAAGGTGAAGGGAGGCCAATGGGTCGAAAGAATTGAATAGAGTGGGGTTAAGGGGCCAAATTGTGATGAAAAGAAGCGATCGCAGGTGCGGAGTCAAAGGAGAATTGTGCCAAGTCGAGTGGAGTCGCTATGTGAGTGTGAATGTGAGCGAAAAGTATTACGTGTTTAATTGCACCCAGAAGGGGGTTATAAATGTTACTATTTGTTTTCCTTTTGTATATAGACAGAAGTATGATTTTTTTGAAAATGATCTTATTATATTTTCTATGTTCTAGGCAGCCAAGATAATTTATATTCAGAATTGCTTTTAATTTCTAAGCTAGTATCACATCAAATAAATAGTTATAGAAACAGTTGTTTTGATTTTGTATTAGTAGTGAGTGGCACCGTTTAAATGTGATAACATATTTATGCATACATTCTAAATTTAAGATTAGGATTCTATGCATACCGGAAAGGATTACAATTATTATTTAACAAGAATACCGGGTAAATTGATATGACATATCCATAGAAAGTATTGATATAACGTGTATGAGGTTTCTCGTTGAAAACCTAGCTCATGTGTTTTTAATTTAAATTTGACTTACTCGCTAGTTTTTGATTCAATTCTTAAACGGCAAATATTTCTTAGCAAGGAGATAGTTGTTCCCTTGCTGGATTCTTGGGCTGTCTTATGGTGAAATTAAATTTCTTATTTTCTTTAAGTTTGTGTTTGCGATGGTATCGGTTACTCTCTTAATTTTACATTTAATTAATTGGATACGAAAAGAATTACTCGCCCTTCTGTGGCTGGAATAATTGCCTTTACAGTGAGGTCTAAATACAGTTCAATGTACTTTCAGTATGTGCGTGTTACTGGAATAACATAGTTAAAATGATTATTGGGTACCCGGAATGGTAAGGTTTATAATTAGATCCAAAAAAAAAACTTTAAAATATGAATTGAAATTTATGTTTTCATTTATTTAAATGCACTTTAATGAAAAAGAATTGGGTACATAAATTAAATTCTAGCTGAAGAAATGTAAACAATTGCTTATTGGGATTTTAGATAAATTGCTTGCAAAGTAACGCAAAACTGCATATATATGAGGAACAAAATTAAAAATCCTTTAGATGCCTTAAATTATTATTAAATGTTGACTGTATTAAGTATAATATTTTTACCAAACGTCTCTATTTCTGGGATAAGTCGTATAAGTTAAACACAGTAGTACAATTTGATTATCGGTTGGAAACTGGATATGTTTACGTCGTCGACTTACCCATTTCTCAGTTGAGATGTTGAAACGTTGTTTAATTGTTGGTTGAGCTAGACACGCACGTTGAAAGCAGCTACAACCCACCGTTGATGAAATTGAAGTTGTGGTGATTGTCCTGCTAGGGAATCTAAGTTTACTGCCGTTGATGCTGAGTTGTTAAAATGAAGGTCGTCACAGGATAATCCTCACTGCACTTAGTTCTTCGGGAAGTCACTGGTCTCTGGGTCGTACTGTCTTTTTGCATTCTCGGTTGCGGATGATTAAACATTGCAACGAACATAGGGTGCAGCCATTGCCAGATGTTGAAAGTAAACATTTTCTGGCTGCATCTTGATCGTTGCTTGATTGCGGTCTCTGAACGTGGGGACCGATAATTGGAAGCCAGCGATTGCTGGTAATCAGGGACATGTTTGGTTTGCGTCAGCAGAAACCTTGTCGGCGGTAGCAAATCAATGGGACCAAACAGCCGCATGCGAGAAGTGCCATGGGCAAACAGATAAACGAGTCAACAAGGAACTCTTTGTTGATGTTGTTTCCATAGCATAAGGCTATGGAAACAAGCCGCCCTGGCAGAACGTATGCCTAAAGATAGGATTTCAAATGCCACGGCAATGTGATGATTTTGCCGTGGACTTATGCTTTTTATTTAGGAGATAATATACGCCTCGGGGGTGAATTTTCGATGCCACGGCAAGGTGATAAGCTTTGCCGTGGACTTAATGTTTGTTAGGAAATAATGTACATCTCGGGGGTGAATTTTCGATGCCACGGCAAGGTGATAAGCTTTGCCGTGGACTTAATGTTTTAGAAATTAATGCCTGCCCGAGGGTGAGTTTTCGGTGCCACGGCAAGGTGATAATCTTTGCCGTGGTCTTAATGTCTTTAAGGGGTGGTGTTGGAGAAAAAGGGGTTTAGAAGGAAAAACACAGAATAGGTAAGCTGCCTAACAGAAATTCAAAACAGTTATCCGATTGGGTAACCGTATTAATTCCAGCGATTTGGCTGGGGGTAAATGCCGTAGCAAGGTTACGCAACCTTGCTGAAGTTCGACCGAGAGGTAAGTCGTTCGCCTGGAATAGTGGGGATCGAGCGATGCATGGCTCCTCGGGCCCTGAAAAGCCCCACAGTGCAACCACACAGTATCTTTACGAATGGAAGCGTAGAACATGATAGGATTGCGATCTCCTGGAAAGGAGATATCCACTGGAACCGAGAGGATTCCAGAAGAAGGTGAATTTAAGAGAAAGGGGAGAAAAACTTGATAAGTTTCCTTCCGATAGGAAAGGTTCAGTCTAGTTGTAACGTCCACGGACAAAAGATCCGGAGACCAGATAAAAATGGACAAGAGTGTGTCGATGCAGCAGTTAATTGTCACCACCCCCCCCCCCCCCCCCCGCCACTTGCACCTACAATTCTTGACAACCATATCCTATTCCTATACCAGAGCATCACATTAAAAATACAATAGCACATTCCCACCAAGCAATAGACAAATTTTAGAATAAAATACATCCCTAAAAATACATGATCCCTATCCCAATAGATTAATATTTGGTTAGCCACAAGGTCCCAAACATTATCCACTAAAAACAACAACACTTCCCCCAAAAAGTTTCCCTTGTTGGACGTACCGATGTAGAGTAACCCTCCGTATGGCATAAGGACAGTCGATAGTACTTATGACCATTGGATAGGGGCGCACATAACGGTGTATTGAACGATGGAAACCAAGAAAAGGATATGAATTGGTGATTCCGAAAAATCAAGGGATGACTCCACGTGGAGTAAGCACCAGAAAGTGCGAACGTCAGGGGTTGAAGAAGAAAAAACCTCGAATGACGAATGTCCACGGTGAGAGTTAATCCTTGATCGTGCAGGTGAAAATTAGCTGAGGTACGTGACGGTTGGGTGCTGAAAGTAATTTTTCTATTGTGGTGTGATTCGCATTGTTAAATTTAAATTGCCACACAATAAAAGCAATACCTGCTACATATATTAAATTCGGTTGAATAAATAAGAATCGGTTATCAAGTCACCCACCGACTCGCAGTGCACAAGTTGCATTCTGTCAGAGAACTTATTTTACCCACTACACGAATGTGCAAATAAAAAGGATGCGAAATAATGTTATTATGTGAATAGGAAAAAAATATTGTTCAGAATAATTAGAGTACAATAAAGGTTTATGCGGAAGTGAATTAATTATGTTAAATAGTGTGATAATTATTGCTGCAAAGTTTATTGTTGTTGATCAATTATTCTAATTACTTGGTCGGTTTATTCAGTTTTGTTGTATATGCATAGTTTAAAGCAAAACCTGTTTACTTGGTGTCATATTTTGGAGATTGTATAAAACAAACAAACAGTAACGAAAACAATGAAAAAGCCAAATCACAACAATATTTAATAAAAGAAAAGTAAAAAGAAAAGCAAAACCGGGAGTTTTATTTCGAAATAAGCAACCGCCCACGAGTCACCTATCAAGACCAATCCAGGGTAAGTTTTGTGACTCAAGGTTTCAACAACAACTGTTACAAAAAGAAATATAACAATTTGGCGCAGCCGGCGCCCACTATTTGGATCTGTACTGGTGATCGAAAGATCAGCCTTAAATCCTTGAGCACATAAAGCTCCGAGGTACACGACCATTGATGGGAAGAGCCCCGAGGCTCTTTACGCTCCTACATTCCCACAGCAAGAAAAATAAACAAAAGTTTGTTTGTGGGTCTGTAACAAAAAATGTTTATCAAAAAAAAAAAAAAAATCAAAATTAAATAAACAAATTTCACAAAACGAAAAATTTTATTGAATTTAAAAAAAAACATATAACAGAACCAGCGCGAGATTTACTTAAAAAAAAAGTGACTTATTGTTCGGCGGAACGCATCGAAAAAAACCGACAAGTTCTTTTGTGGATTTATCAAAACGAGATACCTTTCAGATTCACCGCCAGCAACGTTAATTCTTTGTTATGATCACGGATAACTTTCTTTGTTCGATATTCTTCCGTTTTCGATTTTTGCTTCCGCGTATTCGCGCTCCTCGATAGTAGAGTGGTTAGTATACCCGCCTGTCACGCGGGTGACCGGGGTTCGATTCCTCTTCGGGGAGCCTCTGGCGCAAGACTAATGACCTTGCCCAAAAAAAAAAAAAAACTAATAATTATGGAAAATTTAACAAGCCTCAGGACTTGCTAAATAAGGCCAAGACCGGTTCCCGGTTGTAGTGCCGATGATGATGATGATGATAATGTATTGGAGAATAAAGTTTTCAGGGGTATCTTTGGCGGTAAAAATGACGAGGAGGGAGGACAATGGAGGAAACTCCATAACGACGAACTCGAAGAGCTATACCGCAAACCTACAATAGTGAGAGTAATCAAGTCGCGATGATTAAGATGGGCCGGGCACGTGGCACGAATGGGCAACGATAGGACCGTGCATAGAATTTTTGATGGAAACCAACGGGACAGAGACCGACAGGACGGCCGCGGTGGAGATGGGAGGACAATGTTAGGTTTGACCTCAAGGAGATCGGATCGGATATTCGAACGTGGAGGGAGAGCGCACAGAACAGGGAACAATGGCGGAGTCGAGTCGGTGAGGTCACGAACTTCCGGGTTCCTACAGGCCTTTAAATAGAATAGAATTTCGATTTTTGCTTACAAGTTCTTTTACTTGATTTCTTCCCCTTTAGATTTGATGATTGAGATTGATGGCACAGACACTTTTCTTCAGCGATAAAATCAGCAGAGGTGTGATCTTGTGGGAAGCGATGTCGTTGTGCCGGCGTACGACACGGGGTTCTACCTCGTCTCCACCAGTTCTAAAAGGTCCTCCGTAAACAACAGTTTGCTAGGAAAACAACACAAAACAAAACTTCACAACACAGGAAACAAGTTAAATGAAACACAGAAACACCACTGTTACGTATAGAGATTGATCTTTGTTTTTTCTTATAATAGTTTTTCCACAGAAATAGTTTTGATTAATACCCTTTTAAGCCGAGACACCAAAGTTGATATTTTTATTCAGCACTTGGCGCTTGAGAAACGACGCCAAATTTACAGTTTAATTTTTATATCCTTCTTTACCGATTAGATGTTACAGAATTTCCGAGGTAATATTTGTTATTTTTGTTAACGATATCGTAAAGTGAGATTTATACGAGTCCGCGTGCGCACCGTAATTGGACTCTCCGAGGATAGAACTCTGACTTGAATCCCATCATCGGTTAGGGTTAAGGAAAGGAAGAGGGAGAGAAAATGTTTCTCTTAAGGGTGTGGCCACCAAGGAAATGCGATCTTTCGGTGCGGTGGTGTGTATGTGTGTTCGTACACATCACCGTGTTTATCGACGCATTCCAGCAAAGATAAACAAAATCAACAGGCGAGGGAAAAAGAACAAAGGAGAAGTGACCTAATGCATCGGTCTGTGATTAGGGTCAGCTAAATAAATAAGCTGGAACTCATTAAATGAGAAATGCATTTGGGATACCACAAACGACGTGGATTGTTTATGGTATCGCCAGAAAGCCTTTGAAGGACAGCGTTCTTTTGTTTGCACATGACGCGAGTTAGGGAATTAGTCTCAAAGTCCATTGCGCTAATTGCATGCAGCTGCGTTGGGCTGTTTATCATTGGGTAAAAAGGTCGCCAGTCGATGTGTATGTAGGTAGTTTTTATTGTACATATGTTGAGGCTGGGATTAGCCAACTCAAGGGTAAGATTCTCTGATTATGCGATTGTATTATATGTGAACCGATGAATTTTCTTTCAGGGAATTTATGATAAGTTTGGCGAGAATTCTTATAGGGCATTTTAAATGCGAACTTATTCATGTAGGTAAGAATTCTCTTCTAGGGGCTTTTAGCTAAATAAACTTGACAATTTGATGCGCGGAGAATTTACAGGTGCTTAATGCGATTGCATTAGCAGAAACTTCAGGAAGTTGTGTAGCAGTTATAGGGGTTTTTCGGGTAAGTAGTGGTGGGGTTTGGCGGACCGCCTCAATCTTTTTGTATACATTAGCTGGCGGTTGGCAGCTGGCAAAACGCGAATGTAATAGAATTGCCCGAGGTAATTCTTAATAACCAATCCGCAACAGTATATTGTTTTTATTTGTATAATAATTATCTCTTTTCGATAAGTGCGCAAACATAACTGACCAATCACTCTATCCCCTCAAAAAAGCTGAAGGGCAAACACTTTAAGGCAATAAAATTGTACAACTTAGAGTGCTCGCGAAGAGGCAGTAAGCTAATTAACAAATATGTAATTTTAGAAATAGTTTCTAGCATTGAATCCTAAATAATAGTGTGGGTAATTGTAGTATTGTGCGAAGACACGGGCACTCGTTTCACTAACTTACCCAAGGGTTATTAAACATTACCACTCTATTATACATTTCGTTCTAGTTTTCAAAGAAAAACGACCAGCAACGCAGTTTTCTTATACACAATTTCAATTCGACACTTTAATTTGAAACTCACACGAACTCTTCGATAATGTCAAAGACCGGATAGCACTTCACATGTGTATTCGCCTGGGAACGAACTCGACTCCTTCAGATGTATAATTTGACTCCGTCAGTGTTTGTTGCCGCCAACATCCACTAGCTGTGATCGTGATGGATTTCCCAATCTAAGGGCAGCCAATCCGATCTTCTGCTGGGTGATAGCCTATGGGCGATCGAATCGGGATTTAATGAGAGGATTTTCCGTATGACGCTACGGTCAAGTGTAATGCCCTTTGGCTCGAAATGCCGACAACGAACGACCCTGCACTTGTTCAAACAAGGAACGAGCATACGGGCTGCAGGCATCGTTGTTGTAAATCATCGCACTGATCGCCTCGAAACGAAATAGGTTTCTGTGTCCTAAGTAAAAAGAAAAGCTATTTCGAGGGTCGTATATTAGATGCACATTGTTTGTGGTTAAGCCGTATTGTTCGGGTGAACGATGGAGGATAGATATTTTGTTGACATTAAGTCAACAGAAACCTCCCCGACGATGGCAAGGGACCAAGCTGGATGGCTGAATGTTTAGTTTGGGCAAGCATCGTTGGGCATGGCCATTATTATGATTGTTTAACTTAGGAAACGATACGTGAGACATGATCAGGATATGATTGTTTAAGTAACAATCATGTTCATGTCTAGTTCTTTGATCGCTTGGTGGTCGATAATGGGAAATTGATTGCAGCTGTTGAAAACCTAAGGGCGCAATATTTAATTACCAAATGGTAGGGAAACTATCGGCTGCAGCTGTGTCAACAAGTACGCTGGTCGGCATGTCTTCGTGGACCAACGGATTGTTGTTTGAACGATCGGCCGATGGTTCAGCAGATAAGGAAAGGGTGAACAATTCATGCACGTGTATGAGAAAGTGCTTTTCAGCGCATTGATGTGTTCGGGAATCAATGTCGGTTACATGAAAATGTAAACGAATTAGATTTCAGGCACATGACGCTTTGGATGCAAGCATGCCCCGGGGTAAAAGTTTGATGCCACGGCAAGATAGTAATCTTGCTGGGGCTTATGTGCTCAGGTGGAGGGTGATGCAGAGTAGCTGACGCTGCTCATTTGTAGGTAAGTAGAATGACTTGCCTGGTAAGTGGGGGACATGTTAATTTAAAGGAAATGGGTGGTTCTTTGGGAATGCCTTAAAGAACCCCCACAATAGGACCAAATGTAATATAAACAGTGGAATAAATGCGTTCTTTACTAAAGTAAAGTCACTCTATCCTCCCTGCCCGTGGCTAAATTTTTGTAGTGCGCCTTCTTTCGTTACGATATGTCGCTAACAACCAGTTGACCTCTTTTTATTATATTTGTTTGTTCTAAAGAATTGTATCGGTTCAATTTCACAGTATATTCAACTGTATTAAATTATTGTTTGCAATTTCATCTTCAGTACAAATACATAGCAAGTTAATTACACTGACACTGCAGCGTTACAAAATTGTGAATCGAACCTCTGTAGCCACTGTTGCGCACAATTTGCAACCTCTTAACCACCACGGCTTCTAATCGTTCCTCGGAAAATCAAAACTTTCTTTTTAACACTGAAAATACAAAAATTAGGTTCATTTAAATTAAGGCATTCTAAAAAATACGTCCGTAGGGAAATCAACTTCAAAAGCTCGATTCATTTCATGACATGAAATTCGATTTTATTGATTTAAAAACCCAACAAGGTGGATGTATATAGCGTACTCTATAAGTACCGTTGTATTGAATTATTAAAATCAATTATAAGTGAGTCTAGTTGAAAAACCACTCGCCTGATCCGAAGGTAATAGTAGCCACTTTGAATTGCCTTGCGCTATAAATTGAACGCTGCCTTGAGCTCAGAAATTTCTTAAGAGGTTATTTACGTCGTTAAGGGCAAATTGCCATATTGACTCCATAGAATTAAATGTATGGCAGTGTGGGAGAGGAAGTGTCTACAGCGCAACATGTCAAGTTTAATGTGGGTATTCGTGTTTCTTTGTCCTGAGCTAATTGGTCAGATAAAACGGATATTGTATAGAGACGAATAAGCAAAAGTCAGTCCAAGGAAAGTGGGTCTGATCAGGATAACAAATGTTTGGGTGTGACTTACAACTGACAAACAGGCATTTTAGACACATGAATCACTATAAGGCCTGCACTGCGAAGAAAGATATTATTGTTGCTGGTGGGGTACGAATTGAGATTTACAGATGCTCGGGACTTAATGGAAGCAGTAATGAATATTAATTGTCAATCTGTCTGTCAGAGGAAATTTATGTTCCCTTATTGAGATATACGAGTACAGGGCCAGGTAGGGCATTTCACAGTCCTTGGAAAGTGTGACAATTTAATGGAGAAAGCACTGCCAATGTAAAAATCCTGGCACAAAAACAGCTGACCAATTGTTAACTGCTATTTACGTACAACACAGTGGGTGAAAATTGCTTCCATTCAGATAGCAAAATCAGCAGATTTATTCCACCAGATTTATTTGTGGGATTTTTGCTTTTGAATGTGTAGTGTAATAAGCTTATTTATATATCAACTCACTGTGGTCCAAAACTGTAAGAGATAAAGCACGTCTCAGATAGCCAACCCTGAATAGGTAAATGTCACAACACCCTGGAGACACGGAACGACACATTACAATAAATCGATTAAGTTGAACTAATTTTGCCACAAAATCTCGATCTATTTTGGTCCTTTCACGAAGTTACAATAGATTTTAATCTCTTCGAAGCACTCTATTTGATATAATATAAATAAAAGTGACATAACGTTTTCTAATTGACTGCGGCAATCTGGGATACAATATGCATATTGACATTTAGCTGCTTCACATATAGTCATATTAGTGGATGCATCTGACTTTATACATACTAAAAAAGAGGTTAGCTAGTTAAATGGAAAATTATTTGAACTACCTAAATAGAAAGCCAATATTGGATAAAGTTGTGCCAGAGTCCCAACGATCAGCCGTCCGATGAGATTTGGTGGGGCAGAATCTTTATATATTTTGGTATGGGCGCAACCCTTATATATTTAGCTTAATACAGCCCATATATAAACTTAACAACCAGGTTAAAACTGTATTTATTAACCATAATTAGAATTCGTACATTTAAGTAATACAGTGACTTAAAATTAATTTCGTAACAATTGCTTACATGTAATTATTATAATAATATATACGTTTTCCAAACAATATTTTATGAGATATAAGATAGATGCGTGTTTATAAATTTAGTGGTGTTATCTTCCTGGAAAAGGTCAGAAAACCAGGAATTTGTTTTTTCAACTTTACTTAATCTAAACTTAATCCTAATTATATAAATAACTTAACCTAATTTAGCCTGATTACAGTATGATTTTCATAAAGCCATAAACAAAGTTTTATAATTAATGGGATATATGAATTAAAGGATGTGGAATGAGGTCTGTTATGGGTTTGGGGAAGAGTATTTCTTTCCGGTTGTTCGTTGGAAAAGCGTAGGATGTTGGAAAATGGTTGGACGTTACAGTATTTGAACTGGTTAGGGGTAACTTCGGTGTTCTGGTATATGATCTCATTTGAATCATTTACCAGTCTGCCTGAGGCGAAGATAGCTCTGGTGTGGAGACAGTTGTGATAGTTAGTTCTGATATCTAGAGGGTTCTCTAAGAGCGAGGTTATTATGGGATTGGGATTATTTTGTAGGTTTTCGATAAATTTGATAGACAGTTCGAGGAATCGTCTATCGAGGCGCTCGATACCAGCGGTATTATAGAGTTCGACGTTACTATAGTACTTATAGGAGTTAGGACGACGATGTAAGCCAGAGACATACCTAAAGCACTTTCTTTCGAATACTCGTAACTTCTCCATTTGGGGGGGAGTGATATGGTACCACAATGGGCACGCGTACGTGAGTGTGGGTCTGATAATTTGTTTGTAAATGAGCAGTTTGACTTTGTGAGAGAGACTATTAGGTTTCCACACTACTTTTCTACAGAGATTAAGCTGAATTGTGGCTTTTTGAAGGGAATTTTTAATGTGGCCGGAAAAAGACCAGTTATTAGAAAAAGTGATTCCCAGATATTTTAGGGTTTTGGAGGGGTTTATCAGAGTGTTGTTTAGGTTAAGTTTAATTTTGTTGTGGCTGCGTCTAGTGTTGTTTGTACAGTGCTCGTATTTGCCCTTGAACACTATGAGCTGCGTTTTATTTGGATTAAGGTGAATTTTCCATTTATTGAAATATTTTGTTATGTTAGGGAGGAAATTGTTAATGCGGTTTCTTGCAGCCTTAACAAATTTGCTGCTAGAGTAAATGAATGTATCATCAGCGTAATTCAGCATCACAACATTAGGAGATACGGGTTGAGGAATATCCGCTGTATATAACAGATATAAAATTAACCCTAAAATAGAGCCTTGGGGAACACCCGCGGTTATGTTGCGAGTTTCTGAGACGGAAGAATTTATTCTCACAACGAATTTTCTGTCAGAAAGATAAGAGGCTAAGAGCTTTGTTGTGTGAGAGTTTAAATTAAATATGGAGTGCAGTTTGTACAGCAGCCCTGAGATCCAGACGCAATCAAACGCCTTAGAAATATCGAGAGGTATACACACAGTAGGGCTTTAGTTTTGGAGACCAGTTGTAACATCGTGTGTAAGTTTTAGTAGAGCATGACATGTGGATTGTCGCTTACGGAATCCGAACTGAGAGTTAGGCATTCTCATTGGCAAATGAGAGACGATTTTGGTAGATCTTGCGTTCCAGTATCTTACTTAATGTACTTAATAGGGATATTGGACGATAATTGCAAGGACTATTACTACTACCTGGCTTCTTAAAAGGAATTACTAGCGCAGTTTTCCAGTGCTCTGGGAAGTGCGATACATTAATTATGTGATTAAGAAGAATGAGGATGGGAAGTAGATTCGGTGGGCATAGCCTTTTAAATAGAAGACGTGGGATTCCATCTAATCCAGTTGACTTTTTGTTATTTCCTGATCTTACGATCTCGGATAATTCGTCTGCAGTCAGAAAATTTGTAGTGTCTAAGGTGTGAAGCTATGTTTGTGTTGTTAAATTCACCGTTGAAAGGAGTAAAAGATGGGAATAATCTGTTAGAGATGTATTCGTTTACTATGTTCTCGAAACCAGGAGTTGAGAGAGAATTATTTTGCTCGTGAATCTTTGCAAAGTGTTCTGCGAGGCAATTTGCTATGTCCGTATCGGACTGGGCAATATTATTGCTGATTGGGTTGATGAGATGATCAATTCGGGGTTTATATTTACGACCAGTTAATTGGTTGATGTTTTTGAAAAGATCCCGATTTGGTTTGATATTTTTAAGTGTGGAGATGTAGTTTTCATCTGCGAACTTTTTCAACTGCTCATTTATCAGAGTGGATAGGAGTTGGATTTGGCTTTTAATAAAGGGACAGTATCTTGTATGGAGTGTACGGCGGAGCTGCTTTTTAAGGCGCAATAATTTGGTTAGGGTGCTGGGCAAAGGCTTTCCTAAATAGTTATGAGGAATGGTTGTCGGGGTGTTGTTGCTGAGAGCCTCCTTAAGAATTTGCTCTATTCTTAAAGATGCGTCATCGATTTCAGTAGGGAGTAAGTTAGATGCTTCAGGGATATACAAGTCAGAGAAACTTATCGCTATGTCCCTATTGACTTTTCTCCAATTTGTTTTGATGAAGTTTGGGACAGGGTTTGACGAGTAGAGGGGTCGAAAGAGGGGATTTGGATCGTGGTATGAACGGAACCATGATCAGAAGGAAATATAAAGGAGACTGTAGGTGGACCCGCTGAATAAACATCGTCGGACTTGAGGAAGAAGTCGATTGTTGACTTGGCTGTGCTAGTGACACGAGTTGGCTGTAATGGGGGGTCAATGTACGTATATGGATAAGATGGGAGGAGGGCTAGCAACGGACGACCATATTTGTTGCATTTATTATCATTGAATGCTGTATGACGAGCATTCCAGTCTCCCCCGATTATAAATGGAGCGGGAACAGACTGTTGGATTATCTGAGAAATGTCAGCATCTGGGAAATCTGGTTGTCGTGAAGGGTGAATATAAATGGATGCTAAGACGAGCACTTTATTGTTCTCACAAAAAAGTTTAACTGCCGTGTATTCAATGCTGAATATATTAGTGAATCTAATTTCACTGAATTGAAATTTTTTGTGTATTAAGATGCCGGTACCTCCGTGGGATCCATTAGTTCTGGGGTTAGAAACAAAAGTATAATTGGGAATGGAAACTCGGGAATTTGGTTTGAGCCAGGTCTCTGAAAGGAAGAGGATATCTGGGGAAAATTTTTCAACAAACAACCGGAGGTGTTGCTTATGTATATTAGAGTAAATTGATTCTGTGCTGAGGGAGATAATGGTTAGTTTAAAGAGAGCTGGAAAGAACATGGGAAGTTATTAGTGAAAGAATCTGACTTTTTTTTTCTGTTTCTGACATATGCCTCAGCGAAGGAAGCCTGGCCTGTAGGCTTTGGATGTAACCCATGATGTCCAGATTAAAATTTTTAATATTGTCGTTAGAGGGAGTGGTAGTGTTGAGGCTTCCTTTTGCTGCATCCGCGTAAGATATTCCGGGTCGGGTTAACTTTACTTCCTGCAATACTGTTGGTTTCGTTGTAGTTAGTTTAACTGTTGACATTGCTAATTTCCGTCTTTGCAGAACTTTTAGCTTCTGAGGACATTGAGAGAAATTTGCTGGATGTGGCCCTCCACAGTTACAACATTTTACTGTAATCTTCTTTGTGGTAATGGATCCATCGGCGTTGGCGGTTTGCACTGTCTCTGGTTCCAGGCCTTGTGGATTTACCTTGCATTCATCTAGCTCGTGTTCCTTGCATTCATCTAGCTCGTGTTCCTCTGAATTTCTTGTTTGTGTGGCTCCTCGATTGCGATTTTTTGGGTAAACAAATATTTAAATTGTTTAAGTTGGTTCATATCCTGATTTGGTGGGATTTGTATGATCCGGAGGCTTTTTATGTTGTTTGTCCTCATGTATGGTGTTTGGAAGTAGTCCAGCTTATTAATTTTTATTTGTGGACATATCCTAGCAATTTCCAGTCCTAATTCTTCATTGGTCCATTCTGGATCGATGTGCCTTATAATAAAGGTAGTTGGTTTGCTATTTGGATGTTGGAAGGTGAAGAACTGATATTGTTTCTCTAACAGTTTTTTAACTGCCCTTTCATGATCGTCTAATGATCTGACTGTTATGGAAGTCCTAGATCCTTTTATATTTGTGCTGAAATTCCGGTGACCTAGAGCATTTTGCAGGGTTTGAATTATAGCTTTGGTGCTGGTCAGGTTTTTTTTTTTTTTTTTTCTTTCATTTCTCGCGGTTGATTTTGTTGTTGTTTCTGCTCTGGCTTGGGTGGGTATTTGATTTGATGAGGCCTTCATTTGTTTGTAAACTTTGGTGGGTGGTTCGCCTTGGCTTTGACTCGAATTAGGGCGTTGACGGGACGTTTCTTCCATATGGACGTCATCAGTGTTATTGATGGAACCTTGTTTATAGATTTGTTCCTGGAGTTGTTTCACTTTAACCGTTAATTGGTTAATGGTTTCCAACGCTTCTTCGAACTTTTGTTTGTAATTTGCGGGGCTGCTTGTTCTGTCCATGTTTGTGGATTTTTTTACTGGTGCGTTTCGTAAGATGTCCAGAGCCTTCCTTTTTCTTTCGGTTATGTACTCCAGTGCATTGCCTGGGTCATCGCCTATCATCGGAGTTGTGTAGTAACTGCTTTCTTGTTGTTAAAAAAAAATTTTTTTTTGTTATTCTTTTTAATTATTATTATATATTTTTTGTTTTTATATTGCACTAGACAATTTAATAGTGCACTGCACACACGTGTAAACACGTTTCCTTACACGTCCGCACTGCACGAGATATGTCACGATAATGTCCTCGAATACGAATTTCATCACCCTTATAAATGAAACCAAATCGAGATTTTGTATCTCGAAAATACACATTTTCGTACAACAATCTCGATTTTTGGGTATCCTGAGTGAGATGTTGTGTTTACCTTAGATAAGAATTCAATTTCTTGAATTCTTACGAAACTTTTTCGCAGATGTGGGAATGCATCTGGATTTTGGTTTTCTATTTGGTTTTCTTAATGGAAAATTTTAGATAGAGATAACGATCTCAGAATTTTGGTTTTCGATGATACCGTGGGGCAAATGTGAAACGATAACCGAATATTAGATTCGTTTGTTGTGAATTTTCATTTTAATTTAATTTTTGGATAAAATTATGCCGTGAGGGCAAATGTTAAGCGATAAACAAATGTTTGATTCGTTTATTGCGAATTTTGGTTTATGTTTGGGTTAATTCGGGTTTTGATAGGATTTGGACGTGGAAATGGGGAAAAAAGGTGGTAGGGCTTTTCAGAGCACTACATAATAAGCAAGGGGAAAAAACTCGATTTAAACTCAACTAGGTGGACGAAACTTGGTGTAAGGGGTAGAAAGTAATTTAATTTAGTGGCCCCATGTGTTAGCATAGCATCATCATCATCATCATCGGCACTACAACCGGGATTCGATCTTGGTCTTATTTAACAAATCTCTTCACCAGTCCCGATTTCAGGCCGATGTCATCCAGTTTGGCCTCCAAGGTTCTGGGCGTCCTAGTGTACGCCATCCCTCCATCGCAGACACGGTCTGCCACGCTGTCTCCTTCCATACATCCCGCCACAAAGGTCTTTCCGGGCAGGTTCCTCTTCGCTCATTCGAGCTAGGTGTCCCGCCCATCGGAGACTACCGAGCTTGATTTTTCTTACAACAGTAGCTTCAAGGTAGATCGAGTACAACTAATGGTGGTAGTATCTCCGGAATTGTCCTACCTCGCATATGCGCCCCACAACTCTCCTTAAGACCTTCCTCTCGAATGCGGCTAAGAGTTCAGAGTGTCTTTTATTGAGAACTCAGGTCTCAGATGCATGCATGAGTACTGGTAAGACCATGATATTGTACCGTAGTAACTTGGATAAATTTCCGGATTTAAAGAGCCTTGATAGACCATGGTAGGCCTTGTTGGATTTGATCAGCCGTTCACGTATTTCTTCTTCCATATTGTTATCAGCTGATACTATTCAGCCAAGGTAGTTGAATTATTACACTATCTCAAATTCGTGCTCCACTACCCTGATAGTTTGACCAACGTTAGGTCTTCTCTTCGCAGAAGTTGCCACCATGTACTTAGTTTTTCCCTCATTAATGTGCAGTCCCAGTTTTTGTGTCGCCTGCTCGATCTGGGTGAACGAGTCCTATACAACCGAATCGGATCTACCGATGATATTAATGTCATCTGCGTAGGCAAGTACCTGGCTGAACTTGGTGTCAATAGTCCCTCTAGTTGTTACGCCAGAGTCACGGATTGCGTTCTCCAACGCCAGGATGAAGAAGAGGTCGGCCAGACCGAGTCCTTGTCGGAGTCCATTAAAGATGCAATTTTTACTTGACTTGTTGCAGTTCCGCAACATGTATTATACATTATACCATTACGGAAAAAAAAACACCATTGGCACTGAACGCTGCCAATGACAACCAGCAGATTCATCGGACTGATAACGAGCCCGTTATCAGTAAAATAACATGAAGGAGAAAGAAGTGTGATCTTTTACTACTGTACGGTTCTCACACAGTTTTGATTTGTTTTGTATACGGTGTTTGCAGCACCTGTATGTTTTTAACGTTAAAGAATTGAATTGGTTTTACGGTGCTTTCAGCACGGGTTTTTTTTTTGATTGTCTTCTAAATTAGTGAAAATAAATGTTAAATTAGTATGTTAATAAATGTGTTTAATTCATTATAACATTCAATGTCAGTTAATTACTGCCCAATGCAACATCGGAGTTGCGGTTCCCAGCTGGCGAAACATGACTAGTTACGTTGGTCATGATCAACCTGCAAAGTCGTATCAATTTGTTTGGAATGCCGAACTCTCTCATGGCATTATATAGTTCTACCCTGGCTATGCTGTCGTAGGCGGCTGTGGGTAGTTTCCGCTAGTGCGTCAACACGGACGCTGATTCAACGGAAACACCACCAACAATAATACGCCGGGAAGAATAGACCACGAACAGAAACAGCCAAACTCCGCCACTAACCGTCCACAAGAGATAATTAATTAAAACACTCGGGTTAGTTTGTTAACTAAATGATTAAGTTAATTCACGACTTATTTTTCGGTATTTATGATTACAAAAACTGATTTTAGTTACACTGGTGATGACGTAAGCACGAACATATTATTATAAAACGGACGCACCAGAACTAAAACTACTTTCAAATTAAATCCGCGCGCTTACTCCACTCGACTTAGTATTTTTGCGTCCCCGAGCGCAAAACGAGGGCGGGAAATCACATGACCATTGCGGTCAAAGGATGGAATTTGACTCAACGATATTCAATCGTTGATCAAGGGAAATTTGGCCAGTGTAACAGGCTCTCTTAATTTAGGGGTGCGTTCTCCTATACCAAGAGAGACGTAAAGTCTCTCTTTGGCGTAACCAAAACGATCTCATAGAGGATCCATCAAAGCCATGATCCAGAACCCGACACACAAAGGAAGGGAAAAGGATCGTCAGATCTTTGTTTATATAGAAAGGTTACTGGGAAACGGATCCAGAACCATATAGGATAAAAGAGATTTATGACCTGTGTCTATGCTGTGGTGCGGATGCGTAGGTAAATGTATCGCTATTAGGAAGAGGCGCTAATGGTTTTTCTATTTACACAATGGGAAATGTGTTAATGGCATCGCTAGTAAGGGTAGGTATTGAGTTCCTATTTGCATTTAAATATGCTGTAGGATTTAATTGATGCAAGAGATGCGGAATACGTATTTGCTTTGGTCCCTAGGGTGTAAGTCGCCAGCCAATGTGTATGTAGGGGAACATTGTTGTACACATGGCGCGGCTGGAAAAATAGACGGCGCAGTATTTATGATCACTGTCATGAAGGTTACAAAGTATGTAAATCAAATTATTTTGTTTACCGGAATTCATCTAAGGAAATTTGACTGGCGACGTAGATGCCGACATTGATTGGAAATTCCTGGTAAGCTAATAAAGAAATTTTAAGGAGCAGTGGTATGCGAAGAGAATGCATGAAGGTAAGTTTTCTTTACAGGGACTTAATGATCATAGATTTGATCCATATAATGCGTGAAGCATTTTTAGATGCCGAATGTGAATGCATTGGCGAAGACTTATGCGTCTTGGGTGATGATTATGGAGGTTTTTCAGGAAGCGAACCGTGGGGTTTGGCGGAACCGCCACACGGCCTTAAAGTCTATAAAAAGATTATATAATGGGATCTTAAATGCCAGACATTTTTGCGCCGCCTGGCTATGGGTGAATATCTGATCAATCGCTGGTTTGCCTCGGATGAAGCCACACTGATATTGACCAAAGATGACTTTAGCGTATGGGGCTATTCGATCTTGTAGGATAGTGGAGAGTATCTTATAGGCGGTACTCAGCAATGTTACACCCCTATAGTTGCTGCACAGTACGATATCTCCCTTCCTATGTATGGGGCAAATTATTCCACGAGGCCAATCTTCCGGCATTTCCTCTTGCTCCCATATCTGCACCACGATCTCATGAATTGCGTGATGTAAAGCTGTCCCTCCTTTGCGCGTTTCCGCTGCCGGCGGAGAGCGGGAGTGACGCGTGACCGTGGTGGTCAGCGGATGGAATAAGACTCACCGAGGATGGAACTCTGACATGAATTCCATCCTAGGTTAGGGTTAAGAAAAGGGAAGAGAGAGAAAAACTTTTCTCTTAAGGGTGTGGCCGCCACAGCAATGCACTCTCTCAGAGCAGTGGTGCGTGTGCATGTTTCTTTCAAGGATGAGAACGAACCTAGAACAAAGAAAAGGCAAAAGTGCATTCATGGGATATGATTTCGGTAAACAAATAAAACCGAACTCGTCGGATGCTAATGGGATCTTTGTTGGAAATGTGCGTCGCGGCTAAACAAAGAGACGACGATGCGATGTGGAAACGTGCTAACTGGTTTTAGCTAGGTTACTGGGAAATGGTGTTTATGGCATCGCTAGTAAGGGTAGGTATTGAATTCTTATTTGCATTTGTTTATGCTGTAGGGTTTAATTGATGCCAAGAGACGCGGAATGTGTATTTGCTTTGGTCCCTTGGGTGTAAGTCGCCAGCCAATGTGTATGCAGCGAACATTGTTGTACACATGGCGCGGCTGGGAAAATAGACGGCGCAATATTTATGGTCCCTGTCATGACGGTTACATTGTATGCAAACCGAATCATTTTGTTTAAAGGAATTTGTCTGGTACCGAAGGTGCCGAATTGGTTTGAAATTCCAGATAAGTAAAGCAAGAAATCTTACGGAAAATTGTATGCGAAGAGATGCATGAAAAGGTAAGTTTTCTTTACAGGGACTTTAAGATTATAGATTTCATCTATATAATGCGTGAAGCATTTTCAGGTACTAATGCGATTGCATTAGTGAAGTTAGGAAATTGGCTGAATGTTATGGGGGTTTTACGGTAAGTAGACAGTGGGGTTTGGCAGAACCGCCACAGGCCTTTGCCAGAAGAGCTAAAGTGATGCAAAAGACTGTTTGGTCTGTGGAGATTTGTTAAATCTCCAAACTTTTGTTTTTGTCTTTCACATTCAAACTCATATATTTATCAGAGACATAGGTTCTTAGAGAAAGACAGTTTAATTTCTTAGCCTTGTTTAAGCCCTAATATGTGAAAGAGGACGATTCCAGGGACGCGTTACCACATATCAATGTCTCGGAAAGAAACAAGTTTATCGGGAGAGGCTCCATTTGTCTAAATACTTATTTCGTATGACCGACTGTCTTTTGTGATTGGATTTATCGGTAGTGACAACAGCTTAGACCGTACCTACGTAGGCGGCATGATATTAGCCACAATTGGAGTGACAAGTTGAATGGCGTCAGTTCGAGCTTGATGCTTTTCAAAAAGACGACCACTGGAGATTTTGCGTGGTAGAATAGCCGGGTAACTTAGTAAGTAAATAATAAATATGTAGTTTAGACCAGTCGAAATGAATTAGTATGAATAAGTACAAATGTTTTTTTGGTTTAAGGTTGTAGGTATATCTATTACATCTTAACTGGGTGGTCAACTGGACTGAAACAATGCCTTGGCCAAAAAGTTGTCTGAACAACCACGTCGTAGTACTCTCAGAGGATGTGGCAAGCAAGTAAGGTGTGCCGGCGTACGGCACTGATTCACTTCCTTCCTCCATCATGTTTATATAGCTATACGATAGTTCGCAACAAAACATTCAGGCACCGGTTCTCGAAAACTCACCTTGTTAAGTCTATAAATTGTTCACATCTGATCACCAGGGTCATTGATGGTGGAAATAAAACTCTCGGTTATTGTATTTGTTATATTTATTGTCGGGTTATAATTTAAAACGTTCTTATTTATTCTAAAACTTATTACACACACATTCAGTGGGTAAGCAATTTTACACGATACTGCTCCTTGATTTAATTGAGCAGCGGATTTTTATTTACCTTCGCTTGCGGTTAATTCTCTCGCGACTTCAAGTGTCTAGGTCGTTGTTAATAGGTTCTATTTTAAGTAACAAAAAATCTTCACATTTACTTTAAACTATTGTTCGTGACTCGCCAGACCGATTCAGACACTATATAACGAAAGAAAATAAACAAACACGACTCCGGGGTGTAAACCCGCCTCCGCAGCGCTACGAGGGGGGGGGGGAACCGACCGGCTCGGCGGTTGCAATAGAACTCTAGAACTCAATCGATGGTTGGAATCTGGTTCTTGATTCACCAACGATTCGGCGATGGTGGATATCTTCTCCACTAAGGATATGTTTTTATTTACCACCAGAGAAACGTAAAGTCTCTCTTGGTGGAATAGAAAACCAGATCTCGTAATAGAAATCATGGTGGCATGTGTGTGATCGTTTAGATCTGCGTTGTTTACTCATGCGCCAAGGCAATGGAAAAACAAAGCAGGCATGTGGCAAGGACAAAAGTATCGGGGAGATCGTTGTTTATGCTGTGCATTGCAAATGTGCATAAAAGTCTTAGTTGAGTGATGCCCTTGTGTAAATAGACGAATAGACATTGGGGAAAGGTGCTAATGAGTTGCGATACTTTATACAATGAAAATTGTATATCGTATCTTGGGTCGGTGGCCGAAACGAATCTCTTGCTTGCATTTGTATATGCGGGGTAATTCGTTGTAAGAAACGGAATCTATATTTGCATTGTTAATCGTTTGAATTCAATCCGGCGGCTATGCGCGAATCGATGATTGTTTGGAGATTCAAACAAAGGAGCATTTCAGGGTAAAGTGCTTGCAGCTGTATCAATAGTTGCAAGTCATTGCGAAACAATTCAGTTTGTATAAGATCTATACCAATTGTATATGGCATCTAAGGCGACTCGAGGGTCGAACTCTAGTGTGAGTGTTTGCACTAAACGAGAATTCGGTTCTTGGTCGTTAATGCAGAGATACATTGATGCCTACATGAATGCCCCTGTGGGAGAAATTCTGTACAGGAATTCCTAGGTAATGCGTATGTATGATGGGGATCTAAGATAAATTTGGATAGAATTCTTATGGGGAATTTTTTGATTCGAATGAATGAATGAAGGTAAGAAATCTTTTCCAGAAGCTTTTAAATAAATAAGTTTGATAAGCTCGATGCGTGAAGCATTTACAGGTGCGAATGCCATTGCATTGGCAGAAAACCATGAAGGTTGGGTTGTAGTTATGTGGGTTCTTCGGGTAAGTAGACAGTGGAGTTTGGCGGAACCACCACAAGGACGTTACCACATTTCTTATTACCACTCCCACGCAATTTCAAGCTCATAAGTTAAGCCATCTTGAGCACATATGGCCCTGGACGACTTTTTATTTTTTTAAAGTGGAATTATATTTGTAAAAACAATTTTTAATAAATACATGAGTACTTCAAAAAAGGACAGAATCGATGTTCACGGACAAACTTGAATGCTGCATTGTCTGAATAAATTCCGAGAACCCTTTGATCAAACTTCTAGTCTCTAATAATTTTGAAGTAAAGTCTATACCGGGAACATGAGTGTTTTAATAACATCATTGATGAACAATGTTGTATCAGTTGAAAGTGTGCTGATCTTTATTTCTAATATCAGAATATGTAGTAGTCGTTTTTATTTCTTGTATAATCAAATACATTCAAATTATACAATAAATATGACAGATGCAGATAGAATGAATATATAGGAAAAAATAAAAACCATTCAGTTGTGCATACAATGTCTCTTCACATTGGATGAAGTAATGGCATTCTCAGTGTGGGTTAAATCGTTCGTCCGATATTTGGACCACCGTTGTGTATTGTTATACCTCACTACACACCTCCTATTAAACAAAGAAATTAAAACTACAAGCATCCTCACACCATCTCAGATATCTTCTCAAACAACCATCCTTATATAATAGAAATACAATCATCAAGTCATTAATCAAAGTATTCTGCGTATAACGCAACACTCGCCTTTCCAGACATTAAAACTCGTATTTCGCATACAATGCAAACAATACAAATTCGCATTCATTCGGAAGTAAAGACTTCCCCAAATTAAATTATATCGCATACCTTGCGATAATTATCCAAAGCATATATCCGTCGTGCAGTTGACCTTGCATTCCGTTTCGCATTACGAAAAGCAAAACCAACACCTGTCCGCAGGCCTGCACGGTCTCATGTTACAAGCACATATATTAACAGGTGTGATACGTGATATGCGAGCGCCAGCGGCATGCTCAAAGATCACCGACTACGAAGTAGTTGAACGTCGGTGAAATGCTGAATGCAGCGAAGTTGTCGAACGTAGCAACAGGCGAAATAAAAGGTGTGATACGATTTGCACTGAAATTGGTTCGGTCATTGCTAGTGCAAATCGAATGAACATTTAAATTGATTCGGCTGCATTTTTGTAACGGCAATTAAGCGCCCATTAAAAATTGCGAATTACGAATGACAGGCGAATAACCTCGAAATTGGTTACACGTTCGGTGTGAAAAGTGTACCATCTGCACATTTAGCCAATTTAAACGGTATATAAAGTGGTTGAAAATGAGTTGCAGTGGCAGATGTGCCGATGAACATCAACCAGGAGAATGTAAGGTCAATCCACAAGGTACGGAACCAGGAAAAATCCAAACCAGAAACCCCGATGGATCCATTACTACTAAGGAAATCGCTGTGACATGCTATAACTGCGGAGGTCCACATCCAGCCAATTTCTCCCAGTGCCCGCATAAATAAAGAATTCTCCAAAGAAGAACAAAACCAGCAACAACCAACAAATCCGCACCAACAAAATCCACATCGCAGAACACATTACCACAACCTACAAGGCCAGGAACATCATATGCGGATGTCATCAAGAACAATCAAAACACGCCGACGTCAAACAAACCCAACTCCATTGGCCTCAACCTGGACATCATGGGCTACATCAAGAGTCTACAAACGATGCTTCCTACATTGAAGCATATGTCGAATATCGAAAAAAAAGGTCAGATTCTTTCACTTATAACCTCCCATATTCTTTCCCTCAATGTCTGAATTAACTATAGTTGCCATCAACGCAGAGTCTATATACTCCAACATCCGTAAGCAACACTTACGGTTGTTTGTTAAAACATTTTCCCCAGACATCCTTCTCCTCTCAGAAACGTGGCTTAAGTCCAACTCCCGAGTATACATCCCCAATTATACATTTATTTCCAACCCCAAAACTACTGGATCCCATGGAGGTACCGGCATCCTAATAAATAATAGATTTCAATTCACCGAAATCAGGTTCGCCAATGTTTTCAATATTGAATACACGGCAATAAAACTTTTTTGTGAAAACAAAAAAGTAATCATAGTAACATCCGTTTACACCCATCCAACACGAAAACCAGACTTTCCTGACTCTGACATGTCTCAAATAATCAGACAGTCTCTCCCCGCACCATTCATAATCGGTGGAGACTGGAACGCTCGACATACAGCATTCAACGACATAAAGAATAACAAATACGGGTGCCAACTTTTGGACCTCCTCTCATCTCACCTATATACGTATATTGACAGTCCACTGCAGCCAACTCGTGTCACCAACTCGACGCGGTCAACAATTGATTTCTTTCTCAAGTCGGCTGATGCCTACTCAACGGCCCCCCCCCCCCCCCCCACTCTTTCCTTCCTCTTTCCCTCTAACCATGGTTCCGTTCACACCTCGATCAAAGTTCCCTCCTTCGAACTGCTCTACTCACACAGTCCTGTCCCGAACTTCTCCAAGACTAACTGGAAAAAGGTCAATAGAGACATCGCCGAAATGTTTTCTAACTTGCAAATCCCCGAATCTTCTAACCTAATCCCTGCTGATATCGATCGAGCAGCCCTAACAATTGAGCAAACCCTCAAGGATGCCCTCACCAGCAATATACCCACCACCATCCCCCATAATCATTTAGGAAAACCATTACCCAGCATCTTAACTAAATTGCTGCGTCTCAAAAAACAATTCCGCCGAAAACTTCATATAAGATTCTGTCCCTTTATTAAAAGTCAGATCCAACTCCTGACCACCTTAATAAATGAACATTTAAAAAATTTCGCGGATCAGACTTATACATCAACACTTAACAATATTAAACCCAATCGTGATCTCTTCAAAAACATTAACCGACTAACTGGTCGGAAGTTTAAACCGCGAATCGATCACCTCATCAACCCATTCAACAATAATCTTATCCAATCCGACACGGACATAGCCAATTGCCTGGCTGATCACTTCTCAAAGATCCATCAACAAAATGATTCCCTCTCAGTCCCTAATTTTCGAAATACTGTCAACGAATATATTTCACACAGATTACCCGCATCTTATACTCCTTTCATCAGAGAATTTAACGACACAAACAAGGCATCACATCCTTCAGACACCACCACATGAACTCATCAAGTTCATAAAATCACGACCCAACAAAAAATCGACCGGTATAGATGGAATACCACACCTTCTATTTAAAAGACTTCACCCGCCAAATCGACTTTCCATGCTAGTCCTGCTTAACCATATCATAAATGCTTCACATTTCCTAGAGAACTGGAAAATTGCGGTAGTAATTCCCGTTAAAAAGTCCGGCAGTTCCAATAACACCTCCCACTATCGTCCGATATCTTTATTGAACACCCTAAGCAAAATATTGGAATGTAAGATCTACCAAAACCTTCTCTCGTTTGCCAGTGATAACGCTCTCATCCCTAATTCTCAGTTTGGCTTTCGTGAGCGACACTCTACTTGCCATGCGCTACTAAAACTTACACACGATGTCACAACTGGTCTAGAAAACCAATGCCCTACCGTATGCATATCTCTCGATATCTCCAAAGCATTTGATTGTGTCTGGATCTCAGGACTTCTTTATAAGCTGCACTGCTTATTTGGTCTGAATTCCAATATCACAAAGCTCCTAGCATCTTATCTTTCTGGGAGGAAATTTATGGTCAGAATAAATTCTTCCCTCTCACAAACTCACAACGTAACCGCAGGAGTTCCCCAAGGATCCTTTCTTGGACCACTTTTATATCTTCTATACCCATCCGTTATCCCCAAACCTCCACCTAGTGTTGTAATGCTAAATTATGCTGACGATACTTTAATCTACTCTAGCAGTAGATTTGTCAAAGCGGCAAGAAACCGCGCTAACAACTTCCTCCCGCTCATCTCAGCATACTTTAACAAATGGAAAATTCGCCTCAACCCAACCAAAACCCAGCTAACAGTGTTTAAGGGCAAAAACGCTCACTGCACAAACAACACTAAACGTTGCCACAACAAAATTAAATTAAATCTTAATAACATCCGCATCAAACCTTCCAAAACACTAAAATATTTGGGAGTAACCCTTTCCAACAACTGGTCATTCTCAACCCACATCAAAAATTCTCTTCAAAAAGCCTCAATACAGCTTAACCTGTGCAGACGAGTGTTATGGAAACCTAAAGGCATCTCTCTTAAGGTCAAACAGCTCATCTACAAACAGATAATCAGACCTACTCTTTCATACGCCTGCCCATTATGGTACCACATCTCACCCTCCCAAACAGAGAAATTACGAGTGTTTGAACGAAAATGTTTCCGGTTTATGACTGGCTTACACCGCAAAACCAACTCATATAGATACCATTGTAAAAACGACCTTTACAACACCGCAGGCATCGAACGACTGGATAGACGGATCCTAGAACTGTCGATAAATTTCATAGAAAATCTACCTAACAATCCCAACCCGATCATAACGGACCTACCATCACCCTCCTCCAATACGGGAGCGCACTACCGTAATTGTCTCCAAATCTGGACCCTCTTCGCCGCAGGCAGACTGGTTAACGATCTAAACGAGATCGTGTACCACAACACCGAACTGGCACCCAATCATTTCAAATACAGCAACATCCAACCATTCTCCAAGATCCTTACCTTTAACACAGAACCGAATGGCTCTCCCCTCCTTCTAGAACTTACCTGATCCTATCCCTTAGTATCCTCAATCCCAACGAGAAACCCTATATCCATAACTAAAAATTGTAAATATTATTTTTAAGTCAAATTCGAATTGTCACTATCATTGCAATATCAAATATTGTAAATTGTAAATAAGATTAGATTAAGTTAGATTAAGTTAGGTTAAGTAATTTTAAGTAGGCTAAGTTAAAATAAACAGAGTTCCTGCTTTTTTTTTTTCTGACCTTTTCCAGGAAAAACAAAATTAACAATATATATAAATCACATTAAATCGTAAGCACATCTAAAAAGAACTGTTTGAAAAATCTTAACAAACAACTCGTAAACACTTAATATGTAACCAATCTATTATAAGTTAGCTGTATTACTTATTGTAACTATTAATTTTTGATCAAATAAATGCAGTATATTAAAAAAAAAAAAAGAGTTGCAGTCGCAGTGTATTAGGGTCAGCATTGTGTCAACCCATCGGACAAGAGGTTGCGGCCATCGGAACTGCACAGCGGACCTCTTGTCTTGATTAGATTAGAGTTAAAGGAGTAGTGTGACCAATGTGTTAACAGGAAACAATGTAGTGGAATATCAGTAGACTGCAGCCATCGCATGTAGTACAGTGGGTCTTCTGATTTTTCTTTCTTGTTTGGGTAACAGTATACCGGGATGGATATTCCCAGCCTATTAAGAAGTAATCAATAATGTTAATAAAGTAAAAGTGAAAGACTCATCAATTTTGAACCAACCGAAGAAGCGGCATCAAAGGAGGAACCACGTAAGTAACTTCACTCTGATAACTAAGTAATAAATGCTAACATCTGGGGTTACGCTTAGGTGTTACATTTTGGCGCCCAACGTGGGGCCTAATAATCTTTAATAATAAAAGAATACACCTATAAACAAATTAAACAAACTCAGATAACAAATTATTTAATGTCTACATTAGAGTTACAAACTTTCATGTTACATTTTGGCGCCCGAGCAGGGATACATTTTAATAATAAAAGAAAAAATAAATATAACTCAATTAATCCAACTCTGATAACTAAATATTAAATGTTAACATTAGGGGTTACACTCTAATGTTACGGTATACAAAATGTTCATCGTCGTTATGATGTTATAGGAGTCTCAAAAAAGAAAAAAGGAAAAAAGGCATCCGAGTTACTAACTTTTCAATTCATTAATTTCACTCCAGTTTCATGGAACTAAAAATACCGACAGCCAAGGAAACTAAATTTCGTTTACTGTATTGACCCCTCTCGAATATTTCGCAAATGTATAAAGGGCGGAATTAATCATTTTAAAATCGACAACCACAAGTCCTCCACTTGACATACTATCCTTTTACTCTTTGAAATTATCCAAAGACCAATCCGCGGTCTGGCCCTCAAACTTCACCGGGCAGAGAAAACCCACATGTTCGGCCTTCAATACGACAACTTCCTGCTTCCGTTCCCGCCCTTCCGTTCCGCAGCACAACACTTCCGAACACGCGAGAAGTCAGTTTGTACCCAACAAAGGTGATAGTGTACAGTTTCTTTTAATTACTAGAATTACGTAGCAATTCATTAATGAAAGCGAACAAGGCGAAGCACATATATTGCGTCACACACCTGAGTCCTTGTTGGCAAACTTAAAGGAGATTTTTACTTTTTAACCTGTCATCGTCTATATTTGCATATCTGTCAGCATTACCCCTGGGTATTCAACCCTTCCCAATTCACGGAATAATACCCTTGGCAACAATGGCATAGAATCTATTTGACATCCTGAATCGAAGCTTTTTGTGGGGGAGAATTTTGTGGCGGTTAAAAACGGCCAAGGACGCCTGTTTTGTCTGAATTTTCAATTATTCACACAGAGGAGAGGACTTTTTCCAGTTTTATTCAATAAATGTCTCATATATACGTGTTAGACGGCGCGTCGTAGTTCCTATTTCTTAGGCGAATGAGTTGCGTGCAGCTAAATAATGAGTGTGACCAAAGGAAGCAATTCCTTCAGGTGAACTAGTTAAATATTTAAATTTGAATTAGTTAAGTACTTGCAACGAGAATGTTATTAATTGAAGAATGATGAGGTACCCACCTTAGGATCCGTTTTGGCCTTTGTCGTGAACCGGTGTACACGCCACACCTTGCTGAACATAGCCCCATAGGCTAAAGTAAAACCTGTTGATAGTAGCCACCCCCTCGCCTGGCAAATCTGTAAATAAATGAGAAGAAAGGAAGACAACAAAAAAGACGAACCAACGCAAAATCGGTGAGAAACTTGATTTATGTGGAAATGAAGATAAAATACCTTAGGGTAATCATTTGGTTGTACGAAACGTCCATCGATACCCAAGAGAATCACCGACACCAGACAAGTAATAACCCCAAACAACATGATTGTATTGCATACTGGATGTGATGACTGTATGACTCTGGAAGAAGTAAATGGAAATCATATAATCAGAGATAATTATGACATAGAACCACAACCAGTAGCCAAACAAAATGATTTATAAATAAATAAAATATTATCATCAGGTACTAAGGCGTTTAGTGAAGGATGTGATGGAATTACGTATAATTGTATATTGTTATATAAACTAATGGTTCTACCCCTAGAGGTGTAACCTTTGCCACTATTTGCGCACTGACCCAATTATAGAATCTCGTTTTCGCACACACCTAATGTTTGATTGACGCCAACACTAAGCGTACGTTAAAGGTTGATCTCAGTACACTCGCTCTCTCAAAGCGCTTCTTTACGAAGAGATTGGATTGATTCAATTGTGCAATGACTTAGTTGTTGGCTTGACTTTGGCAGCCAAATACCGAATAATAAAATTAAATAGAAGATTTTTTACGGACATCTCGCTGTGTTTATTTTATAATAATTATAATAATAATTATATAGAACGATTGGTCACCTACTTCGTCGCACCATAATGTATCTGTTTAACCCTATGCAAGGACTCTTGATTTTAAGAACGAGCGCTCACACTTCTTTAATAAACTTCTGTCAGGAAAGGTTAGTCCTCACTTGAAGGTCGTCCCTGAATATGAACTGGTTCCAATTGATATTTTATTTGAATAGTTGCAGATAGAAGATTTTGGGAAAACAGACCAATACACAGGTCAGACTGTCCTTATTTATATACTTAGCATGACCTAATATTTAATTTTGTTACAATAAACTAATGTTGGTTTAAACATAATTTACAATAAATTTTAACCCACACTCTGGATAAATAAGATCTGATGAATGTTCAGATTGTGGTCCGGCGACCATCATCATCATCATCGGCACTACAACCGGGAACCGGTCTTGGCCTTATTTAGTAAGTCCTGAGGCTTGTTAAATTTTCCATAATGATTTATTTTTTCTGGGCAAGGTCATTAGTCTTGCGCCAGAGGCTCCCCGACGGGGAATCGAACCCCGGTCTCCCGGGTGACAGGCGGGTATACTGACCACTATACTATCGAGGAGCCCGGTCCGGCGACCATCCTTGATTTAAATACACGTCCGATTGAATATCCGATGGCCGCACTTGGTAAGCCGACTCTTTGGATCGACCTGTGGGGTACGAAGTCAATGTGCTGGCGTACGACCCCGGGTTCTACTTCGCCCCACCGTCACTAAAAGAAAGTGATCCGTCAAAAAAGAAACAAATACCGCAACACACCGATCACAAGGAGTAAATAAAAGGCACTGTTTGGGTCTATTATAGTGAATGTTCTTTTATTGATTTTACTTAACGATTACACGGTTGGATGTCAATTTATTTTCAGCAATTTTGCACTTGGCACTGAAACTATCAATACACGCTGGGGTGTGTTAAACTCGCGACTCCGGGATGTATGCGTCCTCATGGCGCCGCGGGGAGCAGGACAAGACACAACCGACGGGCCCGGTGGGTAGAATACAACTCCGCGATATTCAATCGTTGTTAAAAGAAATTCAGCCAGTGAAATTGGCTCTCTTAAATTAAGGGTGCATTTCCTGTTCCGAGAGACACGTAAAGTTTCTCTTTGGGGTAACCAACAGATCCCATACAGAAGATCGCCACAGTACACTTGTATGTGTGTACACTGGTTATTTTTTGGATCAAATCAATGGGAAAGAATCTAAACAAAGAAAAGGGCATAGAGTGTATTCATGGGATGCCAATTCGGTAAAGCAAACAAACCGAATCTCCTTGGATGATAATTGGTTTTCTGTTTGCTGTTGCCGCTGCTGATGAAAAGCAGTTCCCGAAATATAAGAAGACAAGGGGATCGGGTAGATCATTGTCTAAGCTATGCACTGCAGCTGTAACGATAGCCGCAATGCCCATGCACATGGTGCTAATTGGTTTTAGCGTATTCGCAGGGAATTGGTGCTCATAGCATCGTTGGCAAGGGTAAGCATGCCATACCTATTTGCATTTGCCCATGCTGTATGATTTAATTTATGGTTTAAGACGCGAGATGCGTATATATGCTTTGGTCCCTTGGGTGCAGGTCGCCAGCCAACGTGTATGAAAGGGGATTTGTTGTACACATGAATGAGGCTGGGAATAGGCGACGCAATGATAATTATCCCTTGTGATGTACTTCTGCCACAGACATTTAAATACGTAAATTCACAAGGTTACCTGGGGATAAGGTCACGCTCCACTGTCCTAGATCCACCCAGTCAGAGTTTTGAGTGTTGGAAGCCTCTTCACTTCTCTTCTCCAGACTCCACAGCTTGATTTTCCTCACTTGCGTAAGGTGGCAGTTAAAACTTCACTTCCCGGATCGTCCACGAATTGGTTATATATATATATCGATTAAAACAACTTTTGTTTTCAGTTCTTTCTCCTTTAATGCTTTTCAATTTTACAACATTTTTCGAAAAAAGGTTAGGACGTACTTTTTTCTTTTACTGTTTTTCTTTAATTCAAAAGATTACAGGGCGCTGACTTTCCTCCTTTTTTCAACTATCTATTCTCTGTTCGGACATCTACAGTTTTTTTCTTCAACTGTCCAATATCAATCTGTATTCTAACTCAATCCACGAAAAACGGAATTCAAAAAACCGTTCCTGTCAAAAAACAGTATCGAGCACGCAAAAAACACAACAAACGGCATCGAAAATTCCCTTTTGCTGTTTCTCTCCCTCACTCATCGACATCCACTCAGGAGACCGAATTCGAAACTTGTACACGATCCACACTCGAACTGGGGTGTGTCCGCACACTTACATGTGGATCGTGCACTTACTCCACCACCTTACCATCACATTATATTAAAATTAAATTATATTAAAACAAATAAATGATGGGGGCGGTGGATTGCCGAACGTCACGTATCACCCTGGCTGGGATGGTTACATGATATGTGAACCGATAAGTTTGCTTTTCCAGGGATATGCTGTTTGGAACAGAATTCTTAAGAGGAATTTTGAATTCAAATAAATGAATGCAGGTAAGAATTCTCTTACAGGTACTTTTAGGTTATAGATTGATCTATTTAATGCGTGAAGCATTTAAGATGCTAATGCGATTGCATTAGCGAAAACTTATGCAGACTGGGTTGTGGGGATGGGGGTTTTTTAGGAAAGCGAACCGTGTGGTTTGGCGGAACCGTGTCAGTGGATAAGATTGAAGGAAACCGAGTCCAGAGTCGGTGTCTTTTGTCCATACGTTTGTATGGCGAATTGTTTGTTGCGCGGCTTGCCGATCGAGTGAGGACCCGCATATCGGCACCGGTGTCAACTACGGCGCTCGATATGCGGCATCTACGACCTCGACCGAACGGCAGGATGTGGGGGGGTGTTGGACTGTCGCGCTTGGTTTAAGGTAGGCGATTTAACTTAGGGGGCTCCTGGTGGGTGGTTGATTGTGTCCAACCCCAGGGTGCCCTAGGGAAATGGAAGCGCGCTCCGGAATGTAGGTGATGCACCTGGGATATGGAGCGGCGTAGTGAGGCGTGAATTGCCTTTTAGTTGCCGCTTAAATTGTGCAGTGATGGCCTAATGTCTGGGATACCTGAATGAGGTGTTCCAGGATGTTGTCTCGGTGGTATCGATTTGCTTTGCCGACCGATATAGCCGAGGCATTTGGCAGACGTCCAGGGACCTAAGAAGGGAGGTCCTGAGCTCTATGTCAGGAGGTGACGCCAGGCGTCCTGCTGTGGAGATGCTACGCCTAGTAGCTGTGGTTACATGAGGAGCCGAGGCTGTGGAAGAAAAGGTGTCGAGCAGAGGCAGGCGGAGTCGCATGAAGACTGCGCTGGGCGGGCCTTGGCGAGCGTGTGCGCCAATATTTAGAAAAGAGTTAGTTGGTGGGCATTGTTGCGCCCATAAATTGAGAAGAGTAGAAACGGCTGAGTTGAGGAGAGTTTTGCCTGTGTTTAGAGAAGGCCTGAAGGGATTGGAATGTTTCGAGCGGAACGAAACCGGGCGTCCTATTGATTATGTGCTACGCGTAGTAGCCGTTGTTAATTAAGGAGCCGGTTTGTGGAAGATGAGTGGAGTTGGGTGCTTATTGGGGCATTATGTGCCAATGTAAAAGACGAGCCGAAAAAAAGGAGGAGTCGGTTGTGAAGGAATGAATGGAGTCGATAGAGTTGAATGTGAGTGACGTGAAGTCGAAAAAGAAATTAAATGTAGTCGGAAGAGAGTCGAGAGAAGTAGTAAGCGGAGACGTGTGAAGGGGCTTACAATAGGTAATTTATTTTTTTTTAGCGATAGTTCGTTGGGTACATTGGTTTTGTTTTTTGATTTTTTTTTCTTTTTAAGTCATTTATTGTTTTTCTTACTTTTTTTATTCTAAAGTTAACAAAAGGTGGACATTATGTTGATGCGTCTTTTCTTAACTAATTCTCATTACTTTTAATTTTGCAGTATTCGATTAAAATGTATTAATTGTAGTTACATTAAATTCTTGACTCGATATTTAAATGTGTTAGCTTATGATATTGATTTCTCTCATTTATAAAAGAAATATTTCTTTCTTTAAATTTATCATTTAATTAATATAACTTATTTTAATGGCTACACAATAGTTTTACTGGATTTAATGTTTTTTTATAATTGTTTTAGAATATAATTACAAAATGGCAATTGAAAATAATGATATGAGAGCTGATGTTTTGCTGTTCCTGGTGAAGTTGGTTGGCTGTTGCTCCTGTTTTCCGTTCCAGCCATTGGGTAAGACGGACAAAGTAACTTCGTTGCCCTCCTGCGCTTAAAAATGTTGGTCCAGCTGCTAGTAATGAGTCTTTCGGTTTTGTTTCTAGTTATCCAATAATATCAACGTTGTAGTCTTCTTCGAGGAAGCTGTTGGCATGATTTTCCATACGGGTACTACGTCCGATGTCACCAAGGACTATTTAATGGTTTTTTAGCGATTGCCGCCACAATTGCCTACTGAATGTATATTATGATATTTCGGATATAATTTTGTCACAAAACTTCACGATATTTGATCGATGTTAATAACGAAAGCACGGCCAGCTATGATCAACAATACGAACGTATTCCGACTCCTTTTTGGAAGTTTGCGAGTTCTTTCGCGAGGTCACCAATGTGGGGTACGATCGAACAGATCGATGTTATTTACACGGGTTCGAAGGCAGTCGAACAACGAAACAGGCAGGCGGCAAAGACAAAGGAGATTCATGATCTATGTCTATGCTGTGCAACGTCGCTATGATAGATGTTAGCAAAAGGAAAAAGGTGCTAATGGGATGCGATACTTTATACAATGGAAATTGTATGTCGTATCTTGGGTCGGCGGCAGAAACGACTCCTTTGCATCCCTTTGTATGTGTCGGGTCATTCGTTTTGTGGCGACGAACAAAATTGAAGACTGTTTGTCAATAGGAAAATGCTGGGAATACGAATTTAGTTTTCCGTATGGCCAGATGCCTGCCCAAGGACAGCATTCCTTTGTTTGCACTTAGTGCATTGCTAAGGCATTGGTCTCAACGTGAATGGTGCTAATTACATGCATCTGCGTTGGGCTATTTATCGCTGGGTAAAGGGGTGGGCAGACGATGTTTGTGTAAATTGTTTTTTGTACACATATTGAGGCTGGAATTAGCCAAGTCATGGTAAGATTCTCTGATATGCTGTCGTATGTTATACGAACCGATGAGTTTCATTACAGGGAGTGTAGGATAAGATAAGAAAGAACTCCTATAGGGGATTTTAAATGCGAATAAATGAATGCAGGTAAAAATTCTCTTACCGGACTTTTAGGTTATAGATTGATCTATTTAATGCGTGAAGCATTTAAGATGCTAATGCGATTGCATTAGCGAAACCTTATGCAGACTGGGTTGTAGGGATGGGGGTTTTTTTAGGAAAGTGAACCGTGGGGTTTGGCGGAACCGCCACAGACCCGTAGGAATAATCCAAATGCAATTTGTTTTTGATATCGCTTTTCCAAGCTTAACCATCTGTCACAAGTACGGACAATGTAGTCCATGCATTATGTTGTGCTCAGCGCTACGTACAAAAATCACCACCGCCAATTGGTTGCCCCTCACACAATAATCGAATTCCCTTAAGCCGATCCCATGGTGGTTAAGTTGTGCTCAATTAACACACCAATTTATTTTCAGGTACCTGTAGAGCTGCATAAAACATGAATGAATAACCAATAAAGTCATAGAGTCTTATAGCGTTTTTGAAATAATAGTGAAGAAGATCGTGTGATTCGAACTGACGCTATGACAGCTCGAATCACGAAAAAAATTTGACCTAAGCGTTACACACCAGGCTACTGACCGAGTTGAGAATTTGATTTCGAAACTCGACTACATTCCACTGGTATGAATTATTTTTATTTTATCGCTTGGTATACGGTTCTGATGTATTTTTCTTATTCGATTTTTTTCGTTCGGTGTTCTTCACTATTTTTGCTTGTGAATTGTGTGTATCTGTTAGAATCGCTACAGTCTGGTGCTGTTACACGCAAAATTTGCCACCCACAAATACTTATCCTTGGGTCGGGCCCTCACCATTAATCAGACTCACTTTATCTGAATTTCCATGTGCCCATTAAACTATGCTTATGTTATACCGCAGAAAATGTGCTCACATAAACGATTCGGATAGGCGCTTCCCTAGTTGAAGTAATCTGGGTCATACAGTAAACTGATTAAAATTCATTTGTACAACAGGATAGTAACTGCCAGTGTGGCGATTCCGCCAGATCCCACGGCTCGCCTTCCTGAAAAAACCCCCATAACCATAACCCGGGTCTGCACCAGCTTTCGCTAATGCAATTCGCATTAGCATCTTAGATGCTTCACGCATCAAACAGACCCAATTATTATAACCCTAAAATCCCTATAAAGAAAACTTACCTTCATGCATCCCTTCGCATACAATTTTTCATAAGATTTCTTTGTTTGCTTATTTGGTATTCTGAACCAATTCGGTACCAGACAAATACCATAAATATCGCGCCGTCTATTTTCACAGCCGCGCCATATACCTTTTCATATACATTGCCTGGCAACCTTTTTTGTTTGTCTTACCAACAAACAACCCAAGCAGCTGCATATAATTAGCGCAATAGACGCTGAAACCAAATTCTCCAGCATTTCCTAATGCAAATATGAACCCGGTTTCTATTGCAGCCAGAGATGCCATAAACATTTAATTTGCTTTTAGCACCTTTTTCTCCTAACGTCGAAAATAGCGACGAGGCATCGTGTAAACAATGACCCGCATTACCAACGGGCATTTGCTCATTTTCCCTATTGTCTTTGCCGCCTGCCTGTTTCGTCGTTCCACTGCACGTGTGAAACGCATCTATCTGAACGATCCCACACATACCACCATGACCTTTATTACGAGATCTGGTTTTCTTGTTCCCATAAGAGAGACTCTACGTTACACTTGTGGGAGATAAAACATATCCTTGGCAAGGATATATTCACACCCTTAAGAGAAGAGTTTTTCTCTCTCTTCATTTTTTTCCTTAGCGAAATCATCTCTGCATGAGATGACGATCGCTGAGTCTTATTCCATCCTCCGACCACGCTGGTCGCACGTGTCACTCCCGCTCTCCGCGCCACCAGCGGAGAAGCGTAAACAGTAACACGCGAATATATACCCGGAGTCGTGTGTGTTTTATTTTTCAACTCTAGGAAGTTTTAGTTTATTTTTCCACGTAAATTTTTCCGTGAATCTATGAAATAACGTAAATTTATTGATCCCAAATTGTTTATTATTGAAAACATATAGTGCGGCAAAAATCGGTATACAATAGTCTCTTTGATAAAACAATATCCTTAAGTTCATACGAAAGTGTTCAATAGTTTTTGTGATAACAAATAAATCATACAAAAATGTGAAAGACAAACAATAAATAATTTATAAATTTTAAATAAAAACAAACTTTGTGCAACAAATCCATAGCCGTGTGTTTTGATTTCGTTGATGTTTCCACTGCTTCCTCGTAATTGTTTAGTGCTCGTCGGTGGAACAATACATGATGGAGGAGGAAGTGAACCGTGTACCCATGCAGGTACTATACTTCCTCCCCACATTGGTGACTCCGAGTTTGAACAATCGCGCCTTCGGAACTACAAGTGACTATTCGGTGCGGCAACTGTGTCAGTGACTTTTGCGGTGAGCAATTGTGGCGGCAATTGCCAAAAATCAATGAATGGGCAAACATCGCCCCAACGACAGGATCACCAAGCGACGCACCAGCACCAGTTACCCCAACACATCACCAGACTAGCAGCAACACCAAACAGCCAAGGCTTTACCAACATCACCTGGCCGGGAGCAGCACTCGCCTCAACAGCAACGGCCAGGATTTGGTAAGTTCCATTTTCTCTATTCTTTGTTTTTCTGAACAGGGAAAATCTTCCCAAGCGGATGTATATTTTAACAAAGCCATTGAATTAGCACCGGATCACGAACAGGCTCTTTTGAATTCAGCGATCCTCTTGCAAGAACTTGGAGGTGACGAGTTACGCAAGGTCTCATGGGAGCGGCTATTCACAATACTGAAAAAAGATCAAAATAATGAACGAGTCTACTTCAATCTGGGAATGCTAGCAATGGACGAACATAATTTTGAAGAAGCGGAAAACAATTTCAAACGTGCTATTCACATTAAAACTGATTTCCGCAGTGCCTTGTTTAACTTAGCTCTATTGTTGGCAGACGCTAATCGCCCTCTGGACGCAGTTCCATTTCTAAATCAATTAATTCGTTATCATCCGGATCACCTAAAAGGCCTTATACTCCTTGGAGATATCTACATCAACTATATGAAAGATCTTGATGCGGCTGAGGTATGTTATCGAAGTATCATTAAATACGAACCACATACCATTCAGGGACTTCATAATTTGTGTGTGGTTTTCGTTGAACGCAAGAAGCTTGTCAAAGCACGAACCTGCCTCCAGTACGCCCATCAATTGGCTCCGAAGGAGGAGTACATTTTAAAACATCTAAAAATCGTTCAGAATCGCCTCGAAAAGATTTATAAGCTACCTGATGAATCTCCAGAAAAGCAAATTGCTTTATCTGATTACGATCCAAATGAATTCAGTATGGACAGTCACCAGAACACGAATACCTCCGGGACACCAGCAGCTACAGCAACGAACCGTTCCATAACCCCAAACCCTATAACGTCCTTATAGCATAATATTATTTACAAGCACAGGGAATATTAACAAATTATTGGTTTTAAATTATAATAAGTTTTATACTGCGAAATAGTTAAGCCTGAACCGTAACAGGATAATAGAATGTATTGTATTTTATATCTATCCATTGTACTTAATTCAATCGATTCGTTAGTCAAAATTTTATTAGAAAAACAGAAGTTGAATATGAAAACCAAAATAAAAAAAGTTTTTAGGAAAATGTTTTCAGGGTTTTACTGTTTTTATCGTTGTTAGTGATTCTTATTTAGACGGGAGGATATTGATATTTTATAAAAAAGTTGTATCTTTGTTATTTAATTAAAAATGAAAACTTATTGGCAGGAATAAAGTTGTAGTTATATACCGCTAGGTGGTGTTTCTAAACACCTCATGATATACATGTGAACAACTCGACTGGCTGCGATTATCCTTAACAGACACCGCTTAAAACCCTTTACAGTTTTATGTATGATGTAGTAATATTAAATTCCTTAAAACCTTTTTAATTTTTTTCTTTTCTCCTTTCCTTTTTTGTATTGTCCTTATATAAGCTCCTTCCGGGCGTAACTTAAAATTTGTTTCCTAAAAAAAAAAAAAAAAAAAAAAAAAAAAAAAATTGGTGTGCGGTGACATTTGTTATTCAAAAATTAATTACCGATTTGAAGTGCAAATTACCACACACAGTTCTAATTAAGCGATTTTCATGGTTAAGGTAGACAACTGGTTCGAAACAGTTGTCCTGCCAGCCTAAGAAAACCGTTTAATAAGCTTGACTGTTAAAGGCTATAGAAGATATTGCCACTTATATGGATGGATATATGTCCGGAAATATGTACATTCATGTGGGTGCGTTTCTTTTGTGGTTTGTAACCTATTAACGTACAAAAAAAAGACAATACTTTTATATTAAATATTACAGATACTCAGTTTTGCTATTATCTTTCCTTTTTAATACATTAAAACACAAAAACAGACGCGCCAATCAAAAAGTTCAGTGCGTTTTTAAAAATCAAAACATTCGAATAATTTAATATCGATAATATTTTTGTTGTTTCATAATGATAAATACACCCTTATAGATATGAATTTTCGAAACACTTTCAATAATGACTTTTAAGCTCACTTATTGTGTAGTTACTGAGAAAAACAAAGTGTATTAACACACATGAAAAGAACTATATATTAAAGTAACCTAAAAAAAAAAAGGAAAAATAATTTAGCTCCTTTAACATAACCACAATTCAGGAATACCCTAGAGCTTCAGATATTCTGTCACATTGTGCTAAAATTAGTTAAACAAGTTCCAGAAAGTCAATATAATTTTAAAAAAAAAGTAAATATAAACATAAAGCAACATTGTTTAAATTAAAAATAATTCACAAGAGGCAACAAGACAACATATATTTTTATATTTTCCTTTAGTTTTGCTGTTCCCCCCAAATTTCTGTTTTTTTTCTGTCGCTTAATTTGATATCTTACATATTAAACAGATACACTTATCTTGATGCAACAAAATTTACTTAACCTCAGTTGTTGTCCATTTCCTGCCTTTATAGTTTTTAAGCGTGCTTACATATTGTCAGTCAAAACAAACAATTAAAACAAACTAAAATACGAAACACCGGTATCATAAGTATTCACAGATATACTGTAAACCTTACTGAATATAAAAACGGTTGCTGCAAAATTTTATACATTTTTAAAACAAAATAATAATCATTGTAAGCCCCATCTGGGTACATACCACAGCACAACCGTTTCAATAACATTCGCAACTCTTTTCAACTCTGCACAATTTCACACGACTCGCTCAACTCCATTTTGCGTCTTTTGACTCCGCGCTCACACATTCGACTATTCGACTCCATTTCACTTTTTTTCGACTTTGCTCGACTCTTTTTCGTCGTCTCTCGACTCCATTCATTCCTTCGACAACACTCACCCACGCGACTTCACCCAACTTCGCTCACCCCTATTTAACCCTTTTAAACACTACTCGACTCCACACGGCTCCGCTTACTACTTCTCTTAATCCTCTTTCGACTACGTTTAATTTCTTTTTCTACTTCACGTCGCCAACATTCAACTCTCTCGACTCCATTAATCCCTCCACCACCGGCTCCTCATCACACCCGTCGGACTCTTCGAGTTCAAAGTGATGACCTTTGGCCTTCTTTAAATACTGGCAAAACTCGCCTCTATCTACCCTTTTAAGACCCCATTTGCATCATTTTCAACCCTTCTGACCTCACTCGGCTCCTTAAGTAACAACAGCTACTTCGCGTAGCATATAATCTATAGGACGCCCAGTTTTGTCTCGCGTGAAACACACTCACCCTTTTCTGTCTCTTTCCTGAAGGTTGGCGCTCACGCTCACCAACCATAGCCTTCACGCAACCCCATGCAACCCTTCTCGACTCTGCTTGACCTCTAACACCTTTTTCTGTCTCTGTTCATATATTGGCGCCCATCCACGCCAAAAACAGTTATCACGCGAAACCGTTCATCAATGCTCGACCTTCTACCCGATTTCAGCAAGCCAGCTTCCCTCGTTACCACAGCTACTACGCGTAGCATCTATCAGGGCACCTGGTTTTGCCCCTTTATTTAAATTTCAGGACATTCGTTCTTAGATCTCCTACGTCTCCCAAATGTCTCAGCAACACCGGCCCACAAATCAAACCGATACCATCGGGCTGAGACAACATACATGTTTCCCCAATCCTTTAGCCACCATGGCTCCCCTTTAGCGGCAACTAAAGGCTACACACGCCCCTCTACGCCGCCTCAAATACCTAGGTGCATAATACTTCGGAACGCACATCTAATAACCCTAGGGCGCCCTGGGGTTGGACACAATCAACCACCCACCAGGAGCCCCCTAACCAATCCCCTATTTTTTTTTAAACAAGAGCGACGGCCAGCACCTCACAGCAAGTTTCCAACCGGTCGAGGTCGCAGCTACCGCTACATTGGCACCAATGTACCGGTCCTCCCTCGATAGGTAAAACGTGCAATTGAGGGCCCGCCCTCCTCTACCAGTCCCAGCGGCAAACAAATCGCCATACAAACGTATGGACAAAAGACACCCGCTCTGGACTTGGTCCCTTTCCATTCCGCACACGGCAACCGGTTACCGCGGATAGGAATTACCCTGGGATAAATTCCCCTCCATCTCGCACACACTATTCCGTCACTGCGGATGTGAGCGGATTTCCGATAGGTTCCGACCTATTCGGGCGATAAGCCTGTTGGTCCATGAGACCCATAACAGGCCGATGGACCACGCCGCACACATTTGCCCTTGATGGCATCAAGCGGTAACAACTGTGTCCATCTTATCGATAAAGGCCCAAACAATAACCAGGAACTGGTCACCACGACAGTCCCTTAACATTCCCACAGCGCATTTCCGAAGCAACCCCCCTATCATCACAGCACCCACCATCGAGCATTCCCTCGCCCCTACCTTTTTTTTCGTGACTACGTCACTGGGAGGGGAGTACTGTGGCGATTCCGCCAGATCCCACGGCTCGCCTTCCTGAAAAAACCCCCATAACCATAACCCGGGTCTGCACCAGCTTTCGCTAATGCAATTCGCATTAGCATCTTAGATGCTTCACGCATCAAACAGACCCAATTATTATAACCCTAAAATCCCTATAAAGAAAACTTACCTTCATGCATCCCTTCGCATACAATTTTTCATAAGATTTCTTTGTTTGCTTATTTGGTATTCTGAACCAATTCGGTACCAGACAAATACCATAAATATCGCGCCGTCTATTTTCACAGCCGCGCCATATACCTTTTCATATACATTGCCTGGCAACCTTTTTTGTTTGTCTTACCAACAAACAACCCAAGCAGCTGCATATAATTAGCGCAATAGACGCTGAAACCAAATTCTCCAGCATTTCCTAATGCAAATATGAACCCGGTTTCTATTGCAGCCAGAGATGCCATAAACATTCAATTTGCTTTTAGCACCTTTTTCTCCTAACGTCGAAAATAGCGACGAGGCATCGTGTAAACAATGACCCGCATTACCAACGGGCATTTGCTCATTTTCCCTATTGTCTTTGCCACCTGCCTGTTTCGTCGTTCCACTGCACGTGTGAAACGCATCTATCTGAACGATCCCACACATACCACCATGATCTTTATTACGAGATCTGGTTTTCTTGTTCCCATAAGAGAGACTCTACGTTACACTTGTGGGAGATAAAACATATCCTTGGCAAGGATATATTCACACCCTTAAGAGAAGAGTTTTTCTCTCTCTTCATTTTTTTCCTTAGCGAAATCATCTCTGCATGAGATGACGATCGCTGAGTCTTATTCCATCCTCCGACCACGCTGGTCGCACGGGTCACTCCCGCTCTCCGCGCCACCAGCGGAGAAGCGTAAACAGTAACACGCGAATATATACCCGGAGTAGTGTGTGTTTTATTTTTCAACTCTAGGAAGTTTTAGTTTATTTTTCCACGTAAATTTTTCCGTGAATCTATGAAATAACGTAAATTTATTGATCCCAAATTGTTTATTATCGAAAACATATAGTGCGGCAAAAATCGGTATACAATAGTCTCTTTGATAAAACAATATCCTTAAGTTCATACGAAAGTGTTCAATAGTTTTTGTGATAACAAATAAATCATACAAAAATGTGAAAGACAAACAATAAATAATTTATAAATTTTAAATAAAAACAAACTTTGTGCAACAAATCCATAGCCGTGTGTTTTGCTTTCGTTGATGTTTCCACTGCTTCCTCGTAATTGTTTAGTGCTCGTCGGTGGAACAATACATGATGGAGGAGGAAGTGAACCGTGTACCCATGCAGGTACTATACTTCCTCCCCACACCAGCACGAAATTTAATAATATACTTCCATTTTTGTGCTGTTCATTATCAAAGAAGATGCAGCCCCATAGTATATCACCAGCTAATAAACTTTTTAGGCACTTTTGCTTTTCATGAAATACCCCCATTTAACTTAATGGCTTTTCGAATTATTAATAGATTAATTGGCATTGAGTACAAAATTTATTCAAACCACTTTCTTTTTAGTCGATGTAGCTCTGACCACAGTGGTACTGCCAATTTAGCTTTCTATACTAAATCAGAATTCATTAAGAGTGTGTTTCACTCCCATCCTGAGGATTACATTTCGTCCATTACAGTTCCTTCTAATAAGATTAATAAAACTCACGAAATTCTTGAGTTCTTCTAAGACACCATCGATAACCTCGTACTAACAAATATATCAAAGAAGAAGCTTCGAATTTATAGTACCCCATGGTTATTAAATTGAAGTTGGAGCCAAATTCCCGAAGGAAGAGAATTATAATAAATAATCAATTACGACCGCCTAAGCCCTTTCTTTGGCGGTTTGGCATATAAAAAAACACGTACAAGATTGTATTATCATTTTCAAATCATGCTAATCCAAGCTTCATAAGCCTAAAATTGTATTTACCTAACACCACCATGAAAACACGGATTATTAAGATTTAAATTGTAAATTAAGGCAACTAAAGAGCAAGTCAAGCAGACCTTAGGGATTAAATGGCTAGGATGTGCCATAATTTTCTACCGAAGGTCTTTAGAATAAACAACCAACTTAAGCACCCAAGATGATAGCAGTCGAAGATCCTTCAACACACCCGCTGCCCCGATGAATTAATTGACAGCGAACGGCTTAAACCGCACAAAACTAAGCGAGTAACTATCAACTCTCCCAAGGAGCTACCATTGCATTTGGAGTTAAAAACGAAATGGTTTCAGTTTTTGCCCCTTTTTGCAAATTATGCAAATTTGCCTTGACTACCCACAATGTTGTTGCCTTCCTTCACACTTGAACGGTAATTTGAAACTGGAGCCTGAATCCTGAAGTCTGAAGCACACACACTTATCAACTTGCTCGCCCCACATGCATCCGACGTGCCTGAGGGCATATTCTGCTCTGAGTGCGATGGTGCTCCAGTTTCAATTAAGAGGGCAATTAATTCATTCTAATTGATTCCAGTGCAAGTCAGTTGGGGCGAAGGGTCTGTCGAGTGAGGCTGCACAAAAACTATCCAATGTGACTGTCTATAGTTGAAACATTTGATTTATGGCTTTTATGGAGAGCGAGAGAATTAGTTTTATAGGACAATGGATCCGCTGTAAGGAGCAATTAAACCGAAAAAAAAAAACGCATGGAATAAACTATGACTTTGTTGTAAGCTGAGCACGTTTACTAACGTGGCGGAACGGTCATGGATTGAGCTCGATATAGTCGATAAAGATCGTAGATATTTATACGGGCAGTAGTGTTTGTAGTATTTAGGTTTTAAATAAACGAATCTAAAATTTTCGTTGACTTCAACAACAGGATAATCGAACAAGGGCGGACAGCTATCAGCTGAATAAAGGGAACAAACATCTAATGTATAAAAATACGTATTCGCCCAATACTTGTAAGTCTGCCAACCCGCCGACAACATGAAATTCTCTAGTTGGTCACCGGAAAATATTTTCATGAACACAAAAACCAGAAAGACAAGGACAACTTCCTAAGAGCGTTAGATTTCAAAGATTGACCAGTCACTACTAGTCTCACCTAAAGAAAAGGTAATTATTGCGAAATCATGAAATTACCTATGATATCAAAACGGAAACATTTTCATGGTACATTAACAATGTCTGCATATAACACGGCCGAATATACGGTCACAGGGAAACCCGTCGATGCAGAATAAAGCTACTGAATTTCATCTTGAGTGCTTGTGCGCCCATGATTCTCCTTTCGTGGCATCAGTGTCGTTAAATGCTTTCGTTTTCTGTTTAGTTGGTTTTTTCCGCCATGTGCAGATTCATGTTTGTCCTTTTGGTTATTTATTCTCCCCCCAAGAAGAAACCTTTATATTGCAGTTAATTCGAAATTAAGATGTTGTTGCACATCGGACGTTTCCTGTTGTCTCGGATTCGGGGATCGCGATCCACTAGGCCTCATCGCACGTGTAGTGATTGTTCTCCCGGCGATCTCCTGGCGGGTCGGCTACATGAGCTGTGCATCGCTCCCTGCGGACGAACTGTCATGACATAACTCAGCTAAGGTTCGAAGGATACGGATTGTCCTATTGTCCTATCCCGAGTCTTTCTAGTGTGTGCACCTGTGTGTGAAAGTGTGGCCGTCACTGAGAACGGCTGTATAGTCATTGAACTCATAGCCAAGGTGTTGTGCAAGGTGCGTGTAAAACATATAATTAATATTAATTAAACCCAAAAAGAGGGTGTAACTTTGATTCAAACGACAATGTGCCAAGTGCCCGTCTAAAACTCTCGTTGAAAACACATCGTTCCCCGCTCGTCCACAACAAATTTACAGTATTGTCGCGTACACGTGTGTGCTGACGTGTCTACCGCCGTGTATATACCGAACGGCCAATAAAAACCTGTGTGTGTGTTAATGGGTATGCGTGTGAAAGCAGATGTTCTCTGCATGCTGCTTCACAAATAAAACAATTGAACTAACGGTGGAAGCAAATAATGGAAAAAAGAAAAGCAATGTTAAAAGTAATTTCAAAGAGGAGGCCCAAAGCCCAGCAAAACCTCCTTGCCAAACGGCATAAAGCCAACCCAACCAACAAAGGAAAAACTCACAAAAAAAATTGATTAGGTGTACAACTTTTTTTTTTTTTTTTTTTTTATTTTTTTTTTTATTAGACTTCTCTCGGGAGAGGCGAACCTATAGCGCCGAGTGGGCGCCCCGAGATGCCATTTTGCAATAGATGGCTGTAGCGATAAGTGCTAGTTGAAATAAATAGATCATAGATGTCATACAACAAGCTTAGGTATTTGTAAACATAACGCCATCGAAATATTAGTCGATTTGTGTCTGCATCATAAAGTTATTCTCCATTAAACATGTCAGCTTACGAGCCAAATTCTCGTCATTTGCGGGAGGTTTTAATTTTTTGCTTTAATATGAAGAAATCTGCGGCAGGGGCTCATCGAATGGTCCCAAATACTTATGGCGAGGCTGTGGTGGTGCCGCCAGATCCCACGGTACCCCTTCCTGAAAAAACCCCCATAACCACAACCCAGTCTGCATAAGCTTTCGCTAATGCAATTCGCATTAGCATCTTAAATGCTTCACACATCAAACAGAACCAATTATTATAACCCAAAAGTACCTGCAAAAGAATTCTTACCTTTTCAAGCATTCCTTCGCTTACAAATCCCCTGTAAGAGTTCTTACTTTCCTTATCATAAATTATCCTGAAAAGAAAACCCTGGTTCACATATCATGTAACCATTCCAGCCAGCTATAATTATCATGGCGTCGCCTATTCCCACCTTCATTCATGTATACGATAAATTTCTCTATGTCTACATTTAGCTGGCGACGTTTTTCTCCCAGCAATAAAATTCCCTGACTCGCACAATGTGCAACCCAAAGCAAATACGCATTCCGCGCCCCTTGGCATCAATTGAAATCCAAGCATAAACAATGCAAATAGGTATTCAATACGTACCCTTACTAGCGATGCCATAAACACCATTTCCCAGTACCCTAGCTAAAACCAATTAGCACATTTTCACATCGGATCATCGTCTCTTTGTTTACCCGCACATGTTCCAACAAAGATTCCATTGCCATCCGACGATTTCGGTTTTATTTGCTTTACCGAAATCGTATCCTCGGAATGCACTTTATGTCTTTCTTTGTTCTAGGCATACTTACCACCATGATCACGATGAGCGAGTGAGCTCTGAACGAACAAGATATCGTGGAGTCGTAATTCAATCTTCAGAGCGGTCGGGTAGCTCGTCATCCAACGTACTGGCGCCGGTAGGGTGGGTTAAAACGTTTGTTCCACAGTTCGTGTGTGTAATGTTTAAGAATTTATTAAAATCAGTCAACACTAATAATAAGTATAAGTAAGGATCATTCCCAATAAAAAATGTTTAAGCATAAATAGCATCGCCGGAGTGTTTTTGTTTCTGTGTTGTGTCCGCTCGGTCGCGAAGCTCAACCATCGTTTTCTTCCCCCTTGCGTTGTGAGCAGTGTTCGCGCGAACAATTTATGATGGTGGAGGAAGTGAACCTAGTCTCCGTGTTAGGCACATTACTTCCTCCCCACAAGGCCGCTATTAGTGAAAGAACGTGCCGAGAGTGGTTTCAACGCTTCAAGAACGGCGATTTTAACGTCGAAGACCAGCATGGCGGTGGAAGAGAGAAGGTTTTCGAAGATGCAGAATTGGAGGCGTTACTTGATCAAGACTCGTGTCAAACGCAACAAGATTTGGCAGGATCATTGGGAGTGACGCAACAAGCCATTTCAAAACGTCTGAACGTCATGGGAATGATTCAGAAACAAGGAAATTGGGTGCCGTACGAGTTAAAGCCGAGAGATGTTGAACGGCGTTCGTGTGTTTGTGAACAGCTGCTTGCAAGGCAAAGACGGAAGGGATTGCTGCATCACATTGTGACTGGAGACGAATGGGTTCATTACGATAATCCCAAGCGCAGAAAATCATGGGGATATCCTGGCCATGCTTCCACGTCGACGGCCAAACCGAATATCCACGGTTCCAAGATAATGGTCAGTATTTGGTGGGACCGGCTCGGCGTAGTGTATTATGAGTTGTTAAAACCGACTAAAACAATCACAGGCGATCGTTTTCGAACGCAATTAATGCGTTTGATCCGAGCATTGAAAGACAAACGGCCGCAATTCAACGAGAGACATGATAAAGTGATTTTACAGCATGACAATGCTCGACCCCATATAGCGAAAGTGGTCAAGACATACTTGGAAACTTTGAAATTGGAAGTCCTACCCCACCCGCCGTATTCTCCAGACGTTGCTCCCTCGGACTATCACTTGTTTCGATCAATGGAACACGGCCTGGCTGACCAGCACTTCCGGTCTTATGAAGAAGTAAAAAATTGGATCGTTTCGTGGATCGATTCAAAAGATGACCAGTTTTTTCAACGCGGGATTCGTATGCTGCCCGAAAGATGGAAGAAAGTAGTGGCCAGCGATGAACAATACTTTGAATCATAAATGTATAACCAGTTTTTTACAACAAAGCCTATAATTTCGGAAAAAAAAAACGGCGGAAGCAATGTTGTACCCCTAATAAATAATAATAAAATATGTTTTTGATGTGACAGTTTAGATGACTATCATAAAATTAAATCTGCTCTAAGGGAGGCAAGTAGCGAGTACTTTACGTACACACCTAAATCGGAGAAAACCATCTCCATGTTACTTCAAGGACTTGATCCTTCTTTTTCCTCCGAAGAACTCTCGGAACTACAAACCGTCGAAAATGACTGTTTAAAATTCATTGACGTGGAGCCATTCTCCACTTCTCTCTCCCGAAGTCGCAACCGCAAGTTGCCGTTCTTCAGTCTAAGTCCCAACAGCAAAGTCGATGCACTTAGGAATATTAAACTTATTTTCCACCAAACAATAATTTGGGAAAAAATAAGGAAGTTTGACCGTGTGTTGCAGTGCATGCGGTGCCAACGATTCGGCCACGTTGCATCTAACTGCTGTATGGAATTTAGATGTGTAAAGTGCCAAAACAATCATACCTTAGGAGAATGCCCCTTAGGTAAAGAACAGGTTCAGGATAGGAACAAACTATCTTGCGTCCTGTGCAAAAATACAGGTCACCCGGCCAACTTTAGACTAAAAGCCAAGTTGGAATTAAAAAAAAAAAAAAAAAAATTTGAAGAAGAGAAACGAATGAAGGTTCGTTCTTATAATAACTTTGTTTCACCTAGTGTATCATTCGCTCAAATTGCCGGTAGTCCATTAAACTCAAACTTCGCGGCACAGGGAAGTAATGTCACAAAATCCTCCGCACCTAGCTTATCATTTTCTCAAATGGCTAGTAATCCAATTAATACAACGGCGGCGGATTCCAATTCACGCAACGTCATAAAAGTGCCCGCTCCAGAGGCAAATTCAGATATAAGAGCAATCCTGTTAGCCATACAAGGACAGATTGCTAGATTTGAAAAAAAAAATTGACTGAACAAGCGGCCAGAATAGATATTATTTATTCGTCCTTGTTCTCAGACAACCCAGCATACCACAATGAATTATCCAACTAATTTAACACTAAAAATTATTGCTGTGAATGTGAATTCACTAAGCCACGTGGAAAGGAGGGATAATCTAGGTAACCTGCTTGAAGCCGAACGCCCCGATGTGCTTCTAGCTAACGAAATCAAGCTAAACCAGAGGCACAAATTGAGCTACAAAAATTATAAAGTCATTAAACGAGATCGTCCACACGCCACCCAAGGAGGTGGAGTTGCTGTCTTAATTAAGAAAGGCCTTCACCACAAGCTCGTTTACAGCACAGCTGTACACAAAATTCAGTCGCTGGAAGCTTGCATTATAGATATACATTTGAAAAGTCAAAGGCATCTATACGTGGTATCCGTGTATACACCTGAAGCTCCTCAGTGTTCGCAATTTATCAGCGAACTTGATACCGTTTTTCGTAATCTCAAGTTAGACTCGGAAACCAATAATTGTATTCTGGCGGAAGATTTCAACTCCAAACACAGTGCTTGGGGTGATATCACGGCGAACACAAGAGGTAATGAATGCACTATTCAACTGGTGGGAAACAAATGCAACAGAATATAAACTAGAATTGTATGCTACAAGTACACCATCTTATCCAAGAGGAAACTCCTTTCTGGACTTACTTATGATGGACGAGAGACTACAATTATTAGGCACGGACCTAAATACTCGAAATTGCCTTCGCACAATCGGGTATGATAGTGACCATTACGGCCTCGACGCCGTTTTACATGTTCCAAACGAACACGCAATACTTGAACAGTACGACCTGATACATTCGTTCGGTTTCCGAAAAGCACATTGGTCGCACTTTGATCGCATAATAAAAAGAGAACTACCCTCCAATGGCGTAGATCCTCCGACTAATAGAAACCTTCGAAATGAGGAAATAGATCATTATCTCTCAACGATGGACAACATTGTCATCAAAACAATGCACCGTTCCATCCCAAAAGCGCCGCACATGGAGGAGAATATTAATAGATACAGAAACTCAACTATTGATGCCCTGTATAGACAAAAAAGCGCTCTGCTCTCCCAGCTCAAACTGCTCTACAGACAGTTCAGTGATCCTTAAAGCCAAGAAATAAAGACAATTAAGTCATTGATTAAAAACGTTCAAAAGCTGATCCGTGACATCTACAGATCAGTAATTAATGAAGAATGGAAACGTAAAATTCTCTCCATTAAAACCAGTGGTGGGAATATGTTTCCGCAAATAAATAAAGTATTTAGAAGAAAAGATCATAATGACATTCCCTACCTTCGAGTCCCGAGGACTCCCGAGAATTGTAAAAAAATATTGCTGAACGCAGGACTCACCCCGGAACACATCAACTCCAACGAAGAACTAATAGTAGTCGAGGATCCGCAAGAGACAGCGAACTTCATTGGCGCCTGTTTCGAGGCAGTACACAAAGTGAATGAATCCATTCATTCTAACCTCGATATCGAAAACAGAGCTATCCAAAACCATATTTCGCTGCACAATGAACGGCAAAGTTGGCATTCCGAAAACAAAAGTTTCACCATCTTCAGTGAAAACAATAGAACGGATACGCCGCTTAGAAATTTGCACACAAATATATTTGTGAATAAGAATGGACATCCTTAGATCCATTAAAAACAAGAAATCCTCTGGAACAGATGGTATTCCGAATACTGTTCTTAAACATCTGCCTCCGGAAGCGGTGAAAATGTACAGTACCTTGTTCAATAACGCTCTAAATAATGCATACTTTCCAAGACGTTGGAAAATAGCAGTAGTGCATCCTATCCCCAAAAAGGGAAAGGACAGGAGCAATTCCGCTAACCTTCGCTCGATTAGTCTGCTTCCAAGCATTAGCAAAATATTCAAGAATATCATAAATAAGGCATTGATAAACTGGTGTGATGAAAACGACATCATTCCGACAACCAATTTGGCTTTAGAGCGGAGCACGACACAGTTCATGCAGCTAAAAAACTTGTTTCCGATATACAGTGCAACAAGGCAAAACGACAATGCACAGGCGTATGTTTGGTTGACTTTGAAAAGGCCCTCGATACCGTATGGTTAGAAGGACTTGTATATAAGTTACCAAATATAGGTTTGCCTGAATATCTGTTATATATCATTTACGACATGATAATGGATAAGCAATTTGTGGTAAAATGTGGGGACAAAATCTCCAATAAAACTTTCTATATTAAAAATGGGCTACAGCAGGGAGCCGTGAATTCTCCCATTCTCTTCAATATTTATACTAGTGATCTAGTTGGGTCTCTTAATCATGCTATTGCATATTCCGACGATATTGTAGTGTACAGATCAGAAAAAAATATCGATGCCATTAACAGACTTCTTCAATACGACTTCAATAAAATCAAACGCTTTTGTGACAATTGGAAATTGAAAATTAACCTCCAAAAAACAGAAACCATCCTTTTCAGAACACCCCTTTCTACAGCTTCAAGAGATACAAGGAATAATTGGAAAAACTTTTCCATTGTAGGAAGCAATAATCTTCCGCTCCAAATGAGCACTGTTGTCGGGTACCTTGGTATTTGAATGGATCAATACCTATACTTTGATAAGCACATAGCAGCTGCCCTCTCCGCAGCTAAAAGTACATATGCAATGACAAGAAGTCTGTTCCGAAATGTCTCCTAGATCACAAAGTTAAAATAATTTCGTACTCAGCATTTATCCGTCCAATATTAGTGTATGGTTGCCCGGTATGGTTTAACGTTTCCCCATCCTACATGGAAAAGTTTCGCATGTTCCTGCCTCGGATTACATAGAACACCTGAGTCTCAATACAGAAAATTCTATCCTAATAAGACACTGTATGACAAATCAGGACTGAATAGGATAGACAATTTCATTATCAAAGTTATTCGTGGTCACACTGCAAGGGCAATGTGCAACGAAAATAATCTTATCTCGGGAGCATACTACCCCAATGACATGTACCTGGAGAATAGACTCCAAAGTGGGTTTATCCCACCTGAAGCGTTACCTCTCTTGGATAGAAAAGGTCTTATCCAAAACAAGCACGGAGTCCCTATTATTTACCACGCTCTTCGTGGTGCCAGGGACAAACGGAGTCTTTATAATAGTGATATATCAAATGCTGCAGTTCACTTGCCATTTAGCATGGTAAGAGGCGATCGAGATAAATCTATAAATGACCGATCCCATCCCAACTGGTGGTTGATTGACAATGAAGAAAGGATTTAATATCCCCAAATATGCTAAGATCTTCAGACGCTACGCCTTCCCTTCCCATTCCTCATTTCCCCTTTCATATTTATTTATTCTTCCTTTTCATTTCCATTTTTCATTTAGATTCCTTTTCGTTTTAAAATTTCATGTTAAATTTTTTTGTTTTTTTGTTATTAATTTTTTTTTTTTTGTACTTTTCACCTTATATTATTATTTAAAAAAAAAATAAATAAATAAATAAAACACAATACAGATTTATGTTAACATTTTTGTTAATATGTTTATTTTTTTTTTTTTTTTTGTAAACCTTTTTTTGACCTTATGTTATTATTAAAAAAAAAAAAATTAATACAGAGAGAGAACTTCTTCTAAAATATTCGGGTAATAGGAAATATATAAAAATATTATTGTACGCCGAAAGGCATTACACAAAATTGTATCGTGTAATTTAGAGTGCTCGCGAAGAGCCAGTAAATTATTTTAACAATAAGAAAAGATTGTAAAATAGGATTTAGAATTTTAGTCCTAAGTCAACATTTGTTAAATTATTGTACAATAAATGCGTTATTCAACAACAACAACAAACGAGCTGTCATGGCAGTACCAAATTGACCACCGACCGGTGAAGACGAATCGTTCATTCAATCAACAATACACAGTGACCGAGCGCGGACGTGTTTTCAATTCGGCGATCGAGTTAAATGAAAAAAAGTTGCTTTTATGAGTCGCGAGTGGTTAATATATAAAGACTATTGTTCCGTGCGGTTTCCGCCACCACCATCATTTGATAATTTGTATGTAATATCATCATCATCATCGGCACTACAACTGGGAACCGGTCTTGGCCTTATTTAGTAAGTCCTGAGGCTTGTTAAATTTTCCATAATGATTTATTTTTTTCTGGGCAAGGTCATTAGTCTTGCGCCAGAGGCTCCCCGACGGGGTATCGAACCCCGGTCTCCCGAGTGACAGGCGGGTATACTAACCACTATATGTAATATAATTTGTTTTAAAATAGTATGATGGTAAGGTGGTGGAGGAGTTGCACGATTCACAAGTGAGTTTTCGAACACGCCCCGATTCGGGTGTGGATCGTGCAGCTCTTCGAGTTCGAATTCGGTTTTTCTGAGTGGATGTCGATGGAGAGAGGGAGAAACAGCAAAAGGAATTTTCGATTCCGCTTTGTATTCGAAATATACGGCTTTTGAAAACGGGGAAAGAAAGACAGTTGTTGTTGAGTGGGGTTCGTTTTTGACTGTAAAAAGCTAAAAAGGAAGGAAATCTCCCCGTTTCTTGTTGTTTTTCTTTTTTGAAAAAGATTTGTAAAAAGTTATTTGAATTTTAAAAACGTAAAGTTAAAAATTAAATGTGGAGAGAAGAAAACTAAAAGTTATTTGAATTGTAAAAACGTAAAGATAAAAATTGAACGTGGAGAGAAGGAAAAATAAGGACATTTTGTTTAACTGCACATGTTTTAATCCGAAGAAGACACTCAAGTTTTGAAGGCAGACAAAGACACCGCGGACAGGATTGTGTCTTGGTACATATCCAAGGACAAGAGCGCAACAGAGCACGGGAACGGCGGCCCAGCCACGTTAGGCGAGCATTGAAATACGTGACCCAACTTCCATAAGGTAACCAATTTAATTTTATCCAATTTTCTGTGGCGGAACGTCACACTATTTATAAACAAATAAATTCCAGTGATAAAAACAGTCAAAACAAAGTTAATATGTATAAATATAATCAAATAAAAGAGAACGAAGCCACGTATTGTGACAGTCAAAACAAAGAACACAGTTTGATACAAAAAGTGTGTGAGTAACACGTTAACGGTGTTTACGTGAGAGTGCGGGAACATTGTGAGTGTGTGCGTGAGGCCACAATCTGTTTGCTTTAGAACAAATGAAAATAAGGATACAGACACGTTGATTGTCAACCGCGACGACGAAGACAACACCCATGGTGCCCAGTACTCAGGGGCTGGAAACCAATTCAAAGAACTAGCTGTCAGCGAAACAAATGCAGACACTAGCAATCAGATCGAGGCCCTCAACCGACTCATCCATGAGATTAGTCTTAAAAAACAACAACTGGATAAACAAATGGAGTAAGTTGTTAAACTAAAACACAACCTGAGCCAGAACGTGCGAAAAACGAAAATGGTAGAACAACAACAGCAAGAACAAAGACAACAGCAACCCACGAAGACAAAGAAAACACGACATAAGGAAACTCAACGGCAGGAATCACATCAACAACAACAGCAGGAACCACACCAACAGCAGGAACCACATCAACAACAGGAAACAGCTCAGCAGGAAACAACTCAGCAGGCCAGTCAAAAAAAGGGAGAAAGTACCTCCTATCTCATAAAATTGGGTGAGTTGACATGCAAAACTTTTAAAACAAAACGGATAAAAAATTTTAAGATAAGTTTAACATGCGATGATTTAGAAGGGTATAACAAAACTAAATCGGCATTGGGGAAATCGAAAAGCGAGTACTACACGTACACCCCTAAATCGGAGAAAACTGTCTCCATGCTCCTCAAAGGAGTTTATCCTTCCTTTACTCCCGAACAGGTGCTCGAAGAACTAAAAAGCTTCGAAAACGATACCTTGAAATTTACAGGTGTGAAACCATTTTCTACAGCAAATTCTAGAAATCACAACCGTAAGTTGCCTTTCTTCATTGTGTCGCTAAGCCCCAATAGTAAAATTGATGGTCTTAGATATATGAAATACATTAATCACCAAACAATAAGTTGGGAGAGAATAAAGATATCCGACCGTGTATTGCAGTGTATGCGCTGCCAACGCTTCGGCCATGTGGCAGCGAATTGCAATATGTATTTCAGGTGCGTCAAATGCCTAAATAAGCATATCATTGGAGAATGTCCATTGGGCAAAGAACAGCTCCCGGATAAAAATAAACTACCCTGTGTCCTTTGTAACAACTCAGGTCATCCTGCTAATCTTCGCTCGATTAGTTTGCTTTCGAATATCAGCAAGGTATTCGAGAAAATTATAAATAAAGCATTGACTAACTGGTGTGAGGAAAATGGTATTATTCCGAACAACCAGTTTGGTTGTCGATCGCAACATGACACAGTTCATGCTGTGACAAAACTTATTTCCGGCATACAGTGGAACAAGGCGGAGAGACAATGCACAGGGGCCTGTTTGGCTGACTTTGAAAAGCCTTTCGACACCATATGGTAAAAAGGGCTGGTATATAAGTTATCAAATCTAGGTATGCCCGAATATTTATTATACATTATCTACGATATGATAATGGGTAAACAATTTGTAGTGAAATGTGGAGATATAATCTCTAACAAGACTTTCCACACCAAAAACGGCTAACAACGGGGAGCAGTGAATTCTCCCATTTCATTTAACATTTACACTAGTGATCTAGTGGGTTCTCTCAACCATGCAATTGCGTATACCGACGACATTGTGGTGTATAGATCTGGAGAAAAGATTGATGTCATCAACAGACTTCTGCAAGATGATTTTAACAAAATCAAACGTTTTTGCCACGACTGGAAATTAAAAATAAATTTCCAGAAAACAGAGACTATCCTTTTTAGAACGCCGCTGTCCAGTGCATCAAGGGATACAAAACGGAATTGGAAGACATTTTTCATTGCAGGAAGTAATAATCTTCCTCTACAAGTAAAAACTGTAGTCAGATACCTTGGAATCTGGCTTGATCAATATCTTTACTTTGATAAGCATACATCAGCTGCTCTGACAGCCGCTAAAAACCCATATGCAATGACACAAAGAATCTTCCGTAGTAGTCTGCTGGACCCCAAGGTGAAAATAATTTCATACTCAGCATTCATCCGACCAATATTGGTGTATGGCTGCCCAGTATGGTACAACATATCCCCATTTTACATGGAGAAGTTTCGGGTGTTCGAGAGGCAGTGTTTGCGTTCCTACCTCGGAATCTATAGAACCCCAGAGTCGCAGTATAAGAAATACCATCGCAATAAAGTCCTGTATGACAAGTCGGGACTAAACAGAATAGATAACTTCATTATCAAGATGATCCGTGGCCACACAACTAGGGCAATGTGCAGTGAAAATGATATCATTTCGGGAGCATTCTATCCCAATGATATGTATATGGGGAATACTCTCCAGAATGGGTTCATTCGCCCAGAAGCGTTCCCTTTCTTGGATAAAAAAGACTTATCCAAGACAAATCTGGAGTCCCTATTATTTACCACGCTTTCCGTCGTGTCAGGGTTAAACGAATTCTTCACGATAACGATAGCTCTAATTTTCCAGATCGTCTGCGTTTTAGTGTGGTGATCGGTGAATGAGATAAATCAATACAAGGTCGATCTCATCCCAACTGGTGGTGGATCAGTGATGAATAAAGGACTACACGTCCCCAAATATAGTATGCCTCTCAAGCGCACCGCTTTCCTTCCCCCTATCCTCAATTCCCAGTTATCTTTATTTAATTTTTTTAATTTGATTGTTTTTTTTAATTTTTATTTGCATTCCTTGTTAATGTTTGTTCGTTTTGTTTCATTATTTATTTAATATTTTGCTTGCCAACACCCTATTTATGTCATTAAAAAAAAAAATTAATAAATAAATAAATAAATAAATAAAAAATAAATAAACAATACATGATGTAGAAAAAAACAGAATAAATTTTAAAAAGAAATATTAATTATTGTGCCATGTTATAAAAACAATTATTGTACGCCGAAAGGCATATGAAATATCATAATGCATAATTTAGAGTGCTAGCGAAGAGCTAGTAAGTTAATGTAAGAATGATATTTATAAAATAGAAGTTAACATTTAGTCTTAAGGGGACATTCCGGTTTGTCGGGTAAAAAAATGGGTTATTTTCATGATTTTTTTAAGAGAAAGTATTAAAGATATAACAACAATTTTTTTTTAAACATTTTATTCCTCTTTCGACTACTTTTGTAAATGTTGCCGAGTCACTCCGGAACCGGGAACACAAGCGTCTTGCAGCCGATCTCTGTCCCTCTCGTTCGCAAACGCTTTCGCAGCGTACCCAACTTCGATGCCCATGACTTGCATTGTTGGCAATACGGGTAAAAACCCCTCATTAAACATACAAGCTGCGGTAAGAGCCGCAACTTCAATGATTTTCTTACCACTCTATGTGTGTTTTGGCGCCATTTGCCAGATACGAGGGTTACCTCTTATGTTTCGGGATTTTCAACCCTAGTGTTGCAATCCGGCAATTGACAGCTCTGTCGTAAAGTTGGACATTTTTGAGGTTGTACGCACTCAGAACGTTTTGACATACGAGCGCTATTTGTGTTGTTTACAGTAACTTAAAAGATTCATCTCGGCCCAAAAATGGAATTAAATCGTCAACATTTTCGTGCGATTATTTTTTACAACTTTCGGCGTGGATTAACTCAGCAACAGTGCATGGATGAACTTAATTCAATTTTTGGCCATGAAGCTCCATCAAGGACCAGTGTTTATCGATGGTATGGTGAATTCAATCGTGGTCGTAGTTCACTCCAAGATGAATTTCGTGAAGGTCGTCCAAAATCAATTGTTGTTCCGAAAACCATTGATGCTGTGCGCGAACTGATATTGGAAGATCGTCATGTGACCTATCGTGAGATTGAGACAACCTTAGGCGTTAGTGGGACCAGCATACATTCAGTATTGCATAAACATTTGACTGTCAAAAAAATTTGTTCACATTGGATCCCACACAATTTGTCAATCGCCCAAAAAAATGCTCGTGTCAATTGGTCGAAAGAAATGCTCAAAAAATACGGTCGCGTTGCTTTGAAACACGTCTATGACATCGTGACAGGTGATGAATCGTGGATTTACGCGTATGAGCCCGAAAGTAAACAGCAGTCGACTGTCTGGGTGTTTCAAGATGAGCCAAATCCAACAAAAGTTGTTCGCGCACGAAGCACTTCCAAGCAAATGGTCGCCTGTTTTTTCGGAAAAACTGGACATGTCGAAACCGTACCACTAGAACAACGCAGAACAGTCAATTCTGAGTGGTACACAACCATTTGTTTGCCAGTTGTCTTCCAAGAAATCAGGAAAACCAACCGCCGAAGACGGATCACTCTTCACCACGACAATGCGAGCTCTCACACATCGGCTGCGACAATTGCATTTTTGAGCACCCAAAACATCGATTTGATGGGTCATCCGCCGTATAGTCCTGACTTGGCACCGAATGACTTCTTTTTATTCCCGTACGTAAAAACAAACTGAGAGGTCAACGTTTTTCGACACCTGAAGAAGCGGTTGCTGCATTCAGAATGCATGTTTTGGAGATACCTCAATCAGAGTGGCAAAAGTGCTTCGACAATTGGTTCAAACGCATGCAAAAGTGTATAGATCTTCATGGGGAATATTTTGAAAAACAATAAAGTGATTTTCGATGATCAATATTTGTTTTTGTTTTCTAATCCCGAAATATAAAAGGCAACCCTCGTAGTAGCATTGAAACTTTCGTTGTTATTTTGCGTGAAACCTCCCTCGCATTTTTTTAACAAATCGGGATCTGTCAGTTTTACCTAAACTGGGTAAATAGCTGTTCGTATTAGGATCCAAGGGAGGTTTGTCGTGGTGGAGCTTTGACAGTTCATTCGCAGCTTCCGCGCGTTCCCATTTGCACCATGACTCCGGGGCCTCTGGACAGTTTTGATGTTGTGGATTTTCATCGGTTGATATTTTGTGGTAGTATGTTGCCCAAATTTCTTTCGCCATTTCTTCAGCAGAGTGAGCATTGCGTCTAATCGCAAGTTCGTAATAAGTCGTCAGTTCTGTTATCATGTTTCCCGTAAGTTTGCCAGGACCAGCTCCTCCTAATTGGTCTGTTTTTTTTTTTTTTTTGCTTTTTTTATGACACCGCGTAATTGCGAACCGATTCGCTTTCCCACGTGATTGATACACTCGGCGTTTACAACATTTGGAAATGATATCTGCAACGCATTCATTATTTTTACATCCCCGTCTCCAACGTACCTTTCGTAAATGCGGCCGTGCAGATCAAAAGCGCGCTCGAACATCTCTAACATTCCGTCAGGCTCTATTTTACCCGAACTTCCATTGTGAACCAATGTGCAAACTGGTTCGTGCTCATCGCACCAAGTATCATATTCAGGGGTGCCTTTCTTTGTTTTCATAAGCCTGCAGCCTTGGCAATAACGCGATTTCACAGTAAGATCGAGAACTTTGTTTGTTTTGTTGCCGATCAATGTCATAACGCCATAATTAGCAGTATGACCCCTTTTGTTCCAACTACCATCTCCAGAAGCAGTACATTTTTTATCTTCACTTTCATCCTTTTTTTTTTCTTTTTCTTCTTTGCTGCCCTTTTTATCACGAAAGAAAAAACGCCGATACAAGCGGTGTGTGCATTATCGAGAGCAGCGTAGTAGATGTGTTTCGTAAATTCGCCAATATCCATCAGTGAAGTGAAACAATGTTGTGGCGGCTCCGCCAGATCCCACGGCTCGCCTTCCTGAAAAAACCCCCATAACCACAGCCCAGTCTGCATAAGCTTTCACTAATGCAATTCGCATTAGCATCTTAAATGCTTCACGCATCAAATAGATCCAATTATTATAACCCAAAAGTACCTGCAAAAGAATTCTTACCTTTTCAAGCATTCCTTCGGTTACAAATCCCCTGTAAGAGTTCTTACTTTCCTTATCTTAAATTATCCTGAAAAGAAAAACCGTCGGTTCACACATCATGTAACCATTCCAGCCAGGGATAATTATCATTGCGTCGCCTATTCCCAGCTTCATTCATGTATACGATAAATTTCTTTATGTCTACATTTAGCTGGCGACGTTTTTCTCCCAGCAATAAAATTCTCTGACTCGCACAATATGCAAACCAAAGCAAATACGCATCCCGCGTCTCTCAGCATCAATTTAATCCTACAGCATATTTAAATGCAAATAGGAACTCAATACCTACCCTTACTAGCGATGACATTATCACATTTCCCATTGTGTAAATGGAAAAAGCACTAGCGCTTCTTCCTAATGGCGATACATTTACCTACGCATCCGCACCACAGCATAGACACAGGTCATAAATCACCTTTATCCTACATAGTTCTGGATCCGTTTCCCAGTAACCTTCTCACATAAACAACATCTCTACGATCCTTTCCCTTGCTTTGTGTTTCAGGTTATTCATCATAGCGTTGAGCCATGAAAAGAACCGACGTACACACACACTTGTGTATCGTGAAGATCTCCTCTATGAGATCGGTTTGGTTACTCAAAAGAGAGACTTTACGTCTCTCTTCGAACAGGAAATGCACCCTTAATTTAAGAGAACCAACTTCACAGCTGAATTTCTTTTAACAACGATTGAATATCGTTGAGTCGTCTTCCATCCGTTGACCAGCCTGGTCACAGGCGATCTCCCGCTCACCGCCGCGCACGGTGGCGCGAATATAGTTAGTCTTATTAAAACCACCGTTCGTGACGCTAGGTTTTTCTCCCCCACTTCGCAAACCGCGGAGATGCGTAATATATATAATAATATACCTCCGAGTAGTGTTCGTGCGTGTAAAAATGTTTTCATTAATTAAATACATATTATAATATTCAAACATATCATAGTTTTTACTTTGCAACCGTGTTCCGTGTAAGTAAATCGAATAAAACTAAACAAATGGAATCCTGTGTTTTGTAATTTTACTTGGTGTGATGTTCCCGCTAGTGATCGTGATTGTTGTGCTCGGCGTTTCTGGGTGTATGTAGCTAATCGTTCTTTTGGTTCGGTGATATTCACGTGATCAATATATGATGCAGGAGAAAGTGAATCAAGTACCCATGCTGGTACATACTTCCTCCCCACAATGTAATCCATTTAACCCGACACCCAAGATGCGTATTACGAATACTATTCTACGATTAATTTCGTAAGCTTTGTTGGCGATTCGTGGACAGGACTCGATGACCCTCTCACCACAGTTGCATTCGACGATCAGTTTGAATCCTAGGCCTTTCTCAGATTTTTTTGAAAAGTTTATCGAACCGTCACACTTTTTACACTTTATAATGTTTGAAAGTTCGGAAAAAACTGAAAAAAGTGACATCACGTATGCTGCCGTCACTGTGACCGTTGGAGCGAAGTCGGGCGATGTAGCCAATTTTTGTTCCGATGTAGTCGCATACTGCGTTTCCAGTTCATGTACAGTTCCCATAAATCCTTTTCGTTTTTTATATCGACTCCCTGGAGGCACCCCTGACTTACGCGAACCTTTAACGTTTTTAAACATTATGTTAGAAACATTTACCGTTGAAAAACTTATGAAACGGATGCCTAAACGCGAGCACTGCACGCCTCTTAAGGCCACGTTTACACTAAATACTTTTTCCTCCTCATGAAAAAAAAACAAAGAAACATCAAAAATACCTACCCCGCGACGTCACCGCTAGGAACATCTTCCTTAGTCACCAAACAAGATAAAACCACCAGCACCGTGCATCGGGCAAGTTAGTTTCATATATATGAAACTAACTAAAACTCAGGCAATCGCAGGTCACCCGCAGTACGCCCGAATGTAAAAACAACATACACAAGAGCGACTATCCATTACCGCTTATGAACATGTTGTTCAGTCGCACAAGATTCCGACATATTCAAAGAAGTGGCAGTTGGCCCAAGCCAACAGCGAAGCAAATTAATGCCCATAAATGGATAGTCTCCATCTATCTAAATACACGGTAGTTGCCACCTATGATACGAATTTGTATCCGCGGGAGACTCGACCCTTTAATGGCATATAACTTTGGAACCGCGTAAGAGTTCGTTTCCAAATTTTAACATATTATTTTTGAAGTATAAAACTATCGATTAAGCAAAAAAAATTGATTTTTTGAACCGAACAAACCGGAACGTCCCCTCAAGTGAAATATGTAATTGAATTGTTGAATAAATGTGGATATAAAACAAAACTCGAAAGATCCACCAGCTCATTCAAACAATATGGGATAAGGAAGTCACTCCGGAAGAATGGAAAACGTCAATAATCGTTCCCATTTTCAAAAAAGGCGACAGATCTGACTGCGAAAACTACAGAGGAATATCATTGCTCCCAACCGCATTCAAAATATTAACAAATGTCATTCTAGCGAGAATCACACCGTACGCAGAAGAGATACTGGGAGACTACCAATGTGGATTCCGTAGGAACCGGTCAAATGTTCACAATAAGACAACTGCTGGAAAAGAAGTGGGAATACGGAGAAACGGTTCACCAACTGTTCGTTGACTTCAAAAAAGCCTACGACTCAGTCAGAAGGCAAAGGCTCTACCGTATTGTAGTTGAGCTGGGAATCCCGAAAAAATATGTCGCCCTCATTCAAATTTGCATGAACGAAAACAAAGGGCGAGTTAGAATAGAAAACCATCTCTCAGAGCCATTTGAAATCCGGGACGCACTAAAGCAGGGAGATGATCTATCACCGTGTTTTTTTAACCTTGTCCTCGAGTATGTCATCAGGAAGGTACAAGACGACAACGTGGCCGGATTATCTCTGAACGGGGTCACACAAGTGCTCGCATATGCGGATGACATCGCTTGTTAGTAAAAACTGTGAAATCATCATGCAAGCGGCAGAAGAGGTGGGCCTAGAAATAAATGAAGACAAAAGAAAATACATGATTACGGCGAGAGCGGGTGGACCTCAGAGAACACATATAAACGTCAGAGACAAGATATTTGAAAAAGTTAAAGAATTTAAATATCTGGGAACGACACTGACGGCCAGTAACGAAATGTCGAAAGAAATTAACAAAAGACTGCATTCCGGCAACGCTAGTTGGCACACAGTCAGTAAACTGTTGAAATCCAAACTGCTATCACGTAACATAAAACTCCGTGTCTATAGAACCATAATCATGCCAATTGTTCTATATGGATGCGAAACATGGGCTCTCACAAAACTGGAAGAAAACAAATTCTGCGTATTCGAGATTAAAGTACTAAGGGGTATCTTTGGAGGTAAATATGACGAGGACGCAGGACAATGGAGGAAACTCCATAACCACGAATTGGAAGAGCTATATCGCAAACCTACAATAGTGAGAGTAATCAAGTCGCGAAGATTAAGATGCGCCGGACACGTGGCGCGAATGGGCTACGATAGGACCGTGCATAGAATTCTTGACAGTAGACCAACGGGAAAGAGACGGGCTGGACGCCCGCGACGGAGATGGGAGGACAATGTTAGGTTTGACCTGGAGGAGGTCGGATCGAATGGTCAAGCGTGAAAGTAGAGCGCACAGGACAGGGAACGATGGCGAAGTCGAGTCTGTGAGGTCATGAGCTTCCGGGTTCCTACAGGCCAATAAATAATAATAATAAATAATAATAATAATAAAACAAAACAAAAAAAAAACGAGCTGTTATGGGTCGCATGTCGGATGAGCGTAGCATGGTGTATATGTGTGTGTTGTGTGTTCGCCGTTGGGATTGGTTTTGATTCCCAACCCGATTGTTGCGTGCAGTAGTATTATGGTTTTTTTCTAATGACTGATCGGGGAACTGTGGTCGATCCTTGATGTTTCCATTAAGAGTTTTATAACTGTTACAGTTTCCTGGTCTGTGTGGATTCCCATGCTTTATTTTAGTTATCTCGAATCGGTTCGGTTGGAAATTAGTTGCAGTCGTAATCGGGTATTTGTTTTCATCGACTCGGTAGATACATTATCGTATTAATTCTAACTAAAGAAACATTTTTGTGTTTTTAGATTTAAAATTTATCTTACATCTGTAGTTATCCTAAATCACTACTCCCATCAAAATGCCCAATATTACCTACAATCCCATCCAAATCCTCAATATTAACTTACATCCCAATCCAAATTCCATATTGAATCGTATGAGCGACAAATTAAACCAAAAGTTAATTTGTCGCACATTGATTCAATTTCAAATTAACTTACACCCCAATCCAATTGAATCATATACACGATATATTTAAACCAAAGTCCATTTGTCGTGCATTGATCCAATTCCCAATAATCCTGACATCATGAAATGCTTAACTAAAAATGCATTTCATGATTTCCCTTCCAGGAATTTATTCAAATAAATTCCTAGTCACATCCCAGAACCCAATTCCAAATGAAGCACACAAAATGTTGTTTGTGCTTCTTGGAATTTTTACAATAAAAACTTTAACAAATCCCAACGACCAAAAAGTATAAAAGGGCGGCACATTTCGATTTCATCCTCAGTCGAATTCCAGAAGGCCGAAGCCACGCCAAATGAAAAATAGAGAATTCAATGTACAGAGGACTTAACCGAAAAAATTAAATTAAAGCCGGGCGTTTCATTTTCACGGCATAACTATTGATGGGAAGCTTGCGCTCGCCGCGAGTTATTTAGTTATTCGGAACACTTTTAAATAAAGCAAAGGATCATTGACAATTTATTGCGGCCCCTAATACGGAAACCCCAATGACGGATTAATCAAGGGTGACCATGGGAAAATAGCGTGCTTTTCCCGGAGTACCCAAGGATGTCCTGGAAGGAAACTCCGCCTTCACCTCCAAGGAACTTACGCACACCGAGTCTCCTATCCGGAAGCCCCCACGCCCACCAAAGGAAGTTGCGAGGGCACACCAAAGGAGGTAAGCCAAAATTTTCAATTTAGAAGTATACCACATCAACACATCTAATTGTTTTTTTTTTTTTTTACAAAAATACAAAATACTGTAAGTGATCGTTGGGCACCTTTCTGAAATGCTGTGAAAGGGGACAGGGGTTGTTAAGAGTAAGGTCTTTGGTAATAAGACAACTGCAATTGAACGGCTTAAGTAGATAATGCATATTGACGAGAGGGGGGGCTTTATACTGTGATGTTATCAAAAATTTGAACCGCCGTTTGTAGATGTGTCAGAGAATCCGATTCTGCTTATTTATTTTCGTTTGTAAAAGAAGAGTGAATCAACTTTTATCCATGTCAGGGAATTTCCTACTAAAACCTAAATTCACTTCACTGGCAGATTATACGACTCTTGAAAGACATACCTGGTATATCCTGTAATTCATTTCTATCCACCTCCTCTTATTTGGGGTCTTGTAAAGGAGTACCTTCCTGTAATGGGGAGTAGCAAAAGGTTTGTCCTCCGGCTAAAAGCTATCATCATAGATTTGCCGAATAGTAATAAGATTTTGTGCTTCAATTACAAGGACCAACAACAACGAATAAAAACGCATCTCTTGTAAATGGCAGAAGAGGAAAAAGCCAAACATTTACGATGCCACAAGCCCATTTGGCTCGCGATAAAGAACTCATCCAAAATGGATTCCTGTTACATGAAGTATTTTTTTGTTTCCCATGAACGGTACATATGAACTATTTGTATGTGTGTTAGTGCACATCCATTCAAGGCGTGCCTGAGCAGATCATAAAATAGAGTCCCGACAGCCAAGTATTATTCCAGCTCGATGCGGCCGCAGGATGAACGACTCACACGGGAATCAACAACAGATGCCACGAAAACTTGATGAGCTTAAGCACACTAACATTCTGAAGCCATTGAGCTGGTCAGGTGTTCGTATTTCGTATTGTCGACAGACGTGTGCATGAGTTTGGATTTTTCTCCTTGTCTCAAGGACACTAATCCCCAGAGTGCAATGGATGAGAGTAAGTAGTCGTCGAAGTATGTTCATAGCCTAACATTTGTATATCGAAGGGAGCATACGGGAGGTTGTTTCCACTATAACTTATACCTGTTGGCAGTTGTTAAGATTGGTGGTCCTGTGACCAATAATTCGCTCTTCTGCACTTCATACACCCTTGAGTTGGACGAAAGAGCTCATTGTGGGATAGAATAAATTTAGGTAAAAACTATAAAGGGCATACTGGTTGAATAAGGACATACATGTATTCTAGGCAACAGAGGTAGATAAATATTTATTGACGAAACATCAAATTGACGCAGCCAGTATTCCATATCAAGGATGTTATGGGTAATGAATGTTTCCAACATAGACGTTACAAACATCAAATAACTGAAGACGTTCATGTTCAACACAACGAAGTAATCAGTGCTCGAACAGAAATTCCAAATCTTGCTAGACAATTTATCGAATTCAGTAACAGGATCATCCTGTATAAATTTGTAACTACCGACACAAGTCATGTTACATTAGAAGTACTAGTTGTAAAAATTGCCACACACACCTACGAAAAACGTTCGCAAAATTTACGGGCACATTCTGAAATATAGATGGTCGAAAAAGAGGAAATGAAACTAACAATCAGAACTATAAGACACAATTCGAATCCGACAAGTAAACACACTTACTTACGTCAGCAATTCCTTCGTCATATAGTGCACGACATTAAACTAAACAGTTATTACCTCAAGAAAATCAAAACATAAAGGACCACATTTCTTTTTGCCAGTATGGGATATGAAGGTCAATATTTTTTCTTAGATAAATGTAATGGCAGAACCATTCCTATGCTTCCCTAAAATAGCAAAGAAAAAGTGCTGTAAGCATCAAGAACTAAATAGAGTTCATATTTTTACATTTCACCACCTAATACATTTTTATTATTACACTTCTCTCGGGAGAGGCGAACGTATAGCGCCGACTGGGCGCCCCGAGATGCCACCAAATTACTGTTGCAGTTCTTTTTGAACAGTTGCAGGTTGTAACGCTCCAGGAACACTCGCGCGGGAAAGGTGTTTCACAGCTTCCCCGCTCTGTAACGGAACGGGTTCTGATGCAGGGATGTTCGCGCCGTCGGAGATCAACCGCAAGTTGGGGCGATCTATCGGATTGTCTTGTGGAGCGTTTATAAGCTGAATTGCGCGGAACAACGCCACGAATCACCGAATAACAGTACCCATGATAATATCTGTAAAATAGACAGTAGTCAGGTACGCGCCTTCGATGTGATACCGACTGAAGTCCCGACATCCGCGCCGTGTCCCTGACCAGGTCGTTCCCTCGTCTCTGTATGCTTTCCAGTACAAAAGATCGACGGTATGTTTAGGATCAGAGCTCCATACATCATAGACAAAGATGGCTTACATGAGGTAATTGATAAACTCAAACAGAAAAACGCCACCCGGTTCTAAACTCGGATGACTCCCAGAACGGTAATGCAATTAAATGCATATTTCAGAGCAATTAACAAATTGCATAAAGACAATTAATTACATATTCCAGAACGATTAACAAATCACGGAAAAGAAATTAATTGCATATTTCAGCACGAACGACAAAACGCAAAAAAATTATTGAAAAAGAATTAATTGGGTCAATTCGCAATTGCGGATGTTGAACTGTGGTGCAAATGGATGAAGAAATATTGGCTGACACCACAGTACAAAGCAATTGCGAATTGAAATAGAAAATCGGAAATTAGGTCATTGCGAAATGAAACTGCATTATCGTAATCGAGAGGTGTTGACCCGGAGGTGTCAAGAAGAGGTGAAAACAAGTTAGGAGTGAGTCTGTTGTTGGTCAAGGAGTCTGGTAGTGAATCTGTTACGAGGTGGATGTGCTGAGAATAAAAGAAACAGAGGTGTGTCGCGAAGTGAAGAACGTCTGTGCAATTCCGGGATCATTTAAACTAATAAAGATAAATTGTAAAGTAAAGTGAAAGAAATAGTTTGCAAAGCAAATTAAGTATAAAGCCAGATAAAGTGTTATACGAACCTCCACTTGGAGAGAACTAAAAAATTGAGTAAAAGAAGCAGTTAGTGGATAATATTAAACGGAAAAACTAATAAAGATAAATTGTAAAGTAAAGTGGAAGAAATAATGGGTAAAGAAAATTAAGAATAAAGACAGATAAAGGTTCGTTTAAACCTCCGCTTGGAAAGAACTAAGAAATAGAGTAAAAGAAGCAATTAATGGATAATATTAAATGGAAAAACAAATAAAGTGTTTAACGAACCTCCACTTGGAGGAAATTATAAAATATAAAATGAGACGTTAACAAATTGTGTTAAGAAAGTAGTCAATGTGAAGAACAATTTTTGTTAAGTTTCTAAGGTAGAACTAAGAAGCAAAGAAGGAAGAAAACTCTCTAAAGGAATTAGAAGAGATATTGTAATTAAATGAAGAAAAAGGAAAAATAGAAGTGGGTGAAAACTAATGAGTGATTTTGAGTACTGATTTCTTGAGTTTTAGTGAAAACGACAAAAAGAGAAAACAAAAAAAAAAAAAGGTAAAAAGGGACGATTTGGTCGCCGTTTCCTCTGGTGTCGTGATTCTGATGTCGGTGAGTACATAAAACCATAACTCGCGGGTCTAATTTGAGATTTATACAGAAGAAGAAGTTGGGCCGAAGTAATATATTTCTTGACTCTAAAATGATAACTCAGTTTTCCTGAGGTTAACCTGGCGAAGTTCGCCAGGCGTTTATGCCACCATACATTCCCACAGACCGTGATGCCGAGTAACTTCAAGCGTAACTTGGTATTGACCAGAAGGAGAGCGGACCAGTTGGGCACTCAAGAAGTTTATTAGTCACTCTGTCGTTAGAGGGCTGCTTCGCGGTATCAATCCACTTAGTTGCACGCATCTCATCTTTAATAAAATTCGTTCTGTTAACCTCGGTGAGATTGGAGCGCCATTGTTTAAAAGCTCAATTTTTTGCCGCTGTAATTTGCTCGCATTTTTTATCAAACCAAGGCTTACCCGATGAACTTCGTTTAATGGAATGCGGAATGTAAAACTCCATCCCGAGAAGAATAATCTCTGTGACCGACTTCATGCAACCGTTAATACCGGAGTCTCCGAAGCACACCTCCGACCATGGAAAGGATGCGAAGAAATGTCGCAAATCGTCCCAAATGGCAGCACCATACCTCCATACACGGTGAAGCTGCTTAGGTCGGTTATTCGATTGAAATGCAAGTGATTGCGCGCCCAACACCAAGCAGTGATTTGAGTTTCCCAGTGGCGCAGCATTATCCCAAGCATTATCATCGAAACCGAATCCTCTAGCATTTCCTGGTACAAACAAGAACTCGGTTCTTATAGCGGTCAGAGATGACATAAACACTTAAAACCCATTAGCACCTCTCCCTAATGGCGATACATCTATTAACGCATCTGCACCACTCATCCACGACTGTAATGATGCCCTTATCTGCTTTTAGCACCATTTCTCCGATGAATTGCTGTCTATGATAGCCACAATGCGTAGCGTAAACAATGATCTATACGATCCTTTTGTTCTTTTTCCTTCGTTTCAGGTTTCGTTTATCTTTTGCTGAAATGCATCGATAAACACTGTGATCTGTACGATCACCCATACATGCATACACCATGATCTTCATTACGAGATCTGGTTTTCTATTCCACAAAGAGAGACTTTACGTTTTTCTTGTGGTAAGTAAAAATATCCTTAGCCGACAGGATATTCACCACCACCGAATCCAAGGTGAATCAAGAGCCAGATTCCAACCCTCGATCGAGTCGTATTTCAACATCCAGCCTCGCAGGTTGCGTCGTCTCCCGCTCCCTGTAGCCCTCGCGGGGACGCGCACATCACAGAGTCGAGTTCGAGGTAGCGTTGTCTAATTTTATGAACGTATTTTAAAACTAGCGTTTCCTAAGTGCTTGTTATCCTGTTAAGTGGAGTTGTCGAGTTGTGCTTCCTTTTTTTAACATGTAAACGCGCGGTCATATCATAATGACGTTTGTGTTCAGATAGTAATAGTCAGCACCATGGTGAAATTACTATAACAATAGCGGACATATGAATAAAAGTTTTAACTACTTATTTGAAATCGGTGTTTTATTTTACTTTCGTTTCCTGGTGATTGTTGCAGCTGGTGAAGTTCGTTCGAACAGTGAAGAGTTCTGGGGACGGAGTAGAACCTCGTGCCGTACGCCGGCATCGCGACATCGCCCCCCACAAGATACAGCATGTTCACAAAATATCCTCGGGCATACGGCACTCGCGTAGGTTCCTCCACGAGTTAAGTCAAGTTGTGGCTAACAACGAACATCTCTGTCAGCTTCCGAGACTCGTGGGTTTTGTTAGAATGCACCAACCAGCCGCAATTGCGTACATTAAAATCGCCAAGGGCGGTAATTTCAGAAGATTGGTTTTTGATCTGTATCCAGTCGACAGTACGTAAAAGATATTCGAAAAATATCGCTGGTCGCCCGTCATTCGGGGAGCGGTATAGACAAAAAATAATATAACAGAATTCCTCAGCACGTCCCTCAACCATATGATGTCCATGTTATTGTACTCCAACGCCTCCATCGTATGGCAAACCAGATCGGACCACACGAGGACGCAGACTCCGCCCTTAAAACGGAATCTCGAATGTAAGCCGTATCCTGAGCAACGAAGATATGTCGAACCAGTTGACGAATCGACTTGGGTCTCGGTTAGGGCAAGGATATCAGGTTTCACTGTTTGCAAATATTGGTGGACGGCGTTTTCATTCGTATTGGGGAAACTGATGCCATTGGTTCGTGGTAGTTGGTAGTTCGTGGAAATTGATTCTCTGGCATTGTTGAATACTCTGGAATTTGAGCTGTAGTTGCCATCACCTGATTTGTATTTCCGCCGTCGACGTCGTCGAGCGTGATTCTTAATAGACGAATCCGGCCTACGGTCATAAGATGCAATCAGTGTTTGTGGAGCGGCATCATCTTCATGATGATTTTCATCACAATGTGCATGGTGCCGCCGCGATTGTTGTTGTTGCGGGTGCTGTGACCGTATATGGTGCCCATCCGGATTTGCGTTGTTGTTTAGACTCTGATGGTGTTGTGGTTGTAACGTAAGTTGAACAACTTGCGGCATATTCTGTTGAACTAAGACTGATGTTTGATTGAGCTAGAGGGGTTGCGTACTTGGGTTGTTAGCTGGAAGCACAACCTGCTGAGTAATAGGTCGGACTGGATAAAGCACTGCTGGATGAGGTATGTAGACATGTGTTTCACGTTGGTCTTCCTTTATTAACAGCGGTTTCTTCTACCCACTTCCTAGCGTTCCACGAACCCTTGCATGACGTCTTCTAAGTTAGTATTCTCAGGGATTGTATGAAAAGCTGTATTTGTTGGTGGGATCTTGAAATTGATGCCACCCGAAAGCACCCAGCCAAGTTCTGTGTGCTGTGCTAGGGGGGTCCCTGATGCTCCCGTAATAATCGCTTCTTGTAGAATGGCTGGATACACATCGCTGCCAAGTAACATGTCGACCTTACCTGGTTTATTAATTTAATGTCTTTGTTTATTTATCGAATGTCTTGGAACTGACTCCAGTTATCACAATATATATTTTGCGTCGGGAGCATAGCCGTAAGTTTGGGTAAGACCAACGCATTCAGTTAAATGTTAAAGTCCCTATTCAGATTCGAATGTATCGTTAGCGACACCGCATGCCTGGATACACTCATGTTGGCTTCTCCAACTCCTCGGATCTTAGCGTGATTTGTGGGGGGCGATGTCGCGACGCCTGCATGGGCGAGAGTTCTACTTCGTCCTCCATCATAATTATCGGTTCGTTGGACACCACACGGAGAGAAGCAAAACTGTTCGAAAGCTCGATCACCAAGGACAATGAGTAAAATGAGGAAAACACTCTCAGGAACAACAGCACGGCAAATTAAAACACTGGTTTATTGATTAATTAATGAATGTTTTTTATTGTAATGAGGTTTTCTAATTGGATTACATTTTGTGGGGACATCAGCAACGACGATGGCGACCAGTGCAAATAGTGCACCGATCAACAGCAATTTAGAGTTCATTGTTTTAAAATAAAGTTACTTTTCTCACTTATAAATTCCTTTTCACTATTTCAAACGAACTGCGGCACAAACTCGCCAAACAATTGGAAACCGACAAGCTCGAAATACATCTCACGACTCCGGGTATTATCGCGTGTCCGCGGTGCTACGGACAGTGGGAGCGGCATGGGACCAGCGTGGTCAACGGATGGAAAACGACTCCACGATATTCAATTGTTGTCGAAAGAAATTCAGCCAGTGAAACTGGCTTTCTTAAATTAAGGATGCATCTCCTGTTCCGAGAGAGACGTAAAGTCTCTCTTTGGGGTAACCAAACAGATCTCATACAGAAGATCGCCACACTACACATGTATGTGTGTACATTGGTTCTTTTATGGATCAAAGTCATGGGAGAGATTCTAAACAAAGAAAGGGAAAATGTGCATCCATGGGATGAGAGTCCGGTTAAGCAAACAAAACCGAAACTCGTCGGATGCTAATTGGAACTTTGTTTGAGATGTGCGTCGCGGCTAAATAAATAGACCCCACGCATCGAAGAAATGGTGTTAATGGGTTTTGGCTATATTACCGAGAAATGGTGTTTATGGCATCACTGGTAAGGGTAAGTATTGAATTCCTATTTGTATTTCCTTATGCTGTACGATTTAATTGGTGCCAAGAGATGCGTGTATTTGTTTTGGTCCCTTGGGTGTAGGTCGCCAGCCAATGTGTTTGTCTGGTGATTTATGATACACATGATGAAGCTAGGATAAGCCAACTTAAGGGTAAGGTTTCCTGATTATGCGGTTGTATTATATATGAACCGATAAATTTTCTTTCAGGGAATTTATGATAAGCATAGAGAGATCTCTTATAGGGGATTTTGAACCGAAGTTATGCATGCAGGTAAGAATTCTCTTTTCCAGGGGCTTTTTTGATTACAGAATTGTTTTCTTTAATGCGTGAAGTATTTAAGATGCTAAAGCTATTGCATTAGCGAAAGCTTATGCAGACTGGGTGAAAGTTATGTGTGTTTTTTAGGAGAGCAAACCTTGGGGTTTGGCGGAACCGCCACAGATTCCTTTCCATTTTGAGCTTCAGCAAGTGTACGACAGATGAAAGAAGCCTCCGCTCCAGGATCGAGTAATGCTCGCAGCAGCACAGGTTGCCCAACAGTTGGGAAGACCTTAACTAACGCAGTAGCCAGAAGAACCGTTTGTACCGTCTGGTTTTCGGCTACGTACGTATTATGTACTGAAGCAGTCCTGGTGGGAGATACAGAAGTCTGAGCCTGATTCAAATTTGTGTGTTGAGTGGAAGAGGAAGTGAATTGAAAAATGTCGGCGTAACAGGGGCCTGGAGGTCTCACAAAAAAATGCTTCCCACCAACCACAATATTTCTAATGGCGAGATAAAATACAATCTTCAGGTTCAACTCGGCTGTCCACAATGCAATCGAATCTAACTCAGTGCCAGTTTTCGGTCATAGAAAAAGATAGAAGGGTCTTTCGGATCACATAACTGCGCTCTTTAGGCAGATAAACAAATAGTGGCAAGAGTTGAAAAGGATGTTCCCTTATTACAGTAAGAAAACTTCACAGACTTATAAGGATTTCCAAGAAGGATGGCGATGATAGAGCTACTTAAAATCATCTAACGACTCGGATAAACTAGTGGCTACAAAATTGGCTCTCTCTAGTCGAATTATGCCCTTGAGGTTTTAAGGAGAAAATTAAATTCCAAAAGAATAGCTTAATAAGTAGACTTCAAGTGGAAAATTCCACACTGCGTGAGGCTGACCACTAGGTCAAGACTTTGAGGTTATTTACCGACCCCAGCCTCCGAATTTTGGTACATGTGTAAGAAACCGAGTAGAAGCCAATGTTTTTAATTGGCTGAGCAAAAAAAAAAAAACCAACATTTAACGAATTTCAATTGAAAAACTCTACCTTAACTCCAGAGTTTCCCCAAAGATACACCAGCAAAGAGGATGTTGCCTCTGTTTTTAGAAGTTTGAAGTCCAAGAAATAAGCAGGTCCGGACGACCTGACAAACTAATTGAATATACAACAATATTATTCAACCGTTGCCTCAACAACGGAGGAATGGGACTTATCTGTGATAGACAAGGAACTAAACTTCTTGATGGTAATATAGGAACTGAACTTATCTATGATTAAAGAAGAACTGAGTTTGCCACGCAACCTGTCCTCCATTTATAACCATTGCAGAACATTCTGCCCTTCGGTATTTGAGGCAATCCCTATTTTTGTGCGTTATAGTTTTGCAATTTACACGAACTCTTCTCTTAAATTCGTCACTATTCCATTCGCATCTAATACCTTTGGTATCATCGTCGAAAGTTCCTTTTCGACTGTAGCTTTTAGTTTGATACCCAATTATATTTCATCCAACTCCATTGATATTGCCTTTGTTTTCATCAAATTATCCTTACCGACGATTGGCTCTACACTTTTCATACCATTAGGCTTTGGGGTTCTCTATATCACATGGAGAACCAACCCAGAATTCCAACCAATTTTGACCGCTAACAGCGCGTCACCTTAACCCAACTCCCCCATACAAAACTTGCAAAGAATACACTTCCCAATCCGCAACAGCATCCATTCCCAAATGTGCAATAGCATACATTCCCAAACTCGCAAGAATTCATTTCCCAATCTGCAATCGCATACATTCCCCGATCTGTAATAGAATACATTGTTAAAACTTACAACAGAATATAACCCAATCCTGCAACAGATTACATTTTAAATCATCTCCCTCATCTACATCAAACCGCACGGATTTTTCCAAAAAACTACTTCGGTTAATTTCCTACTTAAACTATACTTCTCGCTTGCGACCAAGCAGCATTAGTTTCCCCGAAAACCATTTCGGCTCCCATCTTACCCAAACCAATTGAAACAATACCAATTGTCCTTACTGGTAAGTCACCAGCACGATTCGTTGCACTTCCACGAAACAACCACCACAACGATCAAGGCTCATGCTCCTTTGTCTAACCGACAACCAATGCCCATACTTGGTTATGCCTTCAAAACCGATTTCTCCGTATACGCAGCAACAGAGGAATCTAATTCAGCCTGTACGGCAGAATATTCCCCGAAACAATTCCCTATGCACGCATAGCAACCCTTCTTCAAATTCCTAGTAAGTGGCAGTGAGTTTACTTAGCAATGACTGCACTGCCACGACACCATGAATGGATTCTTGCCCCATTTTAGTCAGAGTCCAGAGTCGATGTAGAACGGTTGGCGTGAGAAGAAGTCGATGGATAAGGTCAACAAAACGAGTCGGTGCGATGAATGTGATTTCCTTGAGTAATAGACTTCTCAAAGATCGGCTAAGTGCAAGGTCGCCCAAGTGTAATAAGAATAAAGCGTATTGAAGAAGACAATTGTAACAGAAACGAAGTATATTGCGCGAATCGATAAGGTTGGAAGTGTGTCTTCATAAGTATTTCCCTAATACTAAGCATTCTTAAATATCCGCTAATAGCTAAACCATGTGATTATTGTTCATACGAATTGTAAAAAGAAGAAAAGACAATGACAAATAAAAGCGCATTGAGTTTTAAGTTCAGTTGACATTGAGTTTAATAGAATAAGTAATAAAATAGAACCGCATTATAAGACATACAGCACCAAGAGAAACGGAAGTCCATAGCGACAAAGTAAGGATAAATGTGAATAATAGAGCAGAACAAGTTTCGTCATGCGGTTCATTTTAGTTCTACGAAATCCGAAATCCGCCAGCGATTTACGTGGACCTGTAAACTCTCGATTTTCTGATAATATTAATTTCAATACTTTTGTTAATTCTAACCAACAATAAAAATCGAACCTCAACAAAAAAAAAAAAAAAACCTGAGCGTTTATTTTGTTCCTTTGCCGTGTACGGTCAGTTTCGAAGAGCAACCACCATACCATCCACTCCGAGTTTTATCATTCCCGTGAACGGTTTACGGTCTGTCAACTACATTACAGCGGTGGGAGTGTAGTGAATCCGTGCCATACGTTGGCATCAAACTATGAACCCCCACAGGGCTTCACTGTGCTCCGGTAAACTGCTGCTGTGTAGGTTTCTTCATCCGCGTCGCTGACGGTATAAATTTAGCCTCGTTCCTCGACAGGCTTCGCTGGATCCTCGAGCTAAGGCACCCTTTTGCTCTTCCTGGAATTTTTCATCCCATCCGATTATGGTCGCCAGCTGTCCTATATCAGCTTTTTCCCTTCACTAAGAACTGGTGTTGCGAATCCTAGTGGATCGAAAATAAACATTACCCCGCACGGATCACTTCGCGTTTTTAGTAGGGGTGCTCTTCCCGGTAATGACATATTGGGAAGTAGTCAGTAATCCTACTTTGAAAATCAGTGCATCAATGTATCTTCGGTCATTGGTCATCTGAATCAAAGTAATTTTTTTTCGTTCCCATTTCCAGTAGATCTGTTTGAAACTTTTTCTGAAATCCTTCGAGTATTTCTAGTCTACAGCTTTCGCCATGTCTCTGGCTCCCCCACTGTTGAGCTGCTTTGCAAGTTGTAATCCACACATTGATTTTTGCGTATGGTTTGTACTTCTGCCAGATGTTCTTCTTCGAATTCCTCAGCGCTTTTGTTTATCACTCAGTCTCTTCATCCATTCCATCGCTTATAGTCGATGACAAACCAGCCACCAGTGTAATAGAGAAAGCGAATCTACTTGTTGCGCATTTTGCAGCCAGCTCAACACTGTCTGATATCACATTATTCCTGCCTCAACTTGAGCATAAGCATATTCGCTTCCGAACGCGTACTGTTTCCCACACACTCAAGGAGCTAAACGCACACAAATCCGCTGGTCCGGCTGGCATTCCCCCAATCCACTTGAAGAGATGTTCCTCTTCACTCGCTAAACCACTACGAAAACTCTTTCATTTGACTTATTCTACTGGCCGTTTCCCAAATAGATGGAAGTCAGCGAACATTCAGCCAATTCCCAAAAAGGGCGACAAATCATCCCTTTCTTCTTATCGACCCGTAGCACTAACTTCTATTTTCTCCAAGGTAATGGAATCACTTATCAACCGTCAACAACGAAATATCTGGAATCAAATGACCGCCATTATGACTTTCGTAGCAACCGGTCCATACGAGATCTGATGGCGTACCTTACCGAAAAGTGGAGCCATTCCATCCACTACCTCGGTGAAAGCAAGGTTGTTGTACTCAATATTTCAAAGGCCTTCGACAGAGTTTGGCATCCAGCCCTTTTGTCAAAATTCCATTTATATGGAGTGGACAATTCCCTGATCCAATGGATAAGAGACTATCTTTCTGGCCGTTCAATCCAAGTGGTTCTTGATGGTGTCAAATCTGTCTTCCATCAAATTAATACAGGTCTTCCCCAGGGTTCGATACTCTCATCCACTCTCTTCCTGATGTTTATAAATGATCTCTTGTCAATTACTAAGAATCCAATCCACTCATTTGCTGATGACAGCACGTTGAGTTTCTCATACTCATACGAACACTCCCGCCCAAACTCTTCGAACGTCACTACCAACCAGCAACTTATGCTTGATACATTGAATTCAGATCTCAACAAGATATATCAGTGGGGATTATCTAACCGAGTAGAATTCAATGCTCTAAAAACTCAGTGTTGCCTCTTATCGTCAAACGTGAGTCCCGAAGTAAATATACTGTCTATGAACGACACTTGCATCGACGAAGCCAAGGAACTATCAATCCTCGGCACTCGAATTAATTCGACTCTTTACTGGAATGACCACATATTTGAAGCTGCGAAAAGTGCAGCCAAATGTATGGAATACCTGAAGAGATGCAAAAGATATTTCACTCCATCCAACCTGGCCACTATTTACAAGGCGTATATTCGTCCAAAAATGAAGTTCAACTCCCATATTTGGTCAGGCGCAAAATTGCACTACACGTGCGCGACAAAAAGGAGCATTGAAACTTATTGGGGACCCAAGCGTAAGTCGATCAATTCCGCCCTTAGAACACAGGCGCAACGTATCATGCCTATCTCTTTTCTATAGGTATTACCACGGTCGTTGCTCAACTGAACTTGCTGAATGTGTTCCGCCTCGTCATTCAATTTCCCGCGATACCCGTCAATCTGTGAATGCGCGTCAGTTCACGATGAAAGTCGGCTTCAGGCGCACAAATAAACATAGAGAATCATTCTTTAGCCGAACCACACGAATGTGGAATGTTCTCCCTGATCATGTGTTTCCTGGTCGTTGTGATGTCCAGACATTCAAGACCAATACGAGTATATATCGACGCCTCCTTTCCTTATCCGCTTCCTCTTCGTCCGCTCGCACTGTACTCCGACATTTAAGGGTAGTTCCAAATCCCTTTTTGTGGGCGCGTTAGTGTAAAAAAAAAAAAAAAAAAGAAGAAACATAAATTGCATTGGCTTGTGATTATGTGGCTCCAGAGATATCGATATTGGAGGTGATGTCGAATGAACGCTTCCATGTAGTCTTCTATGATAAACTCTGTTGACATGTTGTCGATGGCAACGTGAGTACTTTTGGCTACTCCTGTGTAGATTATCTGATCTTCGACGCATCTCAGATGTTCGCATCTTCTGATCGTCTTGTGGCGTTTCCACTAACGCCACTGCTTGCCTTTTCCAGGTACGACACAAAGACGGCTACCTAAAGCACATAAACCCTGGGAAACATTTACTCACCTTTCAGTTATCTGCTTAAAATGTTTTCGAACTGACGCTATGACAGTTTGAATCACCAAAAAATTGAACCCATCAGGCTACTGGCCGATTTTTAAATTCGATTTTTAAACTCGACTATGGTCCACTGATGTAAATTGTTATGTTATCGCTATGGTATACGGCTCTGATGTATTTTCTTATTCGATTTTCGTTCGTGTTCTTCACTATTTTGCTTGTGAATTGTGTGTGTATCTGTTAGAGACGCCACAATGTCTCCTAATCACCTAACCCATATTTTCGCTAATTCAATAGCATTAGTACCAAGAGACATTTTCCCCAACGGCATGGTTGCATGAAATGCATGTAGTGCCTACAAATCAATTCGGTCGTAAGATAAAACAACCGATACAAACTCAAATCATATCGGCGCCCATATCCCTTGTCGAATCTACAGCACACAAGCAGGAGATATTCTTGCTTTACTTCTTTGCTGCGACCATATCGGTCGCCGGACCAATCGACAAGCAAATGCATTGGCACCAATAAACATGCCCGTGAAATTCAATTCGGTTACGACATTACGTAGCCGACATAAATCCAGAAACTTGTCCATGCATACAAGAAAAAAGCATTTTTCCCACACACACACATGGCAAGTCATATCAGCAGACCCATCGATCGATCGTGCAATCCGCAATAACATTTCCTTTTATGGAATTCTAATATCAACGGTTCACATGCTCATGGACACACCGCGTGGGCGTGCGAGGTAAACGCATCTGTGTGCGTGCACACCCTCACCATGGAAGATCATCCCCTCCTGGTCACCGAAACGATTTGGTATTCTGTCGTTTCGAAAGAATTAATCAGTCTTTCCACAGATTCCGTGGAGGCCAGTCGCGCCCTTCACGTAAAACGTAATACAGTCGAGATTTGCATTCCATCGCGTACGATCGCTGCACAGGTGTCTGGAGGGTATATAGAATAAGTTTCGCGCCGCAAGGACTACGATGAACGAGTGTAAAATTAATAGTGGGCCTGTAAATATCAAAAATGAATTTGAACCTAGAGTGTTAAACTTCCTACTTCTAACCGCTAGTGAGATAAGCTGACTTTGTGATTTGAAATAAACTGACTTTGTGTTTTGAAATAAGCTGACTTTATGTTTGTGAATATCAAAACGAGTTTGAACCTAGAGCGTTAAACTTCCTACTGCTAACCACTAGTGAACTAAGCTTAGAATTGTGTTAGAGTTTACGTTAATAAAAATAAAGTGAATCGAATGACTTTGACGTTTCACTTTGCAATAATATACGCCGTGGCAATAGTCGCGGGACGCCCGTTAGACAGAGTCGGCGCTCCGCTCGATCAACTATAGGAATTGTAGTGAACCTGTGTCCTTGTGGCACGAGACTAGAGGACCTTTAAAGACGTGGAAATTGATGAAAAGGACCACAGCCTCCTTGTTTACTTTCTATTTGGAGATTTTTTACCTTACTTTAATCGACATTTTACACTTCCTATGGGCTTGTGAGGGGGAGAAGTATTGTGCCAGATATGGGCACTCCGTTCACTTCCATCCCCATCGACTGTCACTAAGGTTCCGATGCGTATCGTTCACAAGCCAACAAAACAAAACCTCACAACACAGGAAACAAGTTAAATGAAACACAGAGATTTGGTTTATTAGTTCAGGAGCACTATTTATTTAATTTAGTTAGAGATCATTTTTTTAACCTTAATAATTATTACAACTTCGCCGAAATCAAGAACACACACGTTGGTTTTAATTTATTCCGGTATAACTACTTTTTATTATTCAACACTGACTCCGTCTATCTGTGCTTCTCCGCCGCGCTACGAAGAGCGGGAGCGGCAACGACCTTGATGGTCGGCTGATGGAAATGGACTCAGCGATAATCATCTCGTACAGAGCTGATTCGCTTAGCAAGGGACATTTTTGGGTGCAATTCCCCTTCACTAGGGGAAAGAATTTCCTACCACTAGAGAAAAGTAAAGTCTCTCTTGGTAGAACAGACAACCAGATCTCGTAATGGAGATCACGGTGGTGTGTGAGATCGGTCAGATCGAATGTTGTTTACACGTGCTCGAAGGCAATGGAACAATGAAGCAGGCCGGCGGCAAAGACAAAGGAGGAAACGACCAAATGCTTCGTTCGGTAATGCGGGTCATTGTTTACGCGATGCGTCGTCATTATTATCGACGTTGGGGAAAAGGTGCTAATGGGATTGGTGGCAGAAACAAATCCCTTGCCTGCATTTGTATATGCAGGGTAATTAGTTTTTGGCGACGTACGAAATGGATGATTGTTTGTCTATTGAACAACGAATCGCTGATCGGCTTGTTGCAGCTGTAAAAACAAGCCGCCCGACATTGCATTTCAAATGATAACAATGGGTGCCGAATGGTTTGTATTTATGGTGCATATGCACATTAAGGAACTATTTTAAGAATTTTAGATAACGCGTTGTATGCATTAAATGTCCTTGATAAAGGAAAATGTCTTCAGGTGCCAATGCAAATGCATTGGCGGGGAACACTGGGAGTTGGGTTGTAATAATGGGGGTTCTGCCTGATAAGTTAAGAAAGAAGTCTTAGGGAGAATTGTATGCGAAGGGATGCATGAAAAGTAAGTTTTCTTTTCCATGGGCTTTTTAGATTACAGATTTGATCTCTTTAATGCGTGTAGTATTTAAGATACTAATGCGATTGCATTAGTGAAATTAGGAGATTGGGCTGTAGTTATGGGGGTTTTTCAGGTAAGTGGGCCGTGGGGTTTGACGGAACCGCCACAGGCTCCTTTGAACTTCATTTGGACCCTCTCTGAATTACCGCCCCTAATGCTTTGGCCGGCAGTTGTGTCCAAGGTGAGCGCTTCTGATCTACCTTTCACACCAATATTCTTCGAATTATTGCTTGGAGATCATCAATTTTGCCTTCTCGATCAGATTGACCAATCCTCAATTTTCTCCGATGTTTTTGTTAGCTCGGGAGTGAAAGTTGTGAACCGTGCATTTACCTCCGGATGGGCAATACGTGTTCCCTCCCGTTCGACCGTACGGCTCGATAGTTGGTCCTGGTGATGCATGACCACGATAAGTTCCTCTCTTCCGGAATGAATGCTAATAGGCACGTAATCACTCCCTAGGCGACATGAAAGATACACTTCCTTCAATGCAGGCGGATGGTATGACTCGTATGGAGGAACTGAATTTATCCAAGATAGGTCGCCATGCAACTACGTCTTCCTTTTTATAGGTCCGTAGCTCTGGCTTCTGTCACCATACAGAGCGTTCCAAACAATTCAACATGCTATGATTGTGGCCCCTTCTATCAACTCAATGCGCTGCAGCTGGTGATTGCGACACTTTCCAGGAATTGATTAGCTGTGGATTGTGACGTTTTGGCGTTTTTATACGTCGTTCAAGTGTTCCGCCGAACACTGCTTGCCGCAGAGAAAACATACATACACAGAGCGAACGCGGTTACAAATGAAACACCAACAAATTTGTTTTTAATTTTTATTTTAATCGTAGTTGTCTATTATTATTTGGAATTATAATTTTCGCTGCTTTTCTTACGAAATAAGTGCCGAGTAAGTTACCGAAAAGAACGTTCTTATCCTATCTAAATAAACATATTGTAGGCGAAAACAAATCGACTCACACTTAATATGACACATTTTTACTTTTAATGACACAAGGAGTATCAAGGATTCTTGGCGCGGATTAACCACCTCGGCGGGGTTCTCTGGTCTCCTCACTGTGCGAATATTCGATATATCCTTCTCTTCCCGGTGACGATCAGAATTAGACTGCCTGTCTCCCCAGACAGATATCCAGATTCCAAACTGGTATCCGTATCTGTACGGAAAAATTTTTCTATTCGATCTGCTAACAGAATTCCGGAAATCTCTGTTGGCAGCATGCTATTTCATCCCACGGGTAATTTCCTATTTTCCTGAAAGGAGAAAGTCATTCTTTGCATACATCATTATCATTGGTGATAGAATTTCATTTCCACGGCCTTCTGTTTGCACAGAACATCTGGCGCCCAGACCAGAGATATTCGGCGATTATTTTGACGTGCAGTCCGTGGGTTTTATTTGAACTTGGTACCCGGAATCGAAATCTATTAGATCTTTATAATGGTGCGTGGCCGTGGGACCGGAGTATTGCCTTTGTTGGCTTAACTCCTCATAAATCATCGGATATCTCGTTGAGATATTATCGATTGCGATAGGTCGTGGCTGCCTTCTGTTGTTCAACAGATTTGGGTGGTCCTTGCATTAAATTACCCGCACGTGCATCCGTTGATCGGCTCATTCTTTGATGATAGCAATTCTTTTGTATCGAATTTCGGAATTGCCGGTTCGATGAGATGTTCCTGGGCAGCATGTATGGCATTTTGGGAATTGTTTTTTTTTTTTAGGAATAGAACTCATGGATGTTTATACCTTCGTTTCAGGCATGATGAATTATAATTGTTGAGCTTGACTTTAAAAGCTTTGGGGACGTTCAGTTCCTTGCTTTTTGGTGTCAGTCTCAACGTTGGCTACGAGTTGCAGGCCCTATGGTGGGACTTTGGGACACGCGTCTGTGGGCGCGTGCAACGTTCTCAGGTAAGTAAGCTCTTTGAAGGTAGGAACCTTACCTGCGCGGAATTGTGCGTTCGTAGAACGCTACAACGTCTTCCGGTAAAATCTGAATCGCTAACAACGCTATGTAATTGGCGGGTAATGCCGGAAAATGGTCTCCAAACTTATTGAAGTACATTCTGTGGGAGTTCTTTAATACATTCCCAAAGAACCGCCCATCCTCTTAAATTAACCACCTTCCTCTTTCCATGCAAAGCCATAGTACTTACCTGCAATTAGGGGCAGCGTAAGCTCCCCTGCAGCAACATACCTGAAAGGAAATCCTACCCGACGGCATCCACACATTCTGAACTTTCTTGCTTCATATTCCATGAACCAGTTCATCTCCTATCAGCTCAGCCTGTCTTCAATTACGATAAACAAACGCTGGCCAGCGTATTGTTGACATAGCTGTAGCCGATATTCTTTCCACAGTTCACAATTGTATATCGCGCATATACCCTTAGATCCGCGACAGTTGCGACAATTCCCCGTTATCGGCCATCAACCGATCATGAATTTGGGCATGGATATGATCATTGTTTAGGCAATCTTACCCATGCTATGCCTATGATGATCCGCCTGAAAACCTAAATTAAACATACAGTATCTCACTGTGTTCGTTTTACTTACCCGCACATTAATCGAAACATATAGCTATCCAGCCTGACCCTTTGCCGCCGTCGACGAAGTTTCTGCTGACCTATGTCAACAAAATAATTTTTCTACTTGTGCACCGGAGCCATACGGCTAGATTGGATATTGCCTACATCGGTGTTTCCAAGGAATCTTAGGCAAATATCATGACGACCCCTTTGTATCATAGACACATCATGTACATCATGCGTGCCACCATTTAATCTGTGAAATAGAGTTTTTGTTTACTTTGAAACAAACATCTATTTCGATCCCTGGCATACATCATCAACGATGTATGGGTACATCGCCGCAGCCCCCGATGATCGTACGTCTGTTTAATCAGGTGTTCATCGATCATCGTTTTCATCGCAGGGCATTGTACTTGTCCTATACGGACACATATAGAATCCTCCCATATCGATGCAATTCGCGGCCATTGAATCCGATGGATGTGAGTTGCATCGTTGAGTCAGATTTCAACAGCCTTAGCTGCGATCTAACGAGCCAAAATTCATCCCCCCGTTGAGTGCGGTCGAGAGTCTAGTGGATGACCATAAACCGAATAGTCTTTTACATCGTTAAGCTATTAAAGTAAATAAAGTCGGAATTTGTGTCCGAGATTAATGTACGTTTATCATTAAAATGTCAGAGATACGGAGTGTCGTATGATATAGCGCGGACGAGCTGCAGTGGAAGTAGCTCACGATTACTTGTGACCTAATGAAAGACAATGTCTGAGTGAACAGTTTATCAATAAAGAAAAGAAAGTCAATCAAAGGGATTACTGGCGTGTTAATAAAGATTCTTTCATCGAACGTGACGTGTTTTATATATCCTTTGGAGAATAGTTGCAGCATTATTCATTGGGCGTTCGCGATCGATCTGTGCGTGTTTTCTGAATCCGCGTCCGTGTAGGCGCACAAGTTAAACACTACCACAATTCAACAAGTTCTGTGGAGCAACGCCTATAAGAATACATTTAGAAATGATATTCATTCATTCATTCTATTCTGCCAGGAAAAGGGAATGGAATTCCATTTCACGCCGAATGGACGAACTTGAAAGATGGTCTTAATTTTTGGACAATGTGTTACGTTCTGATCGTTTTTACAATCACTTCACTGTGTACTTGGATGGCTACTGTAATGCATGTTTACGCATTTGTTCTCCCTCGTTTCCCTCTTTTTGTATCTCTGAAGCAACATTTCGATTCGCTCTATATCATATAGTCAGTTACGTTTGACTTAAATTTCAAACGCATTGTATAGTACATATTGTTGTTGACTTATTTTTCATCTTCTTATTCCTGTACGACCTAACGTCCTTACAATTCCTGTTTAATTCCTTTTTTTATTCGTCATACAATCCGAACTCTGAAATGATTAGCGTTTCCCGCGTTTCTTACACCTGCTGATCTCCGTCGCGGAATGTATCTTCTTCCTGATTCTCTCTCCATATTTTCATTCTATTTATCCATCAACGTCATTACGCCCTTCGTCACAGCTTCAGATCTTAACGCCGACGTCGCCTCGTTATTGTGGTAAATTCTCCGTCGTTTAAGAACTTCTCCACTTCTTCCTCGACTTGCAACTTTATCCGTAGCTTTGTTTTTGGGTCTCCTCCATAAATATTTGTCATCTTGTCATCTTATCTGCGTGCTTTGAAATGAGCCAACCCAGACTGTGATAGATGGCTGCCTATAAAGCCGATGAAGTTAATTAAGGACATAACATCGAAGATTACTTTTTGATATGCGCCAAAGACCAGTTGGTGCCGGAGCTTCTATTCGGCTTGATAAATCGATTTTAATTAATTGTTAATAAATTAAATGAAATAAATTACCTCCTCTCTTGGCGTTTAAAAAGTTCCTAATGTAATTTTTCATCTTTTTGACAGGTGTGCCAGGAGATGAAATTACTTTATAGCCAACCTTCCTGAAAGAGTATCGTCGATATATACTTTCCTCATTTAATCCGGCGAATTTTGTCATTCCGTTTATAGAGGACCTCATTATACAAGGATTAGAGAACGCCATAGAAATTATCTTAAGTGTCGGACAAATTTGTATGACTCTTGAGATGTCAGCAAAATGAGATGGAACGATAATGTTCAAGTGCGTCGGTTCCTTAAGTAGGCTTATCTTAATAGCTACAGAGGAATTTAGCCAACTCTCGTCGCGTGAGCCATTGACCTGGATCCAACAATTGCGGTATTATATCGCATTCAGTGTTGACACTGTCAATGTTCTTCCATGAAACTTCATAATCGAAATTCCATCTCCACCTTCTCGAATATAAACAATTTGATTTATCAACCGCCTTTGACAGCAAAACGAGGTAATACATGGATGGGTGGTCTGCTATTTACAGCGAAGGCAAGGACTTCATTGAGGTGCCCACTGTGATACATCACCTCTTGAGCTGAGAGCCTGAAAACAACGAAGCGTTAATCCGATAAAGTACACCGGTGGGGTGCAACGCAATCTCAAGTCAAATCTCCGCAGCAGCTAACGCTTCATCCATCTATCTAGAGGACGACGTCTACTTTCTTTAGAATCAACCCAATGAACATTTCTATAGCTAACTAAACTTTAAAAGGAGGAAAAATTCCTTCAGGTTAACGTAATCCTTTTGTCCTGCATTCACGAAGGCCAAAACATGGGTCTGGAATGGCACTGGCGTAAAAGGATTATCTGTGAACCAACGGTTCCCTCACTGGTGATAAGCAATTGTTTCCACAGGATAACAACCCCACGAAGGGAGAAAAGATAAAGTCGTGTTGTTTTTAGATAATTTTTGTTCTTTTCCTGTCTAAAGTGAAAGGAGAAGCAAAGAAAAAAAAAGGAGAAGCCCAGCAAAGGACTGAGCTCTGAGGTTTTCACTTCCACCCTGTTGCATTTAGTTTGCAGGTAGGTGTGAAAAGATATGACGATATTAAGGTAAGGTGCAAGAATCTTGGAGTAATCACCTGTTGACCATCGCCAGAAGAATCTTTATTTTCATTAAGGGCGAAAGGATATTTTTCTATATTATAGAGATTTCTTTGTCGAATCTTTAAGGAGTGAGCAAAAACTCACCATGTATAGTACACCAAGGGTGTGAATAGACCTGTGGGGTTTATGTGGTATATTGATACCGACTAGAGCACATGTTGACCAACTTTCCTAGCTCAACGGTCATTTAACGCCGGCTTAAAAAATGAAGCGCCGTGGTTGGTGCTCGGAGGTCACACTTAGACTAGACAAAACAACTCACTTCCCTTTCCTCCGTTTTATTTTGCATTAATTGGTTTACAGAGTTCGAATGATATATTTTACAAAGGAGCACTCAATTTCGATTCGATTATTACAAGTAATCACTGTACCCCGCTTAGCTTATTTCTAGTTGAAATAGTCCATATATTTTACACATGACCACTGCATTTCAATTCAAGTGTTAAAAGTAATTGCTGTACTCCGATTAGCTTATTTCTAGTTCAAAGTAGTCTATATATTGCCACCCGACCTCCTTTTACTGGTGAACCGTACGGACGCGCTGAGGGATCAAACTCGACTCGAATCCCCTTCCTCGATCGGCAACCAATGGAAAAATATCTCCGACACTCATCCCAGTGATGATGTGCACGCACACCATGATGCGGTTGCTTCGCATGCTCATGCTATGTGTCCCTGAGCATGCGAACAGTGGATTATTTTGATTTTCGTACTGGAAAACATTACGAAAAGGTTGCAGCTAGTGCAAAAATTCGCATTCCCTGGTTTGGATGTCTATTACGATCGAACGGCCGGTAGACACCCTGAAAGTAAACACACACGGGAAACCAAAAGGAGTATTACACAAAGCGGCTGCAGCCGCAGGCCGTCGTGAAAACGGGACGTCGGTTGTTTATATCATCGGCAACCGCGTACAGCATCCAGCCGCTCGCGCGCATCGATGGCGATCTCGAAGGACCGAACTCTCGTGTGTAAGTTTACATTATCGAGAATTCGGTTTTCCCCGGCGGCCAGTTGCGAGGTATGAATTGCCTGTGGGTCGGACGATTGGTCGACATGTACCCAGATAAAAAGAGAAATATTTCTTGCACGTGTGTGACCGTATTTGTTACGAGATTTATGCACCGAAATGGTTCAAGTCAAGTTGGTTGCTGGTGGTGCGACCAAATTGCTTTTATGGAACATGGTGCGTTTTACGTAACCATGCCCTTGGGAAAATTATTGTTTGGTGCTAATGCTTTTGCCTTAGTGCAATTTATAGGTTTAGATACTTAAGAGTATTTTATGTAGGCAATTGAAAAGGTAAGTAGTGTCGTTCAATGGAACTGCCACAATACTTGTTTTTATGGTTTTTGTATGCTCTATGGTGAAGTTGGGTGTCGTGTGGGGTAGGTGGTCGTGGCGCCAGCATGGACGCGAGTTCTACTATCAACTCACCACTTTCACTGTCACCAAAGTCCGCTGTATACTAAAACACGAGCACCAAGGGAACAACAATGACGAAAACACGCCCAGGATCTGCAGCATGGAAAATTAAACACTTTGTTTTGATGTTATTAATCCGTTTATTTATCTGTGTCCATATTTTTGTTTTAAATGAAGTGGGGTAAAACTAATTAACGTTAAGTGTACACTTGCAGTTTCACTATGGGACACAATTTATTTTCTGTCGACCAGCTTTTATTTTATTGTTAATTTTTTGATTACTTAGCACGAGAAAACTATTAATTCACTCGGGGGTGTATTCAACTCGCGACTCCGGGATATATCCCGTCTCCATGCCGCGCGACGGAGAGCGGGAGCGGCAACGGCCGTGGTGGTCGCCGGATGTACTTTGACTGTGGTGGTAGATATCCTCTCCACTAAGTATATTTATTTACTTACCACCAGAGAAACGTAAAGTCGCTCCTGGTGGAATAGAGAACCAGATCTCGCAATGGAGATCATGGTGGCATGTGTGTGATCGTCCAGATCTGTGTTGTTTACTCATGCGCGGAGGCATGGGCAAAACAAAGCAGGCAAGCGGCAAGGACAAAGGGATCGAGAAGATCGTTGTCTATGAAGTGCATCGCGTCTAAATAAATAGACCATGATACTTCGAAGAAATGTGGTAAGAGAAAAGATGAGACGAGGGCATCATAAAAGTCTTAGATGAGTGATGCTCTTGTGTAAATATACGAATAGCCATTCGAAAGATGAGAATTGTATATCGTATCCTGCGTCGGTAGCCAAAACGAATCCCTTGCTTGTATTTGTATATGCAGGGAAATTCGTTGCGGCAGAGAAAGTTATTGGAGATTGTTTGTTAGTGGGAAAACGAATCATTAGTTGGATATTATGCATGTTTACATGCGTAGTAATTCGGTTTTATGGGTAGAAATGTACATGTGCCGTCGTTGGAACAGGTTCTACTCCTATCCCAAAAAGTTACCCCATGGGTTGTCATCAATGTGGGGTAAAAGGTCCGCTTTCGGCATTGTTAGCACTGGAGCTGACGATCACCTTGTGAAATGTAACTTGCCGTGGATGCCATTCTAAAGTTCGAAACATTTTACTTCTGTAAACGATCGCTGCCTCGAGACACACTGATTTTATTGGGCATCTTGTCGATGGTCCTTTCTATATTGCCATAATCGCGACTATCGTAATGCAATGAAATGACATTAATAAAGGCGAATCAATTAGCGAAGAAGCAGCAAAAGGATAAGCGTCAAGGAATTTCAACGGTGAGCAATGCACTTCCAGATTAGGTCAATTCTAAAACCAGTGGAATGAGTTTTAAACTAATTTATTTATTTCATTCGGTACTATTACTAAAATACAAATCGGATAACTTAAATCAGGGGTCAGGTTTGGTTGATTTAAACTGTCTTTAATTTCCGTTCTCGCGCACAATCGCCTTCAATAGTACTTTGTTCGGCCCGTCTTTTCGTTTATTGTATACAACATTTTAAAACTGTCTTGGGAAGTTCTTAAACACGACCCTTTCGTTAGCGCGAGACAAATGAACAAAAGAAAATAATACACTGCGTAGACGTTATCGGGCGCACAACAACACTGGCGTCTTCACTCCACCCTCGACTCGCGTTTTTCGTTTTACGTGGAGGCCCGACGTGTCTCCACGGAATCTTTTGGACAATTAAAGATATCGAAAGATAATTTCATTTCTCGTTTGTCTACACAGGGGATGGTTCTCCTTGTATCAGTCCCAGCACAAAGGCGCAAGACACACACACGATGATCGCTTCTGCTGCTCGTCGTGTGTGTCCACAAGTATGCGGACCGTGGGTTAACCGAATCCACAAGGGGAACATTAGCTGGCATGTTGCAGCTGGTGCTAATATCTCGACATAGGGATTAAGGGGTTTGCACGATCAGCGACTGTGTAAAATGTTTATGCTGATCGTGCACATGTTGGTAGCATCTCCACGTAGTCGAATTCTCGATGGTAAATTTCCATTTTGACAACTGCTTGGGCGAAGAGCCACATGCCTTCATGTATTTGTCGGCCGGATGACCGATCGATGTAGGCATGTATTCAAAACGGAAAAGCTAAGACATTTCCCGCATGCGTGTGGCTGGTGCGTAAGGGTATAGTACATTGATATAGTTCGGGCAATGTTGGTGGCTAGGTGATGCAACCAAATTGCCTTTATGTGTGAAAGATACCTGTTACATGATGGAAATCGATTCGAGGCATGCTCAATGGATTGGTTCTGTTCATGTTGGTTGCATGGTGATGCAACCAAATTGCCCATAAGGAGCACGCCTGTTTGGTGCTGATGGATTTAGCATCAGCAAATATTGTGTTTTATTGCGTTTTAAGTCGTTATGGTTCAACTATGAACAGGTAAGTACTTGCTTTCTAGGTTTCTGTATGCCCTAGGTGGGAGTTTCTACTTGTTAATGGGAAGATGATTGGTGGCGTTCAAGGGAACTATGGGCATTATGGTCTTGGTAGGGTGCCGGCCCGACACAGGTTCACCAAGACGTCCCAAACTCGGTTTCGTCCGTCTAAGCTTGTTCACCAATGTCTTGCAGTTCAGGGAAAACAATCGGTCTCCTCGTTTAATATTTTTATTTTTAACTAAAACTTATTCAATATTGTACAAAGTATTTTTATTCCCGAGTGAAACTTAGTTATTATTAAACGTAGTATTTTAACCCTTGGATGAACTTGTTTTATATAGTACAGGCAGCTTGTTTTAATTTAATCATAGTATTGTAATTCTAGAATTTATTTTATTTTATCTGGTATGTAGTAATAACAGTATAAACAAAGCTTATTTCATATAGCACATAGTATCGTAATTCTAGAATTTATTTTATTTTATCTCGTACAAAGTATAAACAGTATACACAAAACTTATCTTGTATAGTACGTAGTATTGTAATTCTAGGATTAACTTTATTTTATCTAGTACGTAGTAATAACAGTATTAACAAAACTTATTTTATATAAACGAAACTTACTTTATGTCTGCGTAGTAATTCATATTACACATAGTATTTCAACTCGTAATTATTCTTATTTTATCTTGACGTAGTGTAAACAGTATATATCAAATTTATTTTATATAAACGAAACTTACTTTAAGTCTGCAATGTAATTTATGAGGGAAGATCGGTGTAACCGACGTAGATTTATTTCAAACCATTGGAACCGCACACGTCCACGGGGTAAAAAAAACGATAGCACTGTGTTAAGCACTAGCTTTATTTTTGTGCTTGAAGTAAGTATCTTTTACTTGCGCGGTAGTAACATTTACTTCCTATTATTGGCACTGTAAAACAAAACTAACGCACTGAGATTAGCACCAGCTTTATCGTTTGTCATTGAAGTAAGTATATTTTTTTTTACTTGCGTGGTAGTAACATTTACTTCGTATGGTTGGCCGTGTAATTGACACTGTAAAACAGAATTCGTATAATTGGCAACCGAAAAACATAACACCCTAAACGGAACCAAATCGCTCGTCGTGGTCGCTAGCTAACTTCTTATTTATTAATTAACGTGAGGACACGACTTGCCCTCACGGAATCCAAGACGCGATTTTGTATCGCCACCGAAGCGACAGAATTACCAAAAATTCTTTCATCGCCTCGATGACCATATAAGGTAATTTTTCCATTCTGAGTTTGGTTCCACTAGCAGAAGGGTTGAAACGCACACCCCTTTGGTTGCTCATCGCGTGTGTAGCCCAGCATGCGAACCATGAAGGTGAAATTAAATAAAAATAAACAACCTTCGCAGCTGGGGCAAGTCATCCTGAAAAGGGTTGAAAGTGCTTACACGATCAGCAGCTATACGAAACATTGTCGCTGACCGTGTGTGTGTTGTTGGCATGGTTGCGGCCGGTGCGCATACATCATCGCATCACTCTTAATGTTTACACGATCAGTGCCAGCGTCCTGCATTTTTTGCTGATCATGTACTTATTGGCGGTAACCCCCAGCAAACGAATTCTTGCAGGTAAATTTCCATTTCAAGAAGTTCGACTTCCTAGGGTGATGATCGCCGTATGCCACCATGTGCATGTGTTTGTATGACCGACCGATGTGGGCATAAAGAAAATAACAAGAAATAGGGAATATCTCCCGTGGTATGTGGCAGACACATTAGGAAGCACTTCTTTGGTACGGTTTAGGCGATGTTGTTTGCTCTATTTGCAACCGTATTGCCTTTGGTGTACATGGTGCAATTCGCACAACTATGCCCTTGTAGGAAATGTCTGTTGTTGCTGATGTATTTTTCGTATCAGCAGACATTGTGCTCCACAGGTTTTTGGTGGTTATTGGTATGACCAATGCAGGTAAGTACACGCTTTTTATGTGTTAGGACGATCGTGGAAATACTTACCTGGTGGTAGCTGAGCAGGTAAGTAGTGGCGTTTGCAAGAACCGCCACAGAACCACCACAGTTTTATGGCACTAGATGCTAGATGCGCGTTTTGCTTTTGTCCCTTGGACAAAGGGTTTGCAAGATACGTGCATGTGGGCAGATAAGGGTGCACATGAGGAACAAAATTGGTTGGCAAACCATGGTGCCGGAATAGATTTCCTACTTATAATACATGTATGCAAACGAATTATTTTCCAGCGAATTCTAATGATGCATGATATGTGTGAACAGAATCTTTCAGGAATTGTCATGTAATGCGTTGAAAGCATTAATGTTTATGCTGGGTTAGAGAGTTTAAGATTGCGGTGCACGTGTGGGAAAGTTGGAATTTGCCTGGCAACCGAAGGTACTGAATAGGTTTTGGGATTCCTGAAAAGGTAGAAAAGAAATCTTACAGGAAATTATATGCGAAGAGATGCATAAAAGGTAAGTTTTCTTTTACAGGGAATTTTAGATTATAAATTTGATAACTTAGATGCGTAAAGCACTTAAGGTGCAAATTTGCTTGCATTCGCGAAAACTTATGCTGATTGGGATGTAGTTATGGGGGCTTTTCAGGTAAGTGGGCCGTGGGGTTTGGCGGAACCGCCACAGTCGTACCTGGAAAAGGCGAGCAGTGGCGTTAGTCGAAACCGCCACAGACTCCTTAATGAGACGAACTGTGGGAACGATTGAATTAACCAACAGGTAAGTTTAGTAGTTAAACTTAACGATAATATTAAAAATAACTTTAACAATAAGGAATTTTGTGTTTTTTACTAGTAAATTAAACTTAATGAAATTAATAAAACTATCTAATTCTTAATATACAAAGAAGAAAATCGTATTATCACACTTCAGATTAATACTTCTTTCATTGTTGTTAATGATATGCATATTTTCCCAGTTCGACTTTTGCATATAAACAGTGCTGTATAGAATTTGCTCGTGTGAGAGTGATGAAGAAGATTTTCAAAATATTGGAGTTTCACTTTGATAGAGGGATAAATAAATAATTTTCGAAAAGGGAACTGAAAGAATAGATTAACGTTTTTTAAGGAGAATTTCAAGGATGGCATCAAAGGCCGGTGTGAATTCGTCGTTGAGTTGGAGTAATTTGTTTTTAGGTAAATGAGGACCAATGAAAAGGGGCAAGAGTTGGTCGAGGGAGAAGAGTCGGGGATAAAGGAGACATTGGTGAACATTTTTTTTTAAAAATGAGTGGCAAAGAGACAAGCGATAATAGAAGGATCAATTGAGGTATCCGAGTTTTAGATAATCGAAATGATATACCCGTCGGATTTTTGTCTGCGTAAATAGCACACCTGACACTAGGAAAGACATTATCAGTCTATAGCTGTCGTGAACGAAACCAAGAAATGGAGAGTAACGAAATAAAATGCGTTCTCCCTTTTTTTATTTTTTGTTTTGAGCGGGTTTGCTCGATAAGGTGGCAAGAATTATCGCCACCCTCCTACTACAGAAATAAAAACAAAACCCAGAACAAGTCTCATTTTACAATTATTTTTATGTTACTAAAGGGTGGCGCAAACTGAACGTTGGTTGTTTCAGACTGTTATGATTTCTTTTAGTTAAATTTTTTTCTTCATCTTTTTTTCAAAAGAAGATTCTTTTCAGGAGAAGATTTGAGAAGTTTTGTTTATTTATTTCTTTTATTATTATTATTATTGTTAATATTGTTATTATTTATTATCATTATTTTTGTTTTGTGTTAAGAGATATCTGCGGCGCACGCATTATTTCCTGCTACCGCGATTTCAATATGACGTTGAAGAGTTACAAATTGAATATTACCCGCTCAAGTTTATGGCAACTTAGAATAAGCAATAGGATATCAGCCTAACTAATAAACGCTTTATAAACAACACTCACCGTCTGTGCTTATTCCATATGTTGAACACGATCAATGCTAAGGCTACTAGTATACCACAACTCGATATCGTACACATGCACACAAATAATGGCAGCGATACAGTCCGTAAAACCCTCCTCACTATCGTTCGATCTTGGGGCACCTGTAAAAACAAGAAATAAAAAATTGAAACGATAACACTTTTAAATTGATTGTATAACTCCAATCCGCATTTCTTCCCGCTTGACACCATCTATAATCTCCATCTGTAACAGTTGATTTATTGACCCCCATCGCCCTAATGGTTCTATCGTCGCCTGCATTAAAGGGGTGGTTCATCTCGAGGATTCACAACCCTGCACTTGCTGTTCAGATAAACGATTCCACAACTTTCCGTTTGATGAATTTCCCCTTATCGACGCTAACGAGATGCAAGTCGTTGCACGATAAAAAATCACCAGTCACTCTGCCGCGGATTTGACTATAAATCACAATTGGACGCAATTTCGGTCCATACGATTCCAGAGTAGGGACATCTAACTACCAAAACAGCCCACAAAATCGATTGGAAAACCTTGTGAATTATATCAGCAAGAAGTTGGGGCAGATTGAAGAAACGCCATCAAACTAATGAACGGATTCGACGAAGGATTGTCGTAGCGGGCTTGTCGACATAGCCTCAGGGTATTATCCTTTTCCTGTTCTAACGACAACCAACAGCGACGAAACGTAATCCTGAAAGGTAATTTATCATAGAATTCATTCCCAAATTGTTATAGACGATTACGAAGGATTACTATTCTATTCCAATGCGCCGATGGATGGCTAATTGACGTATGACCTTTACTCACTTCAACAGAGGCCAGTGGACGCTCATTCAACGTAATTCGAGGATTACTACTTAAAAAGGAAAGTTCATCACAGGAATCAATCTAATTTATGACAAAAAAGTTCAATACGAAAGGTGAAGAGACAGTTAAACGTTTCTGCTTCAAGGGGTTAATTAAGAATTTTTTGAATGATAAACTACGAGTACTAGGGCGTTTAAAAATCAAGTGAAGCGTAACGTTGGCCATTCGGATTGTGAAAAAGGTCGCCTTTTTATAGCATTACTGGATATACCCATTGATTTTTCAAGCTCTTGTGCTGATGTTTTTGAAAGAACTAAACCTTGAGACGAACTAGGTGTAGATTGGTATCAAACAGGTCTTCAGGTGATTAGTGAATAATATTTTGTAATTGTGACCAGTCAAGTTAAAAATGTCATCATTAGCTGTTTTGATCTCTGCCGACCAAGAAATGACGTCGGGGAATATTTCCACAGATGGAGAACGGGGGTTCGATTGCTGACGTCGAGGAGCTCTCCACGACCACGAGACCCTGGATTTATCAACGCAATGGCTTCCGCAACATTGATGCCTTAAACCAATTGAGTTATTAAGAGGAAAAGTGAACCGAATACCTAGAATTCCCAGCAATAATCCTCGTCCAGGTTCCTCAAGAAATCGGGTTGGTTATTGTTTAATACAAGATTCCTTTATTTTATCTGATTAACTTGATTTTAATTGATTTGCATTTACGGTGAACTAGGTTGCTTGTATGAAGATTTGACGAAGACGGAATAACAGAAAGTTTGTTTATTTGTCACCTTGACAACCAGAATGTAATATGTCATTTGTGATTTGGTTGTATTCACTTGCGAATTCGCTGGGTGCATCCAGTGAATCCGCAACCATAGCGTATGCGACTTTTTTGGCTAAACAACAAATCAATGGTTTCATTTAACTCGGCTCCAACTTGTACATCGATCGGATACCGAAAATAGAATATTGACTAAAAACTGAAGTAGAAATTCTCTAAGTCGACGGAAAAAATGGAAATTCCTAGAACTTATAACGCTTGAATGCATATCACAATTAATGTCACTTTTTCGCTCAATGGGCCAATAAAGCAAAAAATATTCTCTTGTCTCTCGAAAATAGCATTTCCGTTAATTTAATACCAAATATTCTGAATACAGAATACACCATTGTACTTTTGACTTCTAGTTCAGTGGGCAGGCGGAATTTCAAGAAAACAAAAGAATTCGAGACACGTGCGTTCGATATGTGACACAGCATGCGACGACGGTAATGTACACCCAATCATCATCATCATCATCATCGCCACTACAACCGGGCGCCGAACTTGGCCTTATTTAGCAAGTCCTGAGGCGTGTTAAATTTTCCATAATGAATTTTTTTTTCCGGGCAAGGTCATTAGTCTTGCGCCAGAGGCTCCCCGACGGGGAATGTACACCCAATACGTAGTTACAAATGCCGAGGGTTCAAAAACGCGTTGTACTATAAAATCTTCAAATTCATTTATTTATTTGTTGAGCCCATATGATGGCAGGGTAACTGTCGTTTTATTCACCTAACAGATGGCTGTATATACCATAGGTGTCAATTTAAAAATTTTATTTTCGTTCATTCGTCTCTCATCGCTCTTTGTAGCTACCAGGTGTATGCATACGTTTTTGCGGTTTAACTAAGAGATGGCGCCAGCGAAAAGTACGCAGCGTATTAATTTGACATATACGTCATTTTGTTCGTCTGAGATTTAACTACAAACATACAAAAGTTGAGTCCACTAAAAACTAGCGTCTTTGTTTTATCGACATTGACAAAGGTCATTCCAAAAAAAAAAAAACGATTACGTCGTTTACTAGGTGTATGCATAAGCTGTTATATAATCAACTTTACTTAATTATCACCCCCCATAAAACCCACCTGAAACTGTTACTAGCTCATATCCTCTGCATGATATATTTTAAGCCCGAAAATAACATTCCCACTATGAAATAGACACATTATAGTGGGTTCTGGACCTGGATGGGCGTGTTGTGGTGATAATAATGACCACCGGCCTGTTGGTGTACTGGTACACCAGGTCCTTCGGGACTTGTCCAGCTTGGTCGTTGAATGTCATGTGGTGGTGCGTGTGATGGTTCGTAAGACCTGAATGGGTTTCGCGCAGGTTGGGGGCGGCTAACGGGGTGGGGTTGACCTGTAAAAGCTCGAGCAGTGTCGATCGACCTACGATAATATTCCCCATCTCTCCGAGGCGCGTCGTTCGTAGGTTGACGTTGCCTACTGAACAACTCCTGCGTTCCTGGTATATATTCCCCATAGGTCTGTCCCCGGTTATTTCTTCTTTCAGCATTTATTTGTGAAAAGTAGTCTGGACGGCCATAAGGGTATCGTCCACTCACAGGCGAATATTCTCTCCCAGCGAATCCCATTCCTTTCGGTACGGAAAAAGGAATGGAGATAACAAAAACTGAGTAAATCCAGTTACTGCTGCGAGATTACCATGATCCTGTGGCGGTTCCATTGAACACCACTACTTATCTTCCCATCAATCATCAAGAAACTGCTCCCTAGAGCACCAAAAACCCTGGAAAGCATTTACTTACCTTTCCATCGTTTGCCCAAATTATCAGCTGAAACGCCTTAAATCTATAATTCTCGCTAATGCAATTCCATCAGCACCAAACAGGTATTTTTCCTAAGGGCATGGTCGCATGAAGCGCACCATGTTCCTTAAAAGCAATTTGGTTGCACCGCCAGCAACCAACATGACTCGAACCATTTCGGTGCACACACCCCCGAACGAATTTCGCCGCACACATGCAGGAGACATTCCTCCTATTCCTTTTTCTTAGAAGCACATCAATCGCTAAACCGATCGACAAGCAATAGCTTAAACTCGCACCGCATCGCATCGTGTAAATAGACACACGAGAGTTCGACCCTCTGAAGACGCCAGCGACGTGTGCCCGATCGGCACAGATGCCGTACGCAGTGCCGATCGGGTAAACATCCCATGTTCCTTGTCACGAGAACTAGCCCAGCGCAAACTCGTCGATTAACATCTCCTTTTATGGAATTCTAATATCCACGGTCCGCATGCTCATGGACACACAGCATGAGCGTGCGAGGTAACCGCATCTGTGTGCGTGCAAATTAAACAGTAATTGATTTTCTGTGGCAAGAAAAGCAAGGGAAAACTGTCACAGGAGTCAAGTTTCATCCACCAGTAAATACGCACGAGCCGAGTATAAACGGAGTCGATGTCCGAAGTGTTGTTCAAGTTGTATTATATTTTACTTAAACATAAACGAACCCGAAATGTTGTTCAAGTTGTATTATATTTTATTTAAACATAAATGAACCCGATGTGTGGTGTAAGCTGTAACCAGTATTAACGAAATATATATGAATTCAGACATTGTCCGTGAGTCGTTAACTATAAGTATGTGTAACGACGGTGTCCCAAATAGAGGCTGGAAAATAGAATTGGAGTCGTTTTTGTAAATCTAATTGGCACGTGCAGGGACCAACCACAGCGTCTTGGTTTCTGCGCCAGTGATCCATGACTAGAAAGCTTAGTGAACCAGTGCACCTGCCTGCACATAACAAAGACCTACCCAAAATCCTCCTTTGTGTGGACACTAAGCAGTGATAAAGACGTACAATAAAATACGTAGGAACTTTTGGTGGAAGAACATGATGCGCGACATTAAAATCTACATTTAAAAAATGAAAGGAATGTCAAACCATGACGTCTTCCCCAAACCTACGTATGTCCATGATAATCGCCGACATCGCATTAGACGCCCTTCGACAAAGTATATTTCGATATAGTCGGGCCTCCTGACCGAACTCCAACAGGCAATAACTATATACTTACTTTTCAAGACAATCTCTTTAAGTATATAGATTGCTATGGCTTACCCACTGCGGGGGCAGAAACGGAGGCCACGGTCTTCTTTGATCAAATAGGTGCTCGGTATGGTGCTCCGAAGCAACTGGTCACCGATCAGAGAAGCAACTTCCTAAGCAGCTTGTTTAAAAGCGTGTGAAAGGTGCTCCGTATCAAGAAACTTCAAACCTCTGCGTACCATCCACAATCGAATGGCGCTATGGAAAGAGCCCATCGTCCACTCGTAGAATATCTACGCAGTATTGTGGATAGAAATTCCCAATCCTGGGATCAATACCTGAGGACGGCAATATTCGTGTACAACACCAACGTACACGAAGGTACCAAGCTTACACCTATGGATTGTCTCTTTGGTTTCACCCCGGAGGTACTGTGGGGGTTCTTTAAAGCATTCCCTAAGAACCACCCATTTCCTTAAATCAACCTACCTTCCCCTCACTCAACAAGCCATTTTAATTACCTACAATCGAGCAGCGTAAGCTACCGTTTAGTAGCGTTAAACTGAAAGTAAAACCTCACCAAAGGCATGCATATCATTAAAATATTCAGTACATTATATACGAACCACCAGCTTGTCAGCAATCATAATCACCAAATATACGCCAACCATTCAGCGTGTTCTTGTTTCAACAATCCGTTGGTCCAAGAAGACACTCCGAACAGAGTACTTGTTGACACAGCTACAGCCGATAATTTTCGTACCATTGAATCGAACACGATTATGATTGCTATTCCAACAACCATACCCATGATCGTGTTCCTTCCAATTCCTAATTAAATATTACCCCATATCGTTAGGTTCGCAACAGTTGCAACCAATTCCCTTTTATCGGCCAGCAACCGATTATGGGATTTGGGTATGAACATGATTGATACTTAAGCAATCATAACCACGATCATGTCTTATGATGTCCCTGCCTGTAAACTAACACAAAACACACAGTAACCTCACTTTGTTGATTCTACTTGCCAACCACGGGTCCATGGCCACCCTGGGTGAGACGTATGCTGGCACATCTGCAAGTCAAATTCCGCATCATCGTACCCATGTACCAGCATATTTATGTAAACAAATCTCAAATCTTCAGTTGACCTATCGTCACCGAAGAATTTATAGCCTACAACGGGATGATCGTGAACACCTAAGTAAATACGATAATGTCCCTATGTAACATCGGCTAAACCACAAACAACGTGCATCTCGTCGTATGACCCTTGAAATGACGTTTCTGTTTACTTAAGATACAGACACCTTTTTCGTTTTCAAGCGATCATCACGATGATTTACGACAACGATGCCTACAGCCGCTGATGCTTGTCCCTTTGTTTGAACAAGTGCAGATTCGTTCGTGTTCGGTATTTCAGGCCAAAGTGCATCGTACTTGACCTGTACGGTCAATGGGGCAAATCCTCCCATTAAACTCCGTTCCGATCGCCTGTTGGCCGTCGCCAAGTAGACCCGATTCGCTCCTCCCACATCGGTGTGATCCACCACCGTTGCATCTGGTGGGATGTGGATTGTATCGAGGAGTCAGATTTCTATCACCACAGCGGACGGTCGCGCCGCTTATCGTTATCTTTTCACCAGCCGCGTTACAAAGTAGTCAGTTTCTAACACGGTCAAGATACGCGATTCCAGAGTGCGAGTTGGGGTACAGTGTTTCTCTTTAGTCATCTAGTCAAGAAATCCGTTTTGTTCTTTTAAAGTGAACTTTGTATGACACTTTAAACGATCCTGAAAGAGTGTAGGCGTCCATCGTCAAAGGATTAAGTGAATAATATTGTGAACTCCCAGTTTTATGCGCATGTGCCGATGCCATAACGTAGATAAAATAAAGAACACTTAACAACTAAATACTTATTTTTGTGGACAATTTACAGTGAAACCAATGGTAAGTGTTGGTGCGTTGAGTGGATCTAGTAACCTAGACCCGAATGATCTGGAGTACCACTAAATCAACAGGGCGGTGGTCATTGTTATCACCATGGCTAGTTATTTTCGGCCTTAAAATATGTTATGCAGAGGATATGAGCTAGTAAGGGTTTCAGGTGGGTTTTATGGGCGGTGATAACTAACTAAAGTTAATTATATAACACCGCCAGTGAAAAGTACGCAGCATGTTAATTTGACAAATACGTCATTTTGTTCTTCTGAGATTTAGCTACAAACGCACACAAGTTGAGTCCGCCAAAACTAGCGTCTTTCTTTTATTGTTCAGTGATCGTGTCGAGTTTTGTACCTGAAAAAGAACAATTGCGGCACGCATTGCTTTTCTTATTTAATCAAAAGAAAAAGGCTGTTGAAAGTCATCGTTTGCTGATAGAATCATAGGGCGAACACGCTCCATCAGTTCGAACACGTGAGATATGGTTTCGACAATTTAAAAGTGGTGATTTTAATTTGAAAGACAGTGAGCGGCCTGGTAAACCACACAAATGTGAAGACGACCAATTGCAGGAGTTAGTGGATGATGACCCACCTCAAACTCAATAAGAATTAGTAGAAGCATTTGTAGTGATCCTAAATCAATACTCTCACCCAATTAGCTTTATTATTTTATTATTTATTGGCATGTAGGAACCCGGAAGCTCATGACCTCACAGACTCGACTTCGCCATCGTTCCCGGTCCTGTGCGCTCTCCTTCCGCGCTTGACCATTCGATCCGACCTCCTCTAGGTCAAGCCTAACATTGTCCTCCCATCTCCGTAGCGGGCGTCCGGCCGGTCTCTTTCCCGTTGGTCTACCGTCAAGAATTCTATGCACGATCCTATCGTTGCCCATTCGCGCCACGTGTCCGGTCCATCTTTATCTTCGCTACTTGATTACTCTCACTATTTTCGGTTTGCGATATAGCTCTTCCAATTCGTGGTTATGGAGTTTCCTCCATTGTCCTGCCTCCTCGTCATATTTACCACCAAAGATACCCCTTAGTACTTTATTCTCGAATACACGGAATTTGATTTCTTTTGTGAGAGCCCATGTTACGCATCCGTATAGAACAATCGGCATGATTATGGTTTTATAGACACGGAGCTTTATCTTACGTGATGGCAGTCTGGATTTCAGCAGTTTACTGACTGCGTGTCAACTAGCGTTGCCCGAATGCAGTATTTTGTTAATTTCCTTCGACATTTCGTTACTGGCCGTCAGCGTTGTTCCCAGATATTTAAATTCTTTAACTTTTTCAAATATCTTGCCTCTAACGTTTCTATATGTTCCCTGAGGTCTACCCGCTCTCGCCGTAATCATGTATTTTGTTTTGTCTTCATTTATTTCTATGCCCACCTCTTCTGCCGCTTGCATGATGATTTCACAGTTTTTACTAACAGTTTGTAGATTATCGCCCAGAACGGCGATGTCATCCACATACGCGAGCACTTGTGTGACCCCGTTCAGGGATGATCCGGCCATGTTGTCGTCTTGTACCTTCCTGATGACATGCTCGAGCACAAGGTTAAAAAGACACGGTGATAGACCATCTCCCTGCTTTAGTCCGTCCCGGATTTCAAATGGTGCTGGGAGGTGGTTTTCTATTCTAACTCGCTCTTTGTTTTTGGTCATGCAAATTTGAATGCGGGCGGCATATTTTTTCGGGATTCCCAGCTCATCCACAATATGGTTGAGTTTTTGCCTTGCGACTGAGTCGTAGGCTTTTTTGAAGTCCAAGAACAGTTGGTGAACCGTCTCTCCGTATTCCCACTTCTTTTCCAGCAGTTGTCTTATTGTGAACATTTGGTCGCTTGTTGACCGGTTCCTATGGAATCCACATTGGTAGCCTCCCAGTATCTCTCCTGCGTACGGTGTGATTCTCGCTAAAATGACATTTGTTAATATTTTGTATGCGGTTGGGAGCAATGATATTCTGCTGTAGTTTTTGCAGTCAGATCTGTCGCCTTTTTTAAAAATGGGAACGACTATTGCGGTTTTCCATTCTTCCGGAGTGAATTGTGTGAATGAGCTGGTGGATCTTTCGAGAGGCTGCCTCTCCTCCATGGTATGCAGTCGACTCCGGGAGCTTCGTTGTTTTTCAATCGATTTATAGCGTCTACAACTTCCTTGAGAGAGGGTTCTGAGATCTGAGGCTCGGCTGTATGTACGCTTGGTGCGTTTATTTGTGTTTGATGGGTGCGTACATTGAGCAGGTTTTCAAAGTACTGCTTCCATCTTGTCACGATATTTTTTGTTTCTGTGACCAGACAGCCGTTTGCGTCTCGAATTATTTTGACTCTCCCTCGGTAGCCATTTCTAATTGAATTGATGCCGGCATACATACCTCTGATGTTCTTTGCTCTAGAATTTTCTAAGATTTTTTTGATCCGCGTCTCATCGTCTCTCTCCGAATCGTCGCGTATCTTTCTGCGTTGACTTCATTATATCTTTCTAAATGGATCACTCTGAGGCGTCAACGTTCTCGATCTTCGCCCTGCACTCATCGTCAAACCAAGGTTTGGACTTTATTGTTTTCTTAAATCCTAATACCTTTTGAGCTGTTAGTTTGACTCCGTCTCTGATCGATGTCCGTTTAGTGTCCACGCTATTAGCTTCCTCTTCCTCACTGCTCCCATTCTCTAGAATGCTAAATCTATTCGTTAGTTCGTCTTGATATTCAGTCCCTTTGCGCAAGTCTTTCAGTTTAACAGTGTCGAACTTTTTGCTCGTCTCCCATGTGGGATTGCTGCGAGACGACTCCTGATTTTGCCCATCACTAGAAGATGATCGGAGTCGCAATCTGCTCCTCTGTATGATCTTACGTCAAGGATATTCGAGTGGTGTCTTTTGTCTATGAGGAAGTGGTCTATTTGGTTACGCGTTACGCCGTCCGGTGATATCCATCTGGCTTTATGAATTTGCCTGTGCTTGAACATCGTGCTTTTCACTACCAGATCTTTTGACGCTGCGAACGTGATAATTCGAATTCCATTATCATTTGAAACGTCATGTAGGCTTTCTTTACCTATAGTTGGTTGGAAGATGTCTTCCTTTCCAATTTTCGCATTGAGGTCCCCGAGGAGGATTTTAACATCGAATGATGAGATCCCATCAAATACCTCTTCTAGGGTCTCGTAGAATGTGTCATTCGTTTCTTCGTCGGTAGATTCTGTTGGGGCGTGTACGTTTATAAATACATAATGGTACCATGGTCCCTGTTTTTTTAGCACAGACATTCGGTCATTAATAAATTGCACATCTTTTACATGGGGCGTAATCTTATTGTTTATGATGAAGGCAGTTCCGTGGTTATGTGTATCGGTACCTCCACACGCCAGTGTAAACCCGTTGGTTTCGATTACTTGATGTGGCAGTCGGACTTCCTGAAGCACGACGATGTCCATTTTATATTGTTTCGCGTTTTCTACGACCGCCTGTATCGCGCCTGGTTTATATAACGTTCGAACATTCCACGTGCCGACGCGTATATCCCGCTTTTTCCGTTTTTCCCTACGTCTCCTTCTTGTCGAGTCGGTGTTTTCTTGATGATTTGTTCCCTTATGGTACTGTCGGCTCATCACACCTACGCCTACCGGGTCTTTCGTGAGATTGTTTTTTGTGTACTGATCATTCATTTCATTGAATCACTCTGGGGTTTCAAATGGTCCGCCATATCAGAGCGCCTCTTTGATATGGTAAGGTCTGCTTACTACTCTGATTCGACCCGGTGTCAGAGGGGCGCCATTATAATACACCCCTGGCATGGTGACGCGTAACACCCTGGATTAGGGGTGGTAGATCTTTGTGTGTTACTCCTCGCTAGCCTGTCTGACATGGGTGACCCTACTGGAAGCGTATGCTTCCGTCAGTATAGCCTGAGTGATTCATCGTAGTTTAAGCCCCCGCACCACGTCAAGGTTTCTACCAAGCGGAGGCTCGCCCAATTACCTACAATCCAATTTCCATAGTGGATCATATGAGCGACAAGTTAAACCAAGATTTAATTTGTCGCATATTGATTCAATTTCCGAATACTTACTCATAATTCCAATCCAATTGAATCATCTGCACGATTCAATTCCCTATAACCATTGAAATTATGAAATGCCTAAATGCATTTCATGATTTCTCCTTCCGGGAATTTATTCAAGTAAATTCCTATACACTTCCCAGAATTCCATTCCAGTTGAAGCACACAAAATCTTGTTTTTGCTTCGTGGAATTTTTAAATAAAATTTTTAACAAATCTCTGTTGCCACAGAGTATAAAAGGGCGGCATATTTTGGATTCGTGATGAGTCGAAATCCAGGAGGCTGAGACTACGGCCAAAGAGGAAATCAAAGAATAAATATAAAATAACAAGTCCACTTACAATCCTTGGGTTTTCAGTTGTTTTTCTGTTAAGGTTCACACATTTATGTGGTTAGTTTCGCTACGCCCCACACTAGAAGGAGACCCATAACCTGTCGGGAACTAAGGTCGGAAGAAACCGACCAGAAGGAGCCTAGACTGAAGATCAAGAACCACTTCGATTGAACGGCCAGAAAGATAGTCTCTTATCCACTGGATCAGAGAATTGTCCACTCCATATGAAAGTAATTTTGATAAAAGGGGTGGATGCCAAACTCTATCGAAGGCTTTCGAGATATCCGGTGCAACAACCTTGCTTTCTCTGAAGTAGTGAATGGAATGGCTCCACTTTTCGATAAGGTGTGCCATCAAACCTCCTGTGGACCTGTTGCTAGAAAAGCCATATTGGTGGTCATTGAGGACGTTGTGGGGGTTCCCTTTATTACGCGGAGAACGAACTCCCACAATTAAAACCAAATTTCGCCCGCTAACCGCGCACCACGTCAACCCCAATCCCATTCGACGGCATATTTCACCTGTAAAAGGTATCTATCCAAAGGACGCATAACCTGAATTCATTCTTCTATGCAAATAATGCATAACTGAATTCAGCCTTTTTATGCCATGTGGCATCATATATTTCACGAACCACATGAGATTTCCGGTGGTTAGCAACAGCAAAAAGTGGGCAAGCTACGCCGTTGCTACATAGCGAAACGGCTTGGGTAATATCAAATTCCGTTAGTTCTTTTTCTTTCGCCGATATTTTGCCAAGCCATCGTGGCGTCCTTTCACGTGCGCCAGACACGGCTATACGCTGGGGATCAATAAACTCAGTAGTCAGTTGAATAGAACGAAAAATGTACTTTTTCTAACCCCCCCCCCCCCCCATTTCCCCTTCACGGAGTGCATTTTTGGTTCTGCACTCTGAGAGCAATACAAATACCAAACTGGGTCATGCGGTCACCATTGGTTTTGCTTTTGTTGCATGCGAAGGCATATCATCCCCGAGATCATCACGCTCTTCGTTTCAGTTCTCACATTCGCTCTAAGTCCATTGAACACTGGGTAAATTCGCAAGAGTTTGTTCACCTCGATGGGCGGGGAAATGGGAGAATGCGGTTGAGTGTGCGATCAATATTGGTTGATCGTGTGGATAGAACGATAGAACCAACAGCCGAGTTTCATCCCTCGCGGAGTTAAGTCGATTTTCATTCTACGTCGAGTGCGCAGACGCCTCACGAGTTTAGTTATTATCATCAGGTGGTAAAGTCATGAACAGTCTTATTGTCCGGGTTATAATATATTATTTCACTTACATACATACATGTGATTTCTTTGATTTTCGATTCTCGATAATAAGAAGAATTAAGAAGGAATTTTTTTTCTCTTTTCGGAAACCTTTCCAAAAGTGATAACGAAATCCATAAAAGGAAAATTGAATGATAAATATCTGTGTTACTTTATCCATTCGAACAAATTATAATAAGCAATTTCTGTGAGTTTAATTTATAAACAATTTTAAGTTAAAAAAAAAATAAAAGAACATACCATACACAAAACAACACTAGTGAATTTTATTTTACACTCTTTTGTGGATCCTTGGGTAATTTTGTGAACATGTGTTCGGCGGAACAAGTGTAGGGGAGCTAGTGAATCAGCGCCCGTGCCGGAACATCAACTACATAACCCCACAACGTCATTTTATTACACATATTTCGAAAGTTGTTGGTTAATCAGTGATTCAATTACCTTGGAGAAAATAGAAGTTAGTGCTATGGGTCGATAAGAAGAAAGGGACGATTTGTCACCCTTTTTGGGAATTGGCTGAATGTTCGCTGTCTTCCATCAACCATATTTGGGAAGCGGCCAGCAATAAGACGTATGGACGCGCGAGCAACAGTACGCGTTCGGAAGCGAATCTGGGTCATGGTGTACTCCTTATGCACAAATTGAGGAGGAACTAACGTGGTATCAGGCAGCGTTGAGTTGGCTGCAAAATGTGCAGCAAGTAGATTCGCTTTCTCTATTACATTGGTGACTGGTCTGTCATCGACTATTTCCGAAGGAATGGATGAGGTGACAGAGTTTTGGATGTTCTTCGCAAATGCCCAGAAGTTTCAACTAGCTGTGGGAGACTGTAATATTTTTTTTCTCACTCTCTGGTCATGCAAGAACTTTGGGCCTTAAATATATGCACTGCAGTCATTTCTAGCTCTCTTAAATCTTTTCCGGTTTTCCTCAGTAGTGTTTGATGTATACAACCGGAAGCTCAATTCTTTAGCCTTAATGGCTTCTCTACACCCGGAATCGAACCGCATATTTCTCTTAGGTTTGATACTCTTTACTCTGTGTGGAATAAAGGTTCGCATGCCAAACAGGATCGTATCTTTCCATGTGCCCGCTATAGAGTCAATATCATTATTGAGGAAAAATAACGGCCAATTTCATTTCCCAAAAAAGTCGTTCAGACGCTCCCAGTTGGCTTTCTCATAGAACCATACTGTTCTTTGGGATTTTTTCTCGTAAGCGTTGCTGTTGGTTAGGGGAAATTTAGATGACACGACACAGTGGTCTGAAGTGTCCAAGGGCGAAGAAACTTCAATTGTGTATTTATTTGGGTGCGAGGTGAGAAACAGATCCAGTGTGTTGGCGGAATGACCATCTATATCTGGTACCCATGTTGGCTCACTGATGAGTTGAGTTAAATTGCTGGACTCAGCAAAGTGCTGAACGTACTGACCCCCAGGTGTTGTGTGTCCGAAGTGGCGAAACTGAGAGTTATGCACATTAAAATCAGCCGCAATAACGATTACAGTCAAAATATAGGGTCAAGATCTTGTCGATGGAATCAGATAGGGCATCAAATTCGTTAAAGGATACGTTTCTATCCAAATTTGGGCTTCTGTAAAGAAAGCAATTATGTATGATATGGCTACGAACGTGAAGTTTTAGATAAGAGAAATTAAATTCTGGGTTGGGGCAGAGCCCATATCGTGGCAGAAGCCGATAAGCAATATATCACTTCGTATCTATGTAGCTAGACCACGATGTGGAAAGAACAAAGGCACTAAGTTACAACCGGGTATAGTAAAATCGGAAATATCTGTATCAGTTACTACCTGAATCGCGAGAAATGCAAGGGATGCTGGTTTCTCGTTATGGGTGTGGGCAGACACAGAGGAGAAATTGCATCTTACGACGCGAATTTTACACTGATCGACGCGAAACTCCCGTTCCATTGAAATGGCGACACAAAAAACTAATACCACCTGAGAAATGGATGCTAGTTGGACCCGGGGATAGATTACCCTTGTAACAGGTGCTACAGTAGATTCCTTTCGTGACGAATATTACGCCACTCAAAACACCACAAACCCTCCAAAGATTATAAATCAGTCGAGAGTATCGATGCGTGAGCGACGCAACAGAGGTGCGAAAAAGAGGAAAAACAGAGACAAGGAAAAGGGTATGAGTTTTCCCGCACTGTACACTTCCATATAATTTTTACACTACGGCGCGAATCCCATATATATTACTGCACCACACTCGGACGCGATTGTGGTGATCCGTTTGTTTACTTCGGATCCCACAGAAGACTTGACGCGCGAACCGATAGTGCAATTAGGGTATCTTATGTTTACTTAAGATTAAGGTTAGTTTAAAACGGCGTCGATAAGGAAGAGAGGCGATTGCCTGAAGCAAGTTCCACTTCTCATTTGTAACTTCGAATAATTAGAAAAGTACATTTTCAATTCTCTAATTTAGGTTGGATTTGATTTTTATCGCATGAGACAAAAATGAATGCTTATAATTTGTATACAGATGCAAATCACATTTACTTACCTTGCCGCCTGCCCACCGTTCCATATTTAGCCACGTGAGGTTGTCAAGTTGGGTATCGTAATATCCCAGCTTTTCATACTTCCCATTTATCATCTGTTCGATCTGCGTCAGCGCGATACGATCTCCTTGTGAGCTGAAGGCAACAACTCCCTGCGAAATAAAAACATACTGTTTTTTGAAATACACAGAATATTTCTGAAATTTTCTTCTCATGGAGTTAATTAATTTCTTAGTGAATATATAAGAGACTCTGGCGGTTCCACGAACCACACAAACCACCATAGGCTGAGATACCTTCGTTCCATCAAGGAACATACTCACCTACGACTAATCTTCACGTGCCCACAGACACGTGCCCCCAAATTCCACCTTTTCACCTGACCAAAGGTGGCATCCATACCGGTGTCAACAACCCCACGTATCCGCAGATACGGCGAGAAGCAAATTACCGTAAAACAATCCATCGGCTAAACCGTTGACCCTACCGCAATGCACTTCGCCTAAACAAAGGCCGTTGCGGAAAAACAGCAATAAACTAAAACGCTGTTCCCATAGGGCAAAGCAAATACAATTATAATAACCGACGATAATTACCACGACCCCAAGATCGCTAAGAATAAACTACACCCCCGAATATATACAAAATCAATTCAACAGAAGGTGTGAAATTTCTGGCGATCCTAGGAAGATCCCCGGCTACTCAGGCAGCAACATCCACGTCTGTGTGTGTGGGTGCAGCCGCACACCTGGCCTGCGCTGAAACGGGAAACCGCAGGACCGAAAAAAACTACGATCTTCCCTGGTGGAGAGATTCTCGATTAAGAGAGAATCGAAAAAGGAGAAGAGAACTATCGGGTGACAGGAAGTGTTCGTAACGAAAGGTCGCGCAACGCATTTTAGTACGCAGAATGCCAATCGGTGTAAACCCGCAACTGCACTGTGCGAAAAATAAAATTGTAATCCGTGTGATCAAAAATAGCTCAGTAACTTGCATGTGTATAAAAGACAATTATAAAAAAAATCGATGCAGACCTGTTTTTTTGTTTTTTTTTAAAATAAAAATAAAGACAAAAAAACAAGTATTATTTAAAACTGTGGGTGTTTGTTCCTAAGTGTTTGTCCTTAAGCATTCGTCCTCAAGTGATTGTTAAACTATTCGTACATCATTATAATAAAGAAACAAAAAAAAATAAAATCCGTGTTTCAATTTATGGACAGTGTTCTGGGGAACACCTCAGCCGTTTCAGACAAATCCGCCAAAAGACTACGTATATTTTTCGGCGCTTTATTTAATATTTGATAATACATTACCGATTCATGACCGAATGTCGGTGCTAAAAATATAGGGCCTATGGTACAATTATGTATTTATAAACGTACACGCCCCAACAGAATCTACCGACGAAGAAACGAAGGACACATTCTACGAGACCCTAGAGGAAGTATTTGATGGGATCTCATCAGTCGATGTTAAAATCCTCCTCGGTGACCTCAATGCTAAAATTGGAAAGGAAGACATCTTCCAACCAACTATAGGTAAAGAAAGCCTACATGACGCTTCAAATGATAATGGAATTCGAATTATCACGTTCGCAGCGTCAAAAGATCTGGTAGTGAAAAGCACGACGTTCAAGCACAAGCAAATCCATACAGCCACATGACGGCGTAACGCGTAACCAAATAGACCACTTCCTCATAGACAAAAGACATCACTCGAATATCCTTGACGTAGGATCATATAGAGGAGCAGATTGCGACTCCGATCACCTTCTAGAGATGGGCAAAATTAGAAGTCGGCTTGCAGCAAACCTAGATGGACAGTCACGGGAGACGAGCAAAAAGTTCGAGATTGATAAACTAAAAGACCTACGAAAAGGGGCTGAATATCAAGACGAACTAACGAATAGATTTAGCATCATAGAGAATGACAGTAGTGAGGAAGAGGAAGCCAATAGTGTGGACACTAAATGGGCATCGATCAGAGACACAATCAAACAAACAGCGGAGGTATTAAGATTTAAGAAAACAACTAAGTCCAAACCTTGGTGGGACGATGAGTGCAGGGCAAAGATCGAAGAACGTAAACGCTTCAGAATGATCCACTTAGAAGCATATGATGAAGTCAACGCAGTAAGATACGCGACAATTCGGAAAGAAACAACTAGACTTTTCGAAGACTCGGATCGAAAAAATCATAGAAAATGCCAGAGCAAACAACAGCAGCGATATGTATGTCGGCATAAATTCAATTAGAAATGGCTACCGAGGGAGAGCCAAAATAATCCGAGACACAAACGGCTGTCTGGTGACAGAAACAAAAAATATCGTGACAAGATGGAAGCAGGACATTGAAAACCTGCTCAATGTGCGCACCCATCAACCACAAATAAACGCACCAGACGTACATACAGCCGAGCCCCAGATCCCAGAGCCCTCTTTCGACGAAGTTGTAGACGCGATAAATCGACTGAAAAACAACAAGGCCTCCGGAATCGATTGCATACCGGCAGAGCTTGTGAAGCATGGGGGAAGGGCAACCACTCGAAAGATCCACCAACTGGTTAAAATAATATGGGACAAGGAAGTCATTCCGGAAGAATGGAAAACCTCAATAGTCATCCCCATTTTCAAAAAAGACGACAGATCTGACTGCGCAAATTACAGAGGAATATCATTGCTCCCACATACAAAATATTAACACATGTCATACTGGCAAGAATCACTCCGTACGCAGAAGAAATATTGGGAGACTACCAATGCGGATTTCGTCGGAACCGGTCAACACCAGATGTTCACAATAAGGCAACTGCTGGAAAAGAAGTAGGAATACGGAGAGACGGTTCACCAACTATTCGTTGACTTCAAAAAAGCCTACGACTCAGTCGCGCGGCAAAGACTCTACCATATTGTGGTGGAGCTGGGGATCCCGAAAAAATATGCCGCCCTCATTCAAATCGGCATGAACGACAACAAAGGGCGAGTTAGAATAGAAAACCACCTCTCAGAACCATTTGAAATCCGGGACGGACTAAAGCAGGGAGATGGTCTATCACCGTGTATTTTTAATCTTGTCCTCGAGTATGTTATCAGAAAGGTACAAGACGACAACATGGCCGGATCATCCCTGAACGGGGCCACACAAGGGCTCGCGTATGCGGATGACATCGCCGCCGCTAGTTGGCATGCAGCCAGTAAACTATTAACATTCAAACTGCTATTACGTAATATAAAGCTCCGTGTCTATAGAACCATGATCATGCCGATTGTTCCATACGGATGCGAAACATGGGCTCTCACCAAACGGGAAGAGAACGAATTCCGCGTATTCGAGAATAAAGTTTTAAGGGGTATATTTGGCGATAAATACGACGAGGAGTCAGGACAGTGGAGGAAACTCCACAACTACGAATTGGAAGAGCTATACCGCAAACCTACAATAGTGAGAGTAATCAAGTGGCGAAGATTAAGATGGGCCGGACACGTAGCGCGAATGGGCGATGATAGGACCATGCAAAGAATTCTTGACGGTAAACTAACGGGAAAGAAATCGACAGAACGGCCGCGACGGAGATGGGAGGACAATGTTAGATTGGACCTCGAGGAGATCGGATCAGATGGTCGAACGTGGAAGGAGAGCGCACAGGACAGGGAACAATGGCGGAACCGAGTCGGTGAGGTCATGAACTTCCGGGTTCCTACAGGCCAGTAAATAATAATAAATAATACATTACCGATGTTTGCCGCCGATCTCTTCATTACCTAAACCCAAATCCATGGATAATTTTGTGAACATGTGTTCGGCGGAACAAGTGTACGGGATCTAGTGAATCAGCGCCCGTGCGGCACATCAACCTAATTTGATTACACATATTTCGAAAGTTGTTGGTTAATCAGTGATTCCATTACCTTGGAGAGAATAGAAGTTAGTGCTATGGGTCGATAAGAAGAAAGTAACGATTTGTCACCCTTTTTGGGAATTGGGTGAATGTTCGCTGTCTTCCATCTGCCATATTTGGGAAACGGCCAGTAATAAGACGGATGGAAGAGTCTCCGCAGTGGTTTAGTGACTGAGGAGGAACACCTCTTCAAGAGGATTGGGAGAATGCCATACGGACCAGCGGATTTGTTTGCGCTTAGCTTCTTGAGTGCCGGAGCAACAGTATGCGTTCGGAAGCGAATCTGGCTCATGGTGTGCTCCTTATGCTCAAGTTGAGGCGGAACTAATGTGGTATCAGGTAACGTTGAGTTGGCTGCAAAATGTGCAGCAAGTAGATTCGCTTTCTCTATTACACTGGTGACTGGTCTGTCATAATATCCTAAACCCAAATACACTTCATATATTGTTGATGCATTTTAATGATGGGTTGTGGGACAGGAGTCAGATAGATTGATTAAAAACAAAGTGAGGTTTGAATTAACATGCGTAATGGGTTCGTTAAGACTATGGAAAGTATGGGGGGGGGGGGGGGGGGGGGGGGGTTATTACATGAGTAAGTATTCGGAGATAAAAGCTGTCGCGGTGTTATACTATAAAATGCTGCGGATGAAGATGATGTCAGACATACTTTTTCCGATTTGAAGGGGTAGGACATACATCCTTCTACTAAGTATTTGTCACAAGTTCAGAATGTTAGGGAGTGAATACCAATTCATTTCGAGGTATAGACCGTTAAGCTAACAACACTTTACTCGGGGGCAGTTGATTTTACAGCTGACCGTTTATTTTCCATGAGTTTGGTTTGCTATTTGATAACGAATAGACTCACTCCAAAGCAACGTTTACAAAAATACTGGTTCAGATTTTGGAACTCATCGTGCGTTTTGTCTACTTTATGGTTTTCAGTGGCGAAACTTATTTTCGGTTTAATGGCGATGTTAAAAATCAGAATTGTTGTATTTGGAGTGACAATAATCAACAAAACTTTGTTGAAAATTCATTACATCCACAAAAAGTTAACAAATTGTGTGTTTTATAGGAGGAAGCAAGATTGGAATTTTGTTGTGCCTCAATTGGATGTAACATCAGATACATGTGGTTCCAACAAGACCATATAGCACGTGATACGATTAATTTACTGAAAGAATCATCAGATGAACCACTGATATCGAGACCTGTCAACTGAGCATCGTCTTCGTGTGGTTTAACACAGTTGGATTATTTTCTTCAGGGCTACGTGAAGTCACTTGTCTACGGTAAGACAGAGACTACTGAACACTTCTAAATCCACTACGACGAGTTGTTGCCAAAATATGACCAAAAATGCTCTGAAGAGTGGTCGGAAATTGGACATCCAGATTACGCCAGGTACGCGTCAGCCGCAGTGGTCACATATTCAAACAATGCTGAGATTATCCTTCAAGTAAAGTCATATTTGTGGCTCTTAACATTATTTTCTTGTGTTTTATATAAATTCAAACTTCTATACCCCTATACTAAACATACATAATAATCAGATAGACAAACGCCGATATTCATCCTTCAATCGAACCACAGGAGTTTGGCGCGATTTTCCAAGTTACCCATTCAACCGCGGTTACGATGTTCACGTTTTGAATGACACAGTTTATTGCAGCAATTCACCTTTTTCGTCTACACCGTCAATTCCTACTCAACAGTACAACGACAATACAACAAAAACCTTTTCTGCACGCGTATAATAAGAGAAGTTGGCTAGTAGAGGTGTGGTCGTACTCGTTGAAGTTTACCATAAATCGTATCAAATAGGGATAGCGAACGAGTGTTTATAACATAGAGACTATTTATAAATAAATGCCAGCGATAAAAACAGTCAAAACAAAATTAATATATATGTATTATATATAATCGAACCCACGAAAAGGAAAAACAATAACATATTCGTTCAATGGAAACGGAAATACAACGCATCGGTGCACCGGTCAAAAATTAAAAACAGTCAATATTAAATCTTGTTTTATTGTTAAAATTAGCAAAAATGCTACCGAAATGTTTGAACTGTGAAAAAAGCTTATGGTGGTAATTGCTTATTCAAAACAGAAGTATTCGATTTAGTCGACCAAAATAAGAAAAGACAAGACAGTCGAAACAAAGGAACTCAAAAACAAACAAACAAAACCCATAATAAACGTAAACTGTATTTCCAGAAATTAAGTGATATAAAAAAAAAACGTAAAAACATATGCGCATAATTCAGTGAAGTGCGAGAAATAAAATAATATTTAACTACAAGAAATAAATAATATCACTTCGGTGGCAACCCTGAAAAATAAAACTAACAACATATCGCTCCTTAAGCAATCTGTTTTTAAACTATCATTTACCAAGAGTCTAAGGTCACTGGCTCTGAATCGGGGCTAGGCGAATTCGAGCGGAGGTGGCGGAAAAACCGGCTTGCGCCGAGGTTCGTAGAGAAAACAGGTCAGGTCGCCTTCTTTTTTTTAACACGGTCGATGAAAAACACCCAACAACAAACAAAGGGAAAGGTGCTCCGAAAACTGCAATTGTGACACGCGAAGTAAGGCTACATCGTTTGAAATAATAGTGAAGAAGAACGTGTGAATCGAACTGACGCTATGACAGTTTGAATCACCAAGAATTGTACGTAAGCGTTACCCATCAGGCTACTGGCCGAATTTAGAATTTGATTTTTAAACTCGGCTATACTCCACTGAATTGTTATGTTATCGCTTGGTATACGGCTCTGATGTATTTTCTTATTCGATTTTTCGTTCGGTGTTCTTCACTATTTTGCTTGTGAATTGTGTGTGTATCTGGTAGAGTCGCCACACCACCCCCTTCCCAGTAACTTCGTTACGATCAGATTCGGTGCGAACGACGAGTGAACGAGAGAATGTCGGAGCAAGCGAGTGTGCCTTGGTGCTCCATGCGAAGTATTGATTGCGTGTGTGAAGTTCTGTTTACCACGGGGAGTGTGTGCTGCGTGTACAGATCACGCCGTAGTAACCAATTTGGCGGATGTTAGTCTGTAAGAAGAAACGTTTGCGGCTGTTCGTGTTCCGCCGAACACTGCTACCACAAGGAATTCCACAGGGCGAAGCAGCACAACCACAGCACCGGAGCGGGTCCAATTACAACACCGAGAAATTGTCACAAATGAAACACGGAGTTATGGTTACTTATTTTTGATACTTTTATTGTTCCTTTATCTTTTGTTGAACGACATGCACTTAATTCTGCTATCACGTTACACGTTTCGCTGATTCTCCTTTAATTACTTTTCTGCACACCCGTGATTAACCCGATAGCTACAAGCCGACGTCTTTCGTGATATGATCCCAGGTCTGCGCGCGTTGAATTGTGGTATGTTAAACGTCGAAGGTCTACGTTTCTTTCGTTTGCCTTAGCTGGCAGTTCCGCAAATGCACTCGGTAAACTCGCGTATTTTAAAACTGAAGAGGCTTCGGGTCGATCGGTTTCTCTTTTTTGATTTAATACGCTGACGTCGAAGGTCTACGTTTCTTTCGTTTGCCTTAGGTGGCAGTTCCGCAAATGCACTCGGTAAACTCGCGTATTTTAAAACTGAAGAGGCTTCGGGTCGATCGGTTTCTCTTTTTTGATTTAATACGCTGTGTGGATACCTCCGCGTCGGGGTTCTCTATATCTCAACTCCTCGTTCCGACTGTTCGATCTAGACTACCCGTATCTCCTACCTAAAATATCCCGTTCACATTGATCAATCCCATCTGCAAAGGAAAATTTCCCTCATTCAATTTGCTAACAGAATTTCCCGCCGTATCTGTTCACAGCATAACATTACATCATAATCACCATCAGTGGTGGTGATTAAAATTTGGTTCGACGGCTGTCGATTTTGTGCCACCTTTATTTGCACAAAACATCTGGCGCGCAGAACGGAGATGATTGTTAGTCCGTGGGGTTTGTTTGCCTTTTGTAAACACACCGAAATCTATTAGATCCTTCTGATGGTGTGAAATTCAGAATGGACCGTGGGATCAGAGTAGTTCTTTTTGTAGGTTTTAAACCTGATAAATTTTTCGAATTATCTCGTTGAGACAATTACGGTTGCCGTTTCTTTTGTTTGCCGCTGGATTTGGTGGTCTCTGTGGCAGACCACCCTCACGTGCATCCGTTGGTCGGCTAATTTGCTGACGATAACAAATCCTTGTAACATCGTGTAGATGTTCAGGATTTTCGATTGTGCAGTGCTGGAGTGCGGCGCAGTTCAGTCTTTGAGGATCGGATGCATGAATGTTTTCCTTTGTTTCAGGTATGCTACAATCGACATGTTGAGCTTGACATTGAAAGCTTTGGGACGTTCAGTTCCTTGCTTTTTCGTGTCGGGCTCAACGTTGTGGAGAATGTTTCGGGGCCCTAGCGGACTTAGTGGCACGCGTCTGTGGGCGCGTGTAACGTTTTCAGGTTAGGTATGTTCCTTGAAGGGTAGGAACCCCACCTGGGTGGAATTGTGCGTTCCTAGAACGCTACAAGGCCGCGAAACTAACGATGGTGTAAAAAGAACAGCAAGTGGAGGACGACAGTGATCTCCCCTTCCATCCAACTTTAACTTGTATGGGGCGAATAATGCATTCACTTATCTTGTATCGTCAGAGTCTGAGAATGAAGAAGAAGAGATAAGCGAATTGGAAGCGAAACTGCGGTGACAAGAACACGGCTAGAAGAGCGACGCCGGAAGAAAAATATAGCTGCGCTCGAACAGCAAAAACCATCCAACAACAACAAACGCCGAAGCCAAAAGTCGGCCAACAGCAACAATTTCAACATCAGTATCAACAGCAACAGCAAATACCAGCACATAATCGCCCACAGGAACAGCAAGCAGCACAACAGCAGCAAAGCAACAACAACAACAGAAATGAGAAAGCTGTCCGCGCATTTGGTTACGTTAGACCAAAAACGCGTTCAAATGAACATTTCTAAAGCTCTTTTGGCGCAGCTTAGGCGCAACAAATCCGAATCTTTGGCGCCGATTAATCACTGGGGATGAAACTTGGATACACCATTATATCATAATCATCATCATCGGCACTACAACCGGGAACCGGTCTTGACCTTATTTAGTAAATCCTGAGGCTTGTTAAATTTTCCATAATGATTTGTTTTTTTCCGGGCAATGTCATTAGTGTTGCACCAGAGGATCGCCGACGGGGAATCGAACCCCGGTCTCTCGCGTGACAGGCGGGTGTACTAACCACTATACTATCGAGGAACCTACACCATTATATGCCCGAAACAAAAATACAGTCAAAGCAGTGGACTGCAAAGGGGGAATCGGCTTCAAAAAAAAAAAAAAACAAAGACTGTCTTTTCAGCTGGGGAAGTGATGGCGACTGCTTTTTGGGATAGTCATGGAATATCTTAATCAATTATCTTCAAAAAGGAAAAACTATTACAGGAGCGTACTACGCATCATTACTTGACCAACTGAACGCAAAATTTGCGGAAAAACGCCACTTTTACAGAAAAAGAAAATCCTGTTTCACCAAGACAACGCCCGTCTTCCACCTCAGGGGTTGCCATGGCGAAAATTCAGGAATTACGGTTTGAACTGCTTGATCATCCGCCTGCCTCACCAGATCTGGCGCCAAGCGACTTCTCCTTGTTCTCTAATCTAAAAATTCCGCTCGGGGGACAGAGATTTTCGTCAAATGAGGAGGCAATCATCTTCGTGAACAGTTGAAGAGAAAAACGCCGAGTACTATTT